>NW_010581602.1:26649-40477 GCF_000705375.1 Tinamus guttatus
CAGCACGTACAAGGTTTCCCTCACTGTGATACAGTGTAACTTGTGCAATTCTAGAAGCCACTTAGGCAAGTATTTTTCAGAAAGAAAGGGGGCAAGTGCTGGGGGAGGCTAGGGGAAAGAAGAGGGCAGGGAGGCAACGGGAGAGCAACCAAGGGGAATTTCAAACCAAACGCACTCATTTTTTTGTTGCTGACAGGACTTAGACAAATCAGCAGGTAAACAAATGTTAGGAAATAAAAGTTCCGTTTAACACACACATGTATGAAGGTTATATATAGAATTTATTCCATACATATAAAAACTTATTTTAGGTTATCTATGTGGTTCCTATAAATGTAGTTATACAGGAAGACACTTTCATACACATGGGATCTTTTCAAGAAAGACATCATTGGAACAGTCCAAGATGTAGGCGTTTTGGGGTTGCCTGGAAATTTATTCCTGTATCCTTGGTCATTTTAGCTTTTTCAGGCCTGCAGAGGGAGGCTCTGGAAGAAGCTTCCCATCTTCCTTAATAAACTAAAGGCCACATGAAAGCCTTTGTCAGAGAGGCCAACCTAAGGCCCCTCATCACCTGAGGAGTTACCTGGTGACCTCCACCAAACAGCGCATTCCAATCTCCCCTAAATTAAGAGCTGTATCAATGTATCTCCAAGATCTTTAACACTTCCTATACCTAAGCAAGCAACTCAAAAGAGCTAAGCTTCATTTTTAGTGCATTTCAATTTTTTTCAAATATTTACAAGCTTTGTAAGCAGAACAAAAGACAAGATACAAATAAGTTTTAAGCTTCTTTATTAACTTCAAGCAATTGCTGCTTCCCAACACCATCCACTCCAAGTTACAATTTGACACATACTGTAGAAGATTGGTCTTTTTCCAGCAGCCTCACAAACGGGTTTGCCTTCTGTGCAGGGATCAATATATATAAAGTTCTTCAGAGGTATAATGCCACTTACCCTATGTATGGAGATAAAGTATTATTAAGCAGGATTTAAAAGAATTATCATATTCTATTATCAAATGCTCTTGAACAGTTTTTAAAGTAGCATACACTATAGTTATACATATTAATATATAAAAATATTCTAACTGCCTATGGATCTCATTCTGCATTAAAAAAAAAAAAGGGAAAAAAAAAGCAGAGCCTTTCATTTCTGTCCTTGGGGGTTTGCATTAGGAAGAGCAAAGAGCATGGGCAGGGCTTGTCTAGATGCTTGGCTAACCTGACAGGTTAAACATGAAGCCGCTTTGCACCACTGGAGAAAAGGCGACAGAAGACAGCGTAGTAGATGTAATCCAAGTTTATGTATGCAGGATCAGCTACGTTTTTATGTATAGGAGGAACAGAGTAATTATCCTCCTTCACGGGTTAATTATCGCTGAAGAATAATTTAATGAGAAAAAATCTCTTGCATAGTTGTTTGACTTGTACCAAGCTGCAAGCCCCACAATTCAATTTACTGCAGTTTCACTAAGGGCTATGAGGGACAGGTACTGCCTAAACTGCACAGGTTCTCTGGCAGTGACAAGAAGACTTCTATTCCAGTGGCTTCTGAAGCCAGAATTCAAGATTCTCCATTGTTGCCAAAAGAAAACGGCAAAAGAAACAGGGCAGAGGACTCAAATCCCCTATTTATGAAAAATCCCGTATCAGCAAGTCTCCGGTTTATGAACAAAAAAAGCTGGACAGAATTAGAACAAGAAATGAACCTGCTTAAGCTGAAGAAAAAGACTGCATCAGCTGCTCAAATACCTTCTAGTTTAAAAAAACGTATTTTAATAAAAATGCTACACGCTTTCCTGAATGACAGGTTTTGTAATGGCCATTTTATCTTTTTAAGAAAATTGCAGTGAATGGCAATGCTTATTTACCTACATTCAATCACAATAAAAAAAAATCTTCAATCAGAAAATAAACAACCACCTCTATGTAACAGACACTAACACAGTAAGTATATTCTAAGAAGTAAGAATACAGCAGCAGTGTTAATGAATTACAAATTGCAATGCTGGAAACCAAAAGATTAGACAGAACTACATGAAGAATATTTTTCATATCTTTAATAGGACAGAAACCTTTGTTCATGTCTTCTGGTAGCCATCATCTTCCTTTGAGCTGCACCTACAACACAAAGAACAGGTAAACGAGCAACTTTATGCTTCTTCAGATTAGCTTAAGACAGTTCTGTAGGTATTAAGGTGCACTCTTTTCTACTGTATGTTTTTCTGTATCACCAACTCATTCCATTGCTCTGTATCTCTATGTTAAGAATAAAATACAAAGCAACAGAGAAAACAGGCTCTTACTACACCTGTGTAAAACTGCCATCAATCAGAAGGGCTGCCTAGGTTGTGCCAGGGCAAGTTGCTTTCTATATTTAACCAGCAAGCAACTAGTATTTCACTAAACGTGAAAGCTGCATTTCCTATTTCCTGCATGAGAAAGTACCTCAGTATTTGGAAATAAGAGCAGATTACTTTTTAAATAAAAATATTAGAATATAAACTGAGAAGAGACAGGTTGAAAGTTCCAAGGAGCAAATAAAACCACCCATCTCCTGCCTGCTTAGGTAGTTAGCTCATCACATCTCCTGGGTGGGGTATCTCCCACCAGCAGCATGACTGCTTTGTCTCATTTTTCCATTCTTGAGTGCACTAAGAGTGCATGACTGTTGCCATTATGTACCTAGATGGACACAAAAACCCTCCTTAGTTTAAAGCAGTATTATAAAATATATGAAACCAGTGGGTTCTGCACACTTTTTCAGAATACATTAATAAAAATGAAAAGATGAACTTCTTAATATTGTAAAATAGAATTATTAAACAGCAGTATGGAGCTGAAGTTTCATTTTTGGTCTCCTCATGTTGCATAACCAACTCACAAATGTTTCAAGCTGTTTTTAACTGGTTGCTAAATGTTTATCTACACATGCTGTCAGAAATAACCTTGTTAGGAAGGTGAAGTTGGTGTCTCAGCAAACCAGACCCATGGAGTAGGCGTTGGGTGGCCTGGGCCTCGCTTTCCTTTTTCTCTTTCAGCACCATCAAAAGGAAAAGTGAGAAAAACAGCACAAACATTAGTTAAATCCTGAATTTAATCTCATGTCCTACAGGAATAATTTCATTACAATGAAAGCAGACAGACAGTATCTGTAGAGTTTTTTGCTTTCTTTAAGCAGTGATAATTAGATACGTAATTAACATAGCTTATAGCACTCCCCCAAATCATAATTTTAATAAACCCTTTAATTAAAAGATTAATAGAAAAATGCAGGGGTGGTTCTTATAAATTACCTGATTTACCATCACTGAAGACAGATTCTTTTAAAAATGGCTACAAATGCCTTGTTCACAAAAGACTTTATTATCTAATGATGCATACTGAAAACATACAGAAATCTGCATGGTCCACTTTACATGCAGCAGAACAATCTTCACTTTACAATAAGTAAGTGTCAACTGTTTTATGCAAGAGACAACACTTTAAAGTCACATTTCTTAAAGAAAAGCTTCATTTACAAAAGAAATAAAAGGTAAAGAAGCAATTACCGCTTTTAAAAAGCAGCTGCTTTGTTCAAGAGTGGAAGGTTTATGCCTGTATTGAAAGACAACATGATCACAAATAATGAAAACAATGAACAAATGAAACACTTTTAGCATAAAGCAGTACACTTTCAAAATGACATACAAATAGTTAAAAACTTCATTATGTTGTCTATCTATCCTTTAGATATAAGGTCTTTCGAATGAGATCCCAACATAGGTAATTACTAAATGAAAACTCTTCTGTAAGTATCGGTTCTATGTCATAGTGAACTGTATTTAACAAAACGTATACAAAGTCTATAGCAAGTTGATTAAAAAAACTAAAGTAATAAGAAACAGTACACTGAAGGCGCTCTATCCATCAAGTGCGCGCTCTCAAAATTTTAAGTGTGATGAACAGAACAGAAGTTGTAACTATGCCACAGTCGTAATGCCAGAAAATAAAACAAGATCATTTCTCAAACATGCAGGGAATTCTGCCACAATGCTATTGCCTCTCATTTGTCAGTTGTTCCAGTAAAATAACAGCTTAAACACCGGTGATGCTGATGGGTTAGCTTACCTTCAGTGTACTGAAAGTTGTACACAACCTGCTTTAAAAGAGGAGACCATCCCTGCGGGCAGGCTCAAGAAGGAACAGGCCCCCTTCGGCACTGACTACACCAAGGGCATGCTGCTGTGGCCTGCACACACACACCTAGGAAAACGTGAATATAAACAGCATTTATGCTGGCCATTTTTTAAAGACAAAAAATGAAGCCAAGTCTGCTAAAAACAAATCAACCACCCAGTACTACTGCTCTTCTTCTTTTTATAACAGATGCTTTCTTTTTATAATATATACGAACTGCAACGATATACATTAGCATTGTACTTCTGTGCAGTCTTGGCAATTAAAACAGTTCTACAGTGAAAATTTTCACATAAGACACAAAACAGAATTACTCTAACATTTCTAAAAGAAATATCAGCCTTGATGTTAATTCAAATGTATCATTTCTTCCTCAACTTTGCGGGGGAAATATTTATGTTTATATACATTAATAACTGCTGTGAAATTTCTTCAGTCTTTGTATCTTAATTACTCAAACCCTTTGAACTTCTTCATCTGGTTTATATTTTTTCCTGGATGAAGGCGTGTTGAAGAGCCTGGTTGATGCTAATCCGTTTAGCCGGGTCTAACATTAGAATCTGGTCCAACAAGTCCTTGAGCTGGTGCACTTTTTTGCGCTGATCTTCAGGGAGTCGTTGGCACCCAATCAAGTCTGCTAACAGGTCCTTGGTTGGATTAATGGTGCTCATAACAGTAACTTTCTCCTATGGATACAAAAATGGTAACCTTGTAGAGCAGAAGTAGTGCACGAAACCCCCTTGGTTTTACAGGGCTTAAGGAGCAACTTTTCTGCTGGTTTTGTCTGATCAGCTCCCCAGCCTGGTTCATCCTATGGCCTCACAAATCCTCATACAGGCAAAGGGAAAGTGCGGGAAAAAAAGCAGCTGAAAAAGGCCAGACTATTTTTCATATCAACAGTAGGTGTAGACGACCCTAAAGCCTCAGTTAACTGAGAACATAATCAAGACTGCAGAGAAAGCATCCCACATTGGATCAGTAACTCTAGGATGGCTGACATGTTTCCAATGTTAAAACTGCATGGAAAGTAAGAACGATCTCCTACAGCAAGCAGGTTGCACTTAAGTTGGGCTTTCTTCGCAAACAGGAGGACAGAATATTTTTATCAGTAATTTCAGGACAGCTTATATGAAGACATGTTCATACCTAAAAAGATGAAAATCTGATTTTTCTTAAACACCAAATTACTTAATTATAGAAAAAAATGTTTATTGCCGGATTATACCTATGTACCCTGTACACACCGCTTCCACAAGACATGTTAATACCTTCCAAAAATCTTATTTTTAAGAAGGTTGAAAGCACCCCTGCAACAGAAAAACTCTGAAAAAGTAATAATTTAGTTGAATATTAAAGGACTTACCCTTTCTGTCACTTTATCTACTTCTATGTACATAAAGTTGAGATTTTGATCAAAGTGCTGATCTTTGAACACACCTTTTCGAATCATCTGGAAAATAAGGGACGCAAAAGTTTGAGCTAAGTCGCTAAGTCCCCCAAGTCCTACAAATTCCACAATTAACATCAACATCTGCTGACTGCAACATGAATAATTTAATACTTCTAAAAATATATTAAAAGGACAGCGAGAAATGTCTAGAGATTGAATGAAAAATAATACAGTTCAAACTAGTTGAAAAAGGACACAGTATCTTCCATTGACTTACGTATTTTTTTCAGGTCAGTGCTTAGAAGGTTTCTGCTTTCACTTTCTACTTAGTCTATGAAAAAGAAGCTGTACACTTTCACTTCATAAGATTTTAAATCAATATAAATTATACAGTCAGAGGGATGTCTGATATTTACTGGCTGTTAAGAGAAGATGTATATGATAAGAAACAGAATTAAAGGAGAAAAAAAAAAAGAAAGTATGTTCAAGTCAGTGAAAATTATAAACTTGCTTTCTTACCTTGTTTGGCATCTTTCCTTTGAGATCCATGGCTAATTTCAGCATATGGTTATTGGTTTTGCCAGGAAAGAGTATTTTTCCTGTATAAAGCTCATATAACGTGCAGCCTACAGACCACATATCTATACCATAGTCATACATCTTTCCTATAACTGAAACAGAGCAAATCAAGTTAATCCCCATAAAGGCAGCTATAAAGGTACATATCACAATAGTAAAGAGATGAAAAAATATTCTGATTTGGAAACTATGTTGGTGCTCCTGCTCTTAGGAACATCAGAGCACCATAAAAGAAGGAAGCAACTCTTCTCATTTTACAGGATACCTGTCTCAGAAAGGTGTTTTTTTTTTAAAAAAAAACAAAAAACAAAAAACTTAACACGTCATCTAGTCGCCACAAATTAAGTTGTTAAAAAACAAAGTCAGGGCAATACCTCTGCTTAAAACAAAACTATCACCAAGTACAATGATTTCGCCCTGTCCTCATTGGGCTGACCACCAACATACATGAGAGTCGAACAAACATGCTTAAAAGGTTTGAACTTCTGACTAGCATAGATTGCCAAAGGGCTGTTATTCTGTGACCTGGCAGGGATAAACTCCAGGCAAATTCTCATTTGCTCATAGTGGTACATCCTGCGACTGCTTACGATGAATGTGGCCAATCTGAATTTACTTACTGATTTCAGGAGCGCGATAAAATCTACTAACAAGATACGGTGTGATATCATTATCTGCAACATGTGAAGCTGATCCAAAATCACAAAGCTTTAATATAGTTTTTGATTCATTCACCTGCAAGTTAGAAATAAATATAGATTAGCACTGTTTGAAGAGAGCACTGCCAACAGCCCTGTGCAATTAACAATGCATTCATGTCAGAGGGAAGACAAACATCCAGCCTTCAACTTTAAAATTCTTCCCAGGTTTCACTCCTTCTCTCTATTCTAAAGAAACAGTAAAGCCTTCTTCAAATGAGGAGACAGTTAATGTCTTCAAATCACACAAAGTACCAAAAAGATGACTTGTGTACTTCTGCCTTAGTTACTATTTTGCGTTGGGTTATTTCATTATTTCTACCCGAATCAAGTGTATTTTAGGGTAGGCAAAAAAGAAAACTATGAATTTTATTTAACGGCATTTAACTGCATCTGTAAAGATGGCAAAAATTAAACACAAAAGGTGCGTGTTTTTTTTTTTTTTTTTTTCAGTTTAACAGTTCTAACGTACACAGCAGTGGTGACACCTGCTGAGAAAGTCAGCAACCCTCTTCCAGAGCTTTCTGACACGGTGGCGTGACAGTCAAAGACGTGCACAGGGTCACTAAACAGAGAGACTGTGTGCAAGTGCATGTGCACAGGAGCAGGCAGCGCTCAGACAACTCCTCCTTGGCATTAGGGGGGGAAAGAAGACTTAGCTTTGCTTCATCTAGGTTGATACAAAGTTAGTTGAAAAGGTTAGTCCCTTACTCACCCCCTAAATATTGCCTGCATCTCTGGTGAACTAAAGTTAGCAACTTCCAAAAGGGATAAAGTGCCATAATTAAAGATCAGTGCAGAGCGTGAACCAAGGTGGTATCAAACACCCCTTGGGAAACAAATGAGTCACCTTTGCTGCAATGATGCTACCTTATCACTAGAAACAGGTGTCTAATGTGCACAGGAAATAAATTACACAGCAAAAAAAGGCATCTGACAAAGCCACTAGAGCAAATTACTTCATTTGAAATTACATTTCTTTAAGGAGTTTTTCTGGGCATCTCCATGTTAAGGTCTTAAATAAAAATAACCCCAATAATTGACCTATATGTTTATCTAAAAATAGTATTACTGTATTCAGCTGCACAAACTGGTTATGTTCCTAACATGAAACAACACAGTTTCATAATCTACATTTAAATTAATACAGGCATGCTGGGTGTCATAGCAGTTCAAAGTTTAGGCTTGAGAAGGAAGTGTAAGAAATGGAACCTCTTCTCCCCACAGATTCTTGTATTTTTTAAACACTATAAAAATCAACATCAGAACTTCCTAATATAAATTACAGAAATTCAATAAAATGAAAGAAATATTTTTGAAAACTTTAGAAGATAATACAAGAAAAAGACATGGAGAGAACCCTGAATAAATCAACCACTTCGCAGTAGGAAACACAACAATTTTTACATCTAAAACTCTTAAAACTGTCAAAGACCAAAACGTACACAGGTAGGTAAAACTGTTTTGAGTAATACTGGTTAAATGATAGACTTTGTTAGCAGAACTACCCTTTTATAATTCTGCGTAATCATTTTTAAACATCTAATGAGTAAAGAGTACTCCTGTATACTTGTTATTTTATCGGTTACAGGTGATCTCGCCTAGTTCAGGGTATAAAAAGCCTTCTGGAAAAGGCTACAGTGATGGCAAAGGAAATTACAAATGATTTCTAATTCTCTAGAAACTATAAAAGAATATCCTTATTGGACCTTCATTCTAGATACTGAAATTTTATCTGCTCCAGAGCTCCACTATCCAGCATACCCCTCATAAAATAGCATATTGTTCACATATCTCACGTTTAGAAGGTAAATTTTAGAACTGGAATGGCAAGAAGTGAACATTTTGAGTAAAATAAAAATCTGAATGCATGCAGGGATGACCACAAGTAAAATCAAAGTCAACCCATATTCAATTTCAAAAGTGTTAACTGTTTCCCCCCAACATCTCATCCAAATAAACAAAATCTCCATCCAAACTCAACCACCTTAACTAAATTTTGCTGAAAAAAGAGCATTTTTCAATTGCTGATGGAAAGCATGCTGAGACTATAGATCTATTTATAAAAAGATGCAAGTGGATAAACAGTTGCAGGTTAATTTAAGAAAGACTCTACTAAATAAAATCTTTAATTTGGAAGCTTGGTTGCAATTCAAGTATGTGATTGTACTATATTTCTTGTTTACTATTGATACCACAATAGCATTTTATTTCAAAACATGAAATTTAAAAGTTTTCAGGAAAAGGAAACAAATCATTTATTACTTACCAAAATATTATCTGGTTTAATATCTGCATGTAGGATATTGCATCTTTTAAGAAGTTTTAATGCCAGGAACAGCTGTTGGCTGTAGGAACGCACAGCTTTAATATGGAGACCAACATCTTTCCCATACTTTTTCAACACTTCTCGTAAGTTCATACTAAGAAAGAGAGAGAAAGAAGACAGCTTAGCAAACAAGTGTTTCAGCCTTCTGCACTATAAGACAAGCATGTCTAGAGACAACTAGTTAGCTTTAGACATTTTTAGGAAAAGCAACATTCACCTCAGAAACAATATTGCTGGTCAGCCAGATCTACTACACACTAGATAGTTACTGGCTAAACTAGACTGACCTATCAGCTCAGAACATGTTTTTAAAATCAAGATTAATTTGTGCATGAACTGCATTTTCTTAACAATGATATTGTCTTTATACCCCCCCCTTTTTTTTTTTGGCCGAAGAGGCTGAGGGGGCCGCATTTTGATGACCTGAAAAGTAGACAGGTAAAAAAAGGAATGATACAGGATATAAATAATGTACAAGTGTGTTTAAAAAAAAAAGTGCTGCTCAAGAATGTAATAGATCATATTGCTTATTAATGAAAATATAACAGCATTTTTTTTAAAACTTGCATTGCTTCAGAAAGAACATTTAGGATATGAACAACAGTTCATCTCCATCTATGTAGAAATTGGAGAGAGTCCAGCACAGGGCTACAAGGATGATCAGGGGCCTGGAACATCTGCCCTATGAGGAGAGACTGAGGGAGCTGGGCCTGTTCAGCCTGGAGAAGAGAAGGCTGAGAGGGGACCTGACCAGTGTATATATGTACCTCAAGGGAGGGAGTGAAGAGGATGGTGATGGTCTCTTTTCAGTGGTGGCCACCAACAGAACTAGAGGTAATGGCCACAAACTGAAGCATCAAAAGTTCCACAGGAACTTAAGGAAAAATTTTTTAACAGTGAGGGTGACAGAGCACTGGAACAGAGAGACTGTGGAGTCTCCTTCTCTAGAGATCTTCAAAGCCCGCTTGGATGGAGTCCTGTGCCACATGCTCTAGGTGACCCTGCATGTGCAGGGGGGTTGGACTAGATGATCTCTAGAGGTCCCTTCCAACCTTAAGCATTCTGTGATTCTATGAAACAGAAACTAAGGCACTGATTCCAGATCTATCATAAAAAACACTACCTGCAATTAACCTGTCAAAGAAACCCAACTATTTAAAGAAAAAGCAAGCATGCAAAGCACTTGAACAATTCTCTTCCTTAGAGCACTGCTACAAATGCAGTCTTCAAATAACATACAGCATTTGTTGAACCTCTCTGGAAATGCATTCTGAATCTAAACGCATAAAATAACGAATTATAAAAGCCAAGAACAGCATGGTGACCAAAACAATGATTAAGAACATCAGTGAGACTATCTTTAACAATATATAGCTTTGTTTCAGGCAGCAAGTTTATAAAGATGCTTTAGGTAAATTTGAAACAATTCAGTAGTTGGTAGACTTGTGCTTTCAGGTATTTCACTGAAGCTTGGCAATGAAACAAAAAAAGATACTAAAATGAAAACAGTTAAGAATACAATGTTCAAGATCACTTAATTAGCTTTATTTTTATTCACAGCCCCATACGTTTGTCATCTTACCTGAGTGGTTCAAATACAAGACAGAGATGCTGTTTGTGGTAGAAATGCCTGAATAATCGTAGACAATGAAACTTGTCATCTGGATCTGCATCATTGAGCTTTTTCAAAAATTCCAGTTCTTTTAGGCCAGTTTTTTGCCTGAAAACAAAGAAATATGTTTAGAAAAAAAAAAGTTTTAAACTCTAGCATCTTTATTTTAATCTAGACATTCACTTTGGGGTTATAATTATCAAGGAAAAAAAAAGATGTGTTTTCTGGTTTCTTAAAGTAATCCTTCTTAAAAACACAATTTGTGATTTAGTCAGTGTCTACACTGTGGGTAAGTTTATTCCATTCTTTGAGCATCATCTATAACTTTGTAGTCTACTTATACTTTCTTCCTCCCCACTGGCCGCATTTAAAGCCAAACTGGATTTTTTCCTGTAATACAGTACAGTTGTGTTTTAAACAACAGTTATTTCCACTAGCTCACAATGTATATTTTCAATTAAATTTCAGGTCAAACTGACTAGAGGCCAAATTGACTAGAGAGTGAAGTACACTGCCAAGCTGAACTATAAATACAAACACCAAACTGAAATAATTTATTGGCAGTTTGTTTTTATCATTTCTTAGTACCTATTCACATAAACCAAAATAACCAAATTAAATATGCAACAATGAGTTTTAAAATTTCCAAGCTGAAATGCATGGAAAAGATTTTCTTGGAAGTTTGCTTTACTGGTAGAGGACACAGTAGATACTGGCAGCAACTCTGCAGTGGATGCTGAAAACATGCATTACAGATGAGTCCTCACACAGCGTAACGAGGTCTAACGCAACAATTCACTAATTATCTTCACTTAATCTCAAAGACCTTCAGTAATCTTTTCTCATTAGGCACCGTTCCATCCCTTTCCTATATGCACAGGCATGTGCACATGCACATACACTCGCACAGAAAACATGTTAAAAAAAATAAAATAAAGCAGCTGCAGATAACGGATTACGAGCCTGCCAAAGAGATCTGGTCCATGAAAAAGTTACATGGAGCTAGAGCTCTTCTGCTCTCTCATCTCAAAAATCTTAGACTTTATGTGGACAGGCCACATAATCATCTTCAGTTTGTTCTTTACAGTTTTGCAAATGAGAAAGTGCCTGACAAAAATGCAAGTACCCTTCCTCTGTGAAAGTTGTAAAGAAGCGTGAATAAGTGTCCTCAAGCGCTTCCAATTGTATGGCTCATATTAGCAGAAAAGCCAGAGTCACAGCTGTAATCTTGCTTGAGATAAAGATTCAAATCACAAAATGAAAAACTTCCAACGGTTACATTTGCTCTATTATTATTATACAAAAATATTACTTACATAAGTTCGTTGTTCCTGATGATTTTAACAGCTACTTCTTGGTTTGCTCTTGCCATATCCCTGGCTCGCACTACGTTACTAAAGACTCCCTGGCCCGTATAACCATAGACATTGTAACGTTTATCTAGCACTTCGCCTATGTTTACACCTGAAGGATAAAAATCAAGCAATGTATAGTAAAAATCGAGTGGCATACATAAGAAAGTATTTTACAAAAAAATACAAAATTCTGTATAATAGATATATGGAAGAAAAATGGGGGGAAAGGGCAGGAATCTAAAAACTTCTTGGCATACATTTTATACCCAACTGTGCGAAAATTTTGTGGAATTGAAATTGTGATTCTTTAAGTCTGGAGTCTCTTCATAACTGAGGTTAAAAGCTGCATGCCCATTTCATCCATCACAGGAGCTTTTCTTCTGACCTTCACTACTGCAAATAAATTTAACACTGAGTAGTGAAGTACTGGATAACAACTGGATGCTATTTTGGTTTCAGATCCTGGCCAGTACCCCTTTGTTTGGCGAGGATGATCTCATGGATGTAAATGACTTTGGACAGCTTTTAGTTTTACCCTGACTGAAATTCTGTGATGTATTTGGCAGCAGCTTGAGACTGCACAAATGTGTCAGACTAAATGAGGGCCCTGTAGTGCGGTTACTGCAGAGCAGCATTTGAATGCTTTCAAATAAGGATTTTTTCCCATTTAGCATACCCTTCTCCTATTTAAGTGCATATCAACACATGGAACTTACGATAATAGCCTTCTGCATCAGTCCAGTTATCCCTGAGATTGGGGTTTTCCTTAAAATCTTTTCCAATCCCTGCAGCCCTTAGACGAGCACTCTGAAATGGAAAGTACAAAAACAACAGCTTAACTTTTGTGTTCTAAATAACAGTTTTTTGCATGTTTACTTATGAAACCCAAAAGCCCATAGGATTAGGCAGTTTTTTTTTTTTCCACCAAAACACTGTTCCTCTTCACATTACAAACACACTTATCTTTTAGGAGATAAAGTACTGAACACAAGATGCTCTTTAAATACCAGTATTTGCAGACTGTTGCAGAGGAAGCAAGTATGAGCAAACAATAAAACCATTACTAAATGTTAGAAGCAGGCAGTTACAGTTGCTACCCACAAGAAATGGGAACAAGTTAAAATAGAATGCATATTCTAGACTATATGAATAATACTTTACCTACACTACATTTGTAGAAATAAAATAAAGCAATTTGAGGGTTAAATACAGTTGCTCAAGGCTTGCATTTTTTTTTTCCATTATGTGTTACTACATAATTTAATGATCATAGGTATAAGAGTATAATTTTTTATTACAATTGCTGCTGATAACTCTTATCAGATTAGGCAAAATATCATTCAAATTTAAATCTAAGTAGTTAAGAGTATCTTCAGTAGGACATAATTCCTTAAAGGGAGGACTGTTCACTCACAATCCATTTAAGTCCGTATCTATCATTTTCAAACTTTGAAAAGCACAAATAAAAAGCTAGTATTACTCAAATACTATTTTTCCATGTCAAAAGATTTTTTTCGTTTTTTATGGTGTTTGCAGAGTAACACTGTGATAGCCTTTTATCACCAATACTTTCATCATAACTAATGAATTCCATCTGCCATAAAACAAAAATAACTGCAGAATTTCTCAGTTAAGAAAACCGTTGCATTAACCTCTCTCTCAACGGTTGAGTAGCAGCAGTA
>NW_010581602.1:40491-50795 GCF_000705375.1 Tinamus guttatus
AATACCAGCACAAGAGCTTAATCCTGCCACCACACACCCTATTCAAACAGCAGGTGAAAGCTCCAAGCAGTCAGTCAGGCAAAATTCTCACTAATTTCAGGAAGTTTTACTTTGGTGAAATATTAAGAACTACTTGGTCTGCCTCAGCTGATCTAAAGATTAAGACTTCACTGCCCACCCTGCTATGCACACTCCTATAATTCGAATTCCTACAAATCTCCAGTAACACTAACTCCTTAAGAAAAAGGCAAGCAGAAATCCATATATTCCATCTCTAAGAGTTACCTACATCAAAGTATGCAGCAAACATATCATCTGATTCTGTGAACATATCAGGAGCTAGCAGCTTCTTCTGAGCTGAACCTTAAAAGGAAATTTAGATTATTCAACATGAAAATAGGGTCAAACTAATAATAACTATCACACTAGTATAATTTGTGTCTTGTTATCTTTAATATAATCTGAGATTAATATTGTGGTAAAGAAGTGGCTCTACCACTGCTTCTGGCAAAGGCCACTCTACATAACTAAAAATTCTACAAAAAGAAAAGCTCAGATTCATTATTTTTTCCAGTGCACTCAAAATATGAATACTGCTTCAAAAAATAAGCATAGTAGATTTCAAGCAAGTCTTATAGAAATAAAAAACATCCCGTATTTGACATGATCTTTAGTGATGGTGAATTCATGTACTCAATATACAAATTTAGGGTTTTCTGCTAAACACAAGATATTTTAGAAGAAAAACATTCTTAATACAGGCAAGATTATCCCTTTCTCACCTTTTAATCATCTTTAAAGTCCCAAAGACATT
Organism: Tinamus guttatus; assembly: GCF_000705375.1. Next base: position 41,306 of record NW_010581602.1, read on the forward strand.
TTATTTGGTTGATAAGATGAAAACAAAGAAATATAAATTAAGTACATATGTTAGTGAAAGCAAGTAAACTTCAGACTATTTCATAACATATTATGGTAGCATTCCATCATGACCATGATAAATTACAAACATTGCCTTAATGATATTAACCAATGAAGAAAATAAATGGTTAGCCTCAGAATTGTCTGGTGTTCACAATGCACACAGCCAACCGCTTTCATACAAAAAGACAACTGAACTGAAATCTTCTCAAAACATTTAAACAGTCATGCTTCAAATCACGGTTTAAAACACAGACCTTTCCGGCATGCTCCAAAAAACTTTTTTTAGTTCAAGTTACTTCCATTTTCACTGGGCCACAATGAGTACAACTTAGTACCATTGCCTCTGTGAGAGGTCTGGCTATAAATAAAAAAGGTGTTTTCTCCTCCCAAAAAAGATAATTCTGCCACTGTTTTCCATCTTTTGCTACAGCCATACCAGACCAAGAATTCTACCAATACAGGAAAATTCCAGGACTTGATAGTAGTAACTGATATGTGTATATATATATATATACACACACACACACACACATTTTAAACTTTTTAGTAGCTAAAGAATGCCTTTTTAAGTTTTAGATTTTTCCCCATATACATCAGTAGACGAAATTTGAAATCAGTGCATATCTCTGACAAAAAAAAAAAAGTCTTTGTCTTTGTGGTATGCAAATACAGAAAAATATGTAAAAATAAAAGCTCTTTTCACCTGCATTGCAGGAGAACAATCTGTAAATACATAGGAAAGAGAGCACAAGGACAGATTCTAGTGCAACACAGCAGTCTCAAAGAGAATTATTTCCAAGGGAAGCACCCAGTGCAGTATACCATAATTAGTCCCCAGGAGAATGACACTAAATGCAAGTTAATCATCCAGCTGGGGGTAGGAAAACTTCACAGCCCTAGCTTCACAGTTGCTGTTGCAATAAAATTGTAAAGAGTAACTGTGTCTGCACATGGGCTCAAATGGGCATATGTTCCACTGCTGGGAAGATATAGTAACCTATTTCCAGTAATCCAAAAGTGAGTTTTCAATCCTACAAGAAGAGATTGTTTAAGCTCCTTTTGTTGCACCAGGCACAATGCAGGTTTTATGTGACAACATATTTCATTGTTGTCCAATAATTATGCATGGGGAGAAAAAAGTCTTTTCCTTGTTTACAGTTCCTCTGATTAGTATGGCTCTCAAAAATGCCATGACTACAGATCCTGTACACTCCTCATTAACAGTAGAAAAAAATTGTAAAGTTGAAAAGAGTGATACTTAATTAAAGATAGGCATCAATATCAATTTCTCCAAATTTGTAGCATTAACTGAATTAAGAGTTATTAGAAATATAGAAAACAGTATTTTAACGGTATGTTTTAAGTACTGTAATATTCAGGTAAACTCTCAATATCTCCCTGAAAAGTGGCTGTAGAGAAAGCATACTGGGAAAAAGTGTCTTTTTTACAATGAACTGCTTCCAAGTTAAACTTTGATACGTGACAATGCACATCAAGATTTCCGATCCTTACCGTTGTTCTGTTCAACTGTCATAAGGTTGTGCTTGGCTTTTACTGATGCCTCAAATGTGTCGACATTTTCCCGCTCATACTCCTTAACATCAGCAGCTACTCTTTCTAGGATGTCATCTGGGGAATTGGAGCGACTACGCGTACTACTCTGAGGACTGCTTGGTTCAGATGGCACAGACATGTTACTATCTTCTGTCTGGCCTTTGTATTTCTACAAAAAAAGAGAAGTTATAGCATTAATCTCAGCAATGCACCTTCAGTATTGGGAACAATGCTGCTGCAATGGCAGCATAGACTTTAGCCAGAACTTACTGAATCACAGTTGTGCCCATTAGACTATTACATTTACAATAATTTAACAGCCTTGTCTTAGAAATCAAAGCAGAGATCACAGCTTTTTGCCCTAAGAGCATTTGACTTAATGCTGTGAACCCACAAGAAATAGTGTAACCATGTACCTGAACAATTGCTTGCCGCTGTAACCTTCTTTGTCTTATTTCTGCTTCTTCATCCTCTTCTTCCAAATCAAAGTCTTCAAGACTACAAAGAGATTATTACTTTCTAAGTACCACCATAAACACATGGTTATGTGCTAAATTTTAGCCAATGCAGTTTCTTGGTTTAGAATACAAGCTAATACTAAACAGTAACTGCTCAGCTGACTCAAAAAGCAAAGGCATATTAAATCGCAGTGTATATTAAATCTTCTAGTGTGTATATCTTCTCAAAGAGGAGGAAAAAAGTGTCGTTAGATATATTCTGTGGATTTTGAGTACTTTAAGTGTAAACAGTTATCAATGAATTATTCTAAAAGGGAGGAAAAAAACCCAACAAACAAACAAGAAAACCCCATAATCGTTAATTTTCAACCAAGTACCAATTTTCCTTGGAAATGTGATTGTTAAGAATGGATAGCACTGTGCAGTTGGATTAAGCAGCTATTCAGCAAATAAAACCCTGCCAACAACATAGAGGCAGCAATTCACCCTTTCAGGTATTACAGTTTTTCAAGGGAATACTCTGACACATGCGCAGACTACACAATTTTTACATGCTATGAATCAAGTTGCATTTAGGATCCAAACCACCTCCCAAGCCCACCTACTAGCCAAGAGGTCTTGACTGTCTTGCATACTCCAAAGTTTCTCAGGACAGACCATACCAACAGCAGTCGGGCAGTATTACCAGCACTGAAACATGCTACAGTTTTAGACCACAACCCCGAAAGCTATCTACCACATGAAGACAAGTGTCAGCTAATTTTCCATTCACTGCATCTATATTTTTAGATAATAAACAGAAGTCAGAAGTTAATACTTACTTTTCATCTGATGAGGACTCCTGCTCAGCCTTCATACCCTCAGAAAGACTACCTTTAAATTTGTCTTCTTTAACTTTGCTTCTACTCCTTCGTCTATGGGCACCTCGTGATCTGGATCTCCTTCGAAGACGGGATCTACTTCTTCTGCCTCTATCTCTGATGAACACAAGAGTATTATAAGAAAAGAAGGAAAATCTGTTCATAAAAAAATAATATACTCAGTGATTCAATGCATTAAAACAAACGAATTCATGGATGACAAAATTAAATTGTGCTAGCATATACAATTCTAGACTAAAACAGAAATGCACCATCATTTAAAACTTAAATTGATAGTTATGTATATTCTGTTTGTATTTTATAAAACAAACAAACAAAAAATGCAGCATGTCTTTACCTCCTCCGAGGAGACCTACTCCTCCTTCTTGGAGATCTGCTCCGTCGAAGGGGCGAACGAGACCTCCTTCTAATAGGGGTCCTAGATCTTCTTCTGATTGGGGACCATCTACTAGGTGGGCTCACATCTTTTGATCTCTCACGTCTAGACAGAATATCATCTCTTGTCCGTGCTCTTAAAATAAAGAAAGAGAACAGCAGGGAAGCAAGAGTAAGCTGATAACCAAAAAAAAACAAACCAAAACAACAACAACAAAAAAAACCCCACACAATTCCCTCTAAAAGCTCACTTTAAAATCTTACTGCTAGAGAGGGTCCACCAGATGGGCTTCTGAGGCAGTGATGGATAAGCGCAGAGCTGTCTGCCCTCCTTGCATGTCTCCCCACCCTGTGCCCATATATATGTGCCCATATATAGGTCTAGCTCAGGACAACTCTGGAAACAGAGCTTGATAAGTACTATCATAAAGCTAAGAGAAGTTTAAAACAAAGCTTGTGCTTGCATCTTATGTAAATAGTGGCCAGTTTTCAGATCCATCTGAAACACTATTAACAATAAGTAAAATATGAAAAAATTATTGATAATTTTCTCCATAACCTTACAAAAGAGTTCAAATTTGGGACTGAGCTATTGCATAACAATTTCATTTTGGAGACTAAAATTGGGCAGCCGCAATACAGAAAACATTCTAATAAAACAAAAAAAAATACTATTCTTAATTAACATGGAAATTAGCCTTTAGCAAATAAAAGAAAAAAATGGAGTTTGACACTGTGTAGACTCACATTTATGTAAGAAAAAAAAAATCCTTAATGGGCCACCAACTGCATTAAAAAGTGTAACTGCACTCCATAACAGAATACTTCAATCCAACATAGTAAAGCATAAAAGTTAAAAATATTGGGCAACTATTCTAATGGGCCTGCAGCAGAAACTCTTGAAAAATATTTCTACAGCACTATTCAAAATAAGTGAGGAAAGTTGCTACAGTATTTAAAAAACAAGAAACAAGTTATTTCAGGTGCTGAATCTCAGCAATATTCCAAATCTCTTGGATCTGAAAGATAAACTCCAGCCAGTCTCTAACGATACTTTTTATGACCGTTAAATCAGCTTCAACTATCCATCTTATGCATCATGAACACACATACAAAACTGCTACATAATAAACAAGGAGAAGGAAGGAAAACTTATGTACAGGCAGGAGTAGTGCCAGTTTCTGTAGATATGACTGTAGACTCAAAAGTCGGAGGAGACTGATCTCTAATTTAGTATAGATTATGCTCTCTTCGATAACAAAAAAAATCAAAAGGCACAGGCCAAAGTAACAGTTACATGTTTCTTGGTTAAGAAAGTGGTTGCTAAAAGCCAACTGAAACACCTGTAAAAAATCAGTTCAGCAATCAGCATGCTATAAGACATAGAAGTTGATTAGGTTGAAATTCATAGCAATGTTTTATAATAATTAGCTTCAGTTAAAGAATTTAGAAGCATCTAACAATTTGAACTCTGGAAGTGTAAATAGGAAAAATAACTTTTTGTGATTAAAAATGTTCATTAAAGCTCTTGAAACCTTCTGAAGCAGTTACAGTAGTTAAGACTCCAACTAAGAAATCATTTCAAACTTTCCCAAAAGGAAAGATTATTCCTACTGTCTCACTAGCACTTCCAGCAGAAAGTAATTCTTAACAGTTCCCCACTCACAGGCTGCTCATCCCACTATAACAGCACATTGCATTGCTAAGGTTACTCTAGGACGGATTTGATAGCAGAATTCTAGATTACATGCACTCACTCGAAATGATGCTAAGATAACTAATTCAAACTGTCTGTAATGCAAGCTGTCATGAGCAGTGAAAGCTGAAAGATGCGAAATGCTAAGGGAAAAGTCAAACACATCATAAAGGAAACTTTTAATGGTGCACCGTTACGTTCCTGATTCACCAGGAAGCAGCTAGATAAACTGCTATCATTTACAATACTTGGTTAACCTGGTTGTTCACTACTGGGAGCAACTTCCAAAGCACCTGCACTACTGCTAAAATGTAATGCAGAGAATTAAAGCTCCTAATTGTGCCTACTGATTCTACTCTGTACTTGGAACAGCAGTAACCGTCTGTGGTGCTGGCAGGAAGACTTTTACATTTTTAGGCACCGATGTACCAAGTTAGATCTTAGTGGTTCCAAAGGAAAGTTTTAAATTCATACTTCTGATCTCAGTTCTTGAAACATGCAAAGCTAACCCCCATGATTAAAAGTTATTACAAAGTTTAAAATATTAATTTAAATAAATTAACATTTTTTAAAAAAGAGAATACACTTATACTGTGCTCTGACTGGGAACTTACTAACCAGGGTAAGGTTAGTACTTTACTTTCTCTTCTTCAGAGAAAGAGATGCTGGCAATTATTTTCTGATGATTAATACTCCAGTCTGTAGCTAACTCTTTTCATTGGCTAAATTGCCTCTAAAAATGCTAAGACTGAAAATACATTCAACGCATTAAATAAAAGATTTCACTCTCTCCTTTCTTATTGAGGTGTATGCACAATATGGTAATCAGTATACAAGGTTAACCAAGAGGGACCTCTAAAAGCAGTAATAAAACAGTAATACTCTTGGAAATGGAAACAGAGACTAAAAAAAAGAAAGACTGAGAAGTGCAACTTAACATTAGAGATTTGAATACACTTCCACATGCTGATCATACCATAAAGCATTTTGGGGCTTTAATTATCCAGTTAGCCAACAGTGACATGCAAGAGGGACTCCAGCTTCTCAAGAATTCTTGAGAACTACAAAACTTTTAACTAAGAAAAAAAAGACCAAAATCTGAATCAAAAAGCTTGAGACCTATAGTACAAACCTTGCTCCTATTAATGGTGTAAGCACCAAAAATAACCCAGCCCAACCTTAACAGCCCCAGCCAAGTCTGCAGATCTGGCAGCTGGCGGAGCGTCTCTGAAAACTGAGTACATACAAAGGAAGCTCATAACCATGCACAATTTGACTGCCCGTTTTAATAGTTACTTTCTGAATAAAGCAAAGAGATACACACTAAACTAGAAGACGGTTCATCCTATAATGCATTTTTTGATGGTTCTTGAAATCTTTGAGTTACCTGGGTGAAGACAGACGCCTCCTTTCCGATTCTCTTCTTTTCCTTTCTGCAGATCTACTCCTTGCTCTTCTGCCTGGAGACTGGGTTCGAGAGGGGGATTTACTCTGTTTAGATCTACGGTCATTAAAGAAAGGCGATCTGCTTCTTCTAGACCTTTCACGTTGTTTTGGAGATAAGCTTCTTCCTTTTGGGCTCCGGCCAGGTCTCCGAGGGGACCTGTTTTCTTTCCCTGAAGAAGCATCTTTAGAAGGAGATTTAATTGGCTTTTTTTCTTTGTCAGTGTCTGTTCTCCTAGATTTTCTATCTTTGGACCGTGACCGTCTATCTTTGGATTTGCTTCTTAACTCTACAGGAGATTTGGATTTTCTGCCACGATCTCGACTCTTGCTTTCATTTACAACGGGAGACTTTCTGCGATCTCTTGATTTACTTTTGTCATCTGCTTTATTCTTATCCTCTGGAGGAGATTTAGACTTTCTATTTTTCTCCTGAGATCGCCTTTTAAGCATTGGAGATCTTGATTTCCTTGTCTGATCTTCAGACTTGCTTCTTTTATAAGGACTTTTGGATTTTCTCCTCTCTTTTGACTTGCTTCTTGCTGTTTTCTCTTTGATTCCATCAATTCCCGTTTTGTTTTTCTTTTTGTCAGATCTGTGTCTAGTCCTTTCTTTTGATTCACTCTTGCTTCCTTTCTTGGAACTAGTTTTATTGTCCACAGGTTCTAATTTCCCCTTAGTGTTGGACTTGGGTGTAGGTCTATTTCCATTTCGCGCTTTTTCATTAATCTCCCCCTCTTCTTCAGAGCCTGACTCATAACCTTGCAATATTAATCCCATTCCAGATTGGACTTTTCCTTCCATTAATTCATTTTCAAGTTCAGCTTTCAATAATGCTCTTTGTTTCTCCAAGTCTTCCAGAGGAGCTAAAAAATCAATTTTAGTTCTTTTAGCTGGTCCATCTTCTTTATCGGAGGTTTCAACTACCTCTTTCCGTTTATGCTTCTTATGTTTGTGTCTGTGTTTATGCTTTTTGTCTTTATCTTCTTCTGAAGAATGTTTATGTTTCTTGTGTTTACTTCGATGTTTGTGTTTCTTTTTTTTGTGTCGGCTGTGCTTGTTCTGAGGCTGGTCTCCCTCTGATACTTCCCCATTTTCTTCATTTACACTTTTCTCAGATGCATCAGCCTCCTCAACTCTGCAAAAACAAAAACTACAGATCAGCACCACCAAATCACTGCAGTGATTACAGCTGTTTTAGGTTGACAGCCCTTGTCATTTTGATTTGGGAAACTAATCAGTATAGTTTTGGCAAAACTAAAGCTGTACAGTTCGCATAATTAAGTTATAATACCAGATAAAATGCGTCTTCAACAGACACTTTTGACGGGGCAGGGGGAAGGAACAGAGAGAGGGGAGAGGGAGACAATAAAATGTTGCAGAACAAAAAGTGAACAAACAGACAAGACAAAATACATAGGTAAAACCAATTTTATGCATTTAGGTTCAATATTGATAATATCTTTTAATATAAAAGAACAGTGTTGCATACTTCTGTATCCTGTTACTTTATCATCTTGCTTGTAGTTCTATTCCTAGGCCTAACTGAAACTGATCCTTTTAAAAAAGGCAGAACACACAGTTGTATTCCAAAGAGCAAAATATTTATATCAGAGGATGAGTCTGATCACCTAATCACACCACCTTGCACAGTACTAAAGAGTAGACCAATAAAGCTTTTCTTCTTCAAATGTACACATCTGTTGGCAGAAAATTAGTTATAGAGGATTCTTTTTTTTTTGCATTTATGTCATATAAATGCAAAGGTAACAGTATTGAAGAATAAATTAGAAAGAAAGTCTGCAATTTCAGAGAGCTTTCTGATTATATGTAATAGACTGTCAGCTTCCCAAGAAAAAAAGGCAGTAATCTTGGACCTGTAGAAAAACACTGGGCAAAACAGCAGAAAGTATAAAAGGGATTATTAAAATAAACATCTAGATATTTCTCTATTTTATCTTCCTAGAAGCTGAACTGACTTGCCAATAGATGTTTAAAACTCACATTATAGGGGTCACCATTAACATTTCTACAAACTGGTCTGACCTACATAGTAACTTCAGGATTTATTACTCAACACTTCGGTAACTTAAAGCTCCTTCTGTACCCCAGGCCTCACTTATAGTAACAAAATTGCTTCAACACAGAGGTCAGGAGTGGTGGTAGGAAAGTGTACAGAACTGTTGAAATTTTTCAGATTTGTTTTCTCTTATATTTGGTATAAAAGGCACCAAAAAGAAGCAAAAAGTATTAAATCTTTCTCAAACTGCACTTGCAATCCACAGCAAATAGCTGTTGTGCAATAACCTCACCTCACACTCTCTAAAAGCACACTGGTAGCAAAGGCTCCAGATAAGATGCACCACCACTTTCTTTAAAGCTTTCTTTATATTCCTATCCCAAACATAAAAATCACAATTCACTTCTGTTAGAATTAAATGTTTCAGATTACTGAAGCAGCACTGAGTACTTCAGAGTTTCTTGATGCACTAGAATCTAGAAATTCAATCTGTTTATTTCAGGTAGTCCCACCAAAATATCAGCAAGCTTTTTTAATTTAAATGCTTCACAGCCTATTTAGATAGGTAGCAAACTTTTGAAGATTTCAGAAAATTATGAGGCAGATACCTGTATATTTAGGAAGCTAATGACCTTACAAAGGGAAAAAATTGACATAGTCCTGTTATACTTTTCCTTCTTTCTAAAACTTGCAAAGACCTGCAAAGAGATCCCACCTTTTTTTTTTTTCTTGCATCCAGACTTTCTATTGCCGGTTTCTACCTCATTACTCCCAGTTACATTTCTCTGCACAACACTAAGCCCTCTTATTCTCGTGCTCACTTTTTATGTGTTTTGATGTCTACACTGATTTTCCTCCTCTCTTTTTATTCCCACGATTAAGGAGGGGAAAATAACCCTCAAATGACTACTTGCTAATAAAGTGAAAAGGAAAAAAAAAAAAAAAAACAAGTAAAGAACTTGCATTTAGGTGATATATATACCTTCTTTATAATACATGTAAATTTTTGCAGAATTCAG
>NW_010581602.1:57144-70532 GCF_000705375.1 Tinamus guttatus
CGCAGCACTCTGGGGTGCATCCCATCAGGGCCCATGGATTTGTGGGTATCGAGGTTCCTTAGGTGCTCTCTGACCCAATCTTCCTCTACCCAGGGCGAGTCTTCCTCTCTCCAGGCTTCTTCTCTTGTCCCTAGGGCCTGGGACTCTAAAGGGCTCCCTTGGTAAACACCGAAGCAAAGAAGGCATTCAGCAACTCTGCTTTTTCTGTGTTGTTCGTAACGAGGGTGCCCACCCCATTCACCAGTGACCCACATTTTCCCTGATCTTCCTTTGCTGTTAATATATTTGAAGAAGTTTTTCTTGGTATTTTTAACGTCTCTTGCCAGATTGTGTTCCAAGCGTACCTTAGCTTTCCTTGTCGCATCTCTGCACTCCCTGACCACGTTCCTGTATTTCTCCCAGGGGGGCCTGTCCTTTTTTCCACATTCTGCATACCGCCGCCTTCTGCTTGAGCATTGCCACAAGCTCCCTGCTCATCCACGCAGGTCTCCTGCCCTGTCTGCCTGACTTCTTACATACACGGATGCACTGTGTATGTACTGAATATTCTTTCTTACCGGATTGCTAAACTATTTAACACATTATTTAAAAAAAATCATATTTCTTCCTTAGGTCCTGGGTCATCTAGGCCGTGTTCAGCTCCATCCTGACATCCCAACATGCTCAGCATGCTCAATGTTGGTGATGTTGTATTGATCATTGACCCTGCTGGATCATGGAGCAGCTGTGCACTAAATGATGTATCAGGTAGGCATCTACCTATCCTGGCATCTTGAGTATCCTATCTCAAAGCATTATATATATATATATATATATGTAATCTGTGAATAAGCATAAAACTGGCAACTTCTCCCCCCTTCTCCTGTCATCGTATAGGTTCCATAGTCCAGCAGGATTTGTAATGTGGTTGCTTGCTGTCCCATCACTTTAAAAGGAATTGGTAATACTAACAAAGGTTGGGTTACATTGAGGGAGGGAAAACTCCTTGTTTCTCCATCTGTGAAGAGCAGTGTGCTGAGATGCGTTTCATCACCAAGCCCTGGGGGGTGTTGATACATGCTGCTAAAAATGATGGATTTTTTTTACAGCTTCCGGAGGTGGTGCAACTATTCCGGGGACAATCAATTCATACAACTAAATCACTTTTTCTGTTTTGTCTTGTTTGTACACTGTTGGGAATAGAGAGTGTTTCTGATGCGTTGTTGCAAAATTACCAGCTTATCTAAAAGCAATGAAACACAAACTATCAAGTGTGATTCTGTGCCAATTATATTTTCCATGGGTGAAAGTATTTTTTGTCAGAGATACAGTGCTTCTTTTCAGTGACATGAGTACATCAGCTTCCCTTTCTTCTGAAACCAATGCTGGTCATCTTCTCAATTATATAACAGGCATATTATGTTTTCCAGTACTTAAAATATGTTGTGTATTTAAATGTGTATGCAGCACAGTTTTAAGCTCATGTTTTATATTGTAAATGGCTGTGATGCCATCTGATCTTGATATTTGCTAGTTTTTACAATGTAATTGGAGCTTAGTGTTAAAACAATATAAAAAAGGAAATTTAATATTTGGATATTCCAGTACAATTTATCATGACCAGTTTATTTTTTAATGCCTTACAGTTTAATTATGTAAATATATTGCTTTTTACCTTTGTGTATGATGACTTTTGAGAAATTAAATTGGAGCAAGTTAGAAAAGTCTATTGAAACTGTGCATTGTTTCAGGCTTTGGATGGTAAAAACACTTAATTATGGTAAATTCACTGGATTTAGGTCAAATGAGAATCCTGAAAACCATGATTCTTCTCCTTTGTCTTTCTTAAAAGTCTAGGGATATTTATTTTGGTTGCAAGGTTGCCATCCGCAGCAGTGACTTTCCAAATGTTACTTATCACTTGTGCTTACTTCACTTTCATTTCTGTCTGTATTGAGCAGTATTATAACAATTTTAAAATGAAAGTGTGCATCCCAGAAGGGTATTGCTGTTAATCTACTTCATTGTGTCTATAATACATGCAAAAGTACAATAGAGCAGTTATTTTTGCAATGTTATCTACAGTTAATAACTTTACTCTGATTCTGTTCTATAGCTAAATATTTAAATTTAGCTTGTCTAACTGTTTTCAGGAGCTCTTTTGTCTGTGTTTTTTGACTGTAAAGAATTACTACCACTTTTTTTTTTTCTTTTAGTGTAGTCATTTGAGGGTTACAATTTGCAAAAGTATCTTAAATTTTCAGGTAAAAGTTTATCCAAAATTATGTATTTTCAGTCATTGATAATATAAAAGTGATTGATACTGTGTTTTTTGTTGTTTTTGTTTTAAATTAGTTTATATATTACATCCTCAGTTATTCAACCAAAGGTGAAAGTATTTGGGAAAATTACAACTTCTAGACACTTCATTTGTTATGTGATTGGGCATTCAAAATCAGACATCAGATGAAAGGGGTTGGATATCATAAGTATATCTATCAGAAAAAGAGAAGCAAGCAATCAAGATAAGTCCTGTGTACTCCAATATAAATGCCATTAAAACAAAAAGGGTTCAAGTGAATTTGCTTGCAGCACCTGCAGTAAATATGGCCTATATCATAGCAAAACTATTCTATGCTCAATCCAGTTCTATAGATCTTGATTGCAGAACAATTAATAGAGAACTGGACAAATGTAGCCACGGGTGTGTTTTCTCTCCTTTTTTCCCTCTCCCCCTTTAAAAGATGACCATGAATAGCTGAAACAGCTACGTATGTTGTTCAAGTAGCTCTGTTTTCTGTAGGTCTGTGATAATATAGTTCTTTTCAAGGCAGAAAGAGGGTGGATGGAATGATTTTCTTTAGTTTTACTCTGAGCAACAGCAAAAAAAGAGCCAAAGGTGTTCTTTAAAGACATGTGCTGTGTCTATAACACTATGAGACTGCTTGGAATTTTGCCCATAAACTAGATGAAAAAAATAATGTGGCAATGTTCAGCTTCCTTTGCAGTCATGGTTGGATTTTTAAGATGCGCATTTACTGCAGTATTATCTGCCAATGCAAAATTCAATTTCTATTTCCAGGAGGCATCTGGTGTTTTCCTCTAATAAAGTTAAACTAACGTTTTCTTTTTCAGAAAAGTTGATAATGAAAACTTGGATCTTTGGTAGCCACCTGAGTTGACATGACACAATATTTCAAAGAGAGCTAGTCCAGTGTTCTTTTTTGTGGTATGTTGCCATACATATATCTGTCAAAGTATTACACACAATCACTTTCACAATGGACATCTTCTGTTGAACTAGACAACTTTAAATTCCAAACAACTTTAACGTATTTTAAGCCAAATGATTCACATTATCCAAGTTCCTTCCCAAATAGTGTATTTTTGGACTCCACCTTTTCTTTGGACTGAAGTCATTGTTGGTCTGTAGCAAATATGGATTTGCTCATTTGAAGTTACTGCTTGTGTGGAAATAAATAGTGTTTTAAAACATTAGTGCTTGGATAGTCAATGACTTGATTACTTGTAGTGAATTAGTAGCTTTGATAACAGATGCAGAGTAGGCTGGCATATGAATGGTATCTTTGACTTAGACATGTGTGTTTTTAATTAAGTGGAAGGCTATAAAACCTTGTCATATAGCACACCAGTCATGTCAAATTGACAAAACGAAGTCAAGCTGCTGTGATGTTTCCAATGAGTTTCTTTTTTTTTTTCAATTACTTGTCTCAATTTTAAACTGTGAGGTGTAAATATATCATTAAAACTTATTTTAGACCTGGAGTGTATGGCAGCATGGGTTTTATTCTGGGGTGATGTGATGTGTTGCATAACCTCTGTCTTAGAAGCAGAAGGAGCGCTTGCTGAGTGGGGTCTGGGAGCTCTCCCTCAAAGTGAAGCTCACAATGTGAGGATGAATCACTTGGTTGCTAGGTATGAAAAACTCTCCGCTCTGCTCAATGCGCCTCTGGATGCAGAACCCCACTGCTGTGGGGCTCCAGAGTCCCACCACTGTGGCCTTGTTTCTTCCTCTTCCCAGAAGCATCTTTGGTTATACCTAGCTCAACAGAATCATTTGGGAAAACTATATTTTAAAATCTACTTAAAGCTTTTTAAATTCCTTTACCTGAGTTATCATGTGTCTGACAATTGAACACTGGGCCGACAGTTTAACTCTATGCAGGGAACACACACGTTCCTGGCTTTTCTCCTTTCTTCCCCAGAAGAGGGCAGCAAAAGAACAGCTTTATACTGGGCTTTACTTCTAAAACATTTTCTCAGTGTTCCTCTCTGCCTTTAAAACTCAGTACGGACTACCTACTGGTGTCAGAGTTAGTTTTATATGATATTTTCTCCCTAAGGATATCTAGAATGTGTGAATTGCTATTACTTACTATTTTCAGTTTTAAACATTAGAATTTACTAAACAAAGTCTATCTAATGTTTGTAGTGAAAGGTAGTCCCATACTGAGATTTTTTTTTATTACGATGACATTGGATCTGTGTATTTTTTAAAAGAAAAAAGGCTGGGAAAAAACAACTCAGTAATATTATTGTTTAATAATGTTTGTGTTTTGAAATCACCCAAGGCTTGCTCATTTTTCAAATATTTATTTTATATATTTCAAGTGGTTATAACATTTTTTTTAAAAAAAAGTTCATATAGCCAATTTTTTCTCCTAGAAAGCTGGGATGGATATTCAGCATAGTTATGTTTTTAATTCATACATGTCTTTTACAAGGATGTCTCTTTTGCCGACAGTGCCTGTGATTTTTAAAGGCTTCAGTTCGAAGGGAATACTGGGGGTAATAAGAGGCATCAACTGCGAAAAGTCAACTTTTAAACATTTTTCAATTATAATTAGCTCTTTTTCAAATGTGAACAAAGGACACTTAAGCGTTACCAGCATGTAAAAATTAGTCAGACAGTTGTTATAATACTTGTTGGTACCCAGCTGATATCTCCTGTGATTGTTTAGAATATGAGAAACTTCCTTCCTGGAAGGGAGTGTGTAAATACAGGGGGAAGAGGGCCTAAATCTTAAAGTCAGAATTTCTCCGGTTCGCCTTTTTGCCATTTTCTCATAACTCTAAGAAAGTTCTTCCTATCCTGTAGTAGTTCAGAATTGAAGGTGTTTCAGATTTTTATTTCCCTTGAATGATTGCAAAGAAGGGGAGAAATAATTCAAAAGTTGTTTAGAATGGCATAACTTCCGACAGAGATGGCTTTCATCTTGAAATCCACTGTTCATATTCCAGATTTTTCCCTGAAGGCTCTTGGTTCTCTGTTTAAGTTCTTATCTTTTAAATCTCCTAAAAAGAGAACACTTTTGACCTCCCCTAGTTATTTTAGTTCCCTCACGCAAATATATTTGGTGACCAGTCTAATCTTTATTTCTCTGGGGTAAGAAAGTGTTAAGCCATACATAGTTGAAGGTAAAGGGCCTTTTTGCATCTTTCCTGTTTTAAATACTGCTACAGTAAAACAGTAGCTGAATGATTCACGCTAATTCTAAAATTAAACATGAATACTTTAAGTCCAAAGTACAGTATAAACTAATGTTTTTTGAAATTACATCATTTTTCAGGTAGCAGGACTTAAAGTGCTTTCACAACTGTGTCATGAAAATAGCTGTAGAGATACTTTAAGAAATGAGTAACAGTGTTTATTACCTAGAGCATGTGAATGCAGTGCATGTATTTGCAATTAGTGTTTACCTAGTTATTAATGATTTGCAGCTATGATTCAAAAGGGCATTGTTAACTTTTGAGTGTTGCTTAAGAATCTGGATAGAAACATAAGCCCCCTTTTAACCTACCACAGTAGACTTCAGTATGACAAGATTTGTAAGGTTGCTCCTCGTTTATACTTGCCTTTTTCCCTTTAAAGTTGCTATTTGTTAAAGTTATTTGTGCGTTAGACTTGTTTATAAATTTGTAAAGATCTAGCTCTTCCAGTTGCTGAGGTTTGAGGAACTTCAGGTGCTTGAGAGCTGGACCTATTTGGAGACCTGAAAGAGTTGAGTCATGCAGTGGCAAATGTCCTTTTCTTGACCAAGAAGGTCTTAAAGTGTGCAGTTAAGCTTTCTTAGACAAAATGCAACAACTTAGTATGATTAGGTTGCATTATCCTCCACTTGTTGCTAGTAAATTCCTTCACCACAGGAAAGTGAATATCCTGGGAATATAAATAAATAGCTGAAAGATAGCAAAATAACTGAAGCATGTGATTGCAATAAGGTCTGATGGGAATTCCTGTGCTGTCATCCTTCCCCTGTTGACATCCATCTTTCCTATTTAACTTACAGGCTTAAATAGGCATGATGAAAGTTAAACACAGTAAATTAACACAGTAGCTGAGAAAGACCATCCCTTCAGACCATGTATACTAGAAAAATAGATGATGATTTTCCAGCTGTGTCACGGCTTATTTCCCTTCTGACAGGAAACTTTCTTCAAAACTAGTGTTGCCAAGACACATGGGGAGCCATGCTAGCATCAAACCCTTTAATTGCCAGCACTGCAAGTAAAAAACAAGGCTTCAAGCCTTCCCTGATGTAGCATATGCGATAGCATATAGCATATGGGTGAGGTCTATGTCTGTCCTTATGTTACCGCTTACAACTAACTGCTTCAAAGAAGAGCAGGGGAGAAGAGCAGTACAGTTGAATATTGAATGTTGTTTAGGAGTACTACTTTTGTGCTATAAAAAGCCTTTCTAGAGGAAAGGGTGTGTATGTGTGTGTCTTGTTTAACCTGCTGCTAGTTTGATCTCTTACTCTTAGTATGTGAAACCCGAACGCTCTGATTCTGATTTAGAACAGGCAATTTATGTATTTTTGTGGCATTTGGGAATCTTGATCTTTAAGGGTATACTTGAGTTACTTTCTTGAATGTGAATCTATTTACTAAAATCCTAATTTAGCATTTATATCATAAAAAAGCTATGACAAAGTATAGATAATTCCAAAAAAACCCACCCTCTAGTCCTTTACCTGTCACAAAGAAAGTCTTTGCCTTTACCACTGTCAGAGGGGCATCATCTTTCAGGCAATTCAGAAGGTTTTTCTTGGACTGTGGCCAAGAAAGAATAAGAATTTAATTTCAAAATGTTTTTAAATCAATTTGCTCATATTTGAATTTTTTAATATAATGGGCTCTTGGTTTTCCAACTCTAAGTTCAATTCATTTTCAGTTTCTAGAAAGCTTTCTCTTTTGTTTTTCTGTTTCCAAGTTTGATGCCAAACTTCTATTGGAAGGCTTAGCCTCTCTGACGGATGCTCTGGGGTTCTTTGTATTGTTCAAGAAACTTGTTTACACTGACTTCATGTTACCATAGTTATATGAAGTCTATCATCCTGCCAAAAAAGTCACTTGTATTAGAATTTTTGAATTTTCCACATAGAGCATTCTTTGCACTATCCTCTGTCTGGAACTTCTGGATCTGTTCCATCTTCTAGGCATTTAAAAAGTAAAGCCTTTTTTTGAGCTAAGCATGCATGCCATGGGGTTTAATAAGAGGTTTAATTGAGTGAATAGCATAGGAACATGCTCTGTTTCATTTATGGCCTCCTGAAATCTGCTCTGTAATGTGCCCAGTGAGTGGGTGGATAGGGCAGTGGGGAGCCAATTAGCTCCTTGTGACAATATTTACATAAATCAGCATGTGGAGAACCTGTCCTAAAAGACCTGGCAATGCAGCGAGGAGGCACTGGCAAAACTTGCCAGCTTCAGGAGGGATTTTGGCTTGCAGTAGTTTGGCAGTAGTGGGTGTCACATGGAGGAGGCCGATCCCTGGCAGAAGGCACCGCTGTGGAGAGGCCTGGCAGACATCTTGCACCGCCAGGATGGATGGTTACCGGTTTTTGTGGTAGCAGCTGTGCAGTGGCCTCACAGACGGACGTTTGCCCTATTCGGTGTCCTTAGCTTTGCGGAAGGCAGCTGACTAACCTGCTTCAAAACACACAGGAAAGATGGTCGTGCCCAGAGAAGAAGAGATTTGGCCCTGAGAAGCTAGCTAGAGAATGTGGCCAGCCACTGCTGGTGGAGTTCAGGTACAAAGGCGCGTGGCCAAATACATGCTAAAATGGATTCAACTTTTGCAGAAAATAACCAAAATAATTCTGAATTTGCAGTCCCTATTCTAGACAATGATTTATCGTCTATTTTAATTTCTGACTTGCTCTGCAACCTTCATCAGGCATACAACAAGTTGCTTATTACCTCTGAAAATATAGTCTATTATCGAGTTGTCAAACCATTGACAACTGCTTCTGAAATGTCATTAACCTCCCGATGTTTGCTTCCCCATTGGCAATTGGAGGTAAACGTAAATGCTTTGATCTCCACATCACGCTGACTGTGCCATCAGCATATAATGTGATGTTCACTACACTAATTCTCAAAAGATAACGCTTTTATTATTTTATAAACTCAAATTTATTTGATTTGTGTTCGATTTTGGTTTAAAAATGAAAACAGGTCTGTCTATTTCTTTTTTGTCTGTTTTTTTTTTTTGTTAGGTTTATTGCAAAAGTTCCACTGATGCTGTTACTTCAGAATTTTAGTACTTGAGGAAAATATGCAGATTAAAAATTGTAATTAGAAATTTACTGGGAATGCAGACAAAAAGAAAACCTAGTCCTTTAAGCACATAGCTCTCAATGTTTTTCATATTATTTTTTCTATATATTTGTTACCTAAATGGCATGGTATCTTCAGAATCTTTACAGAAAATTCCTTCTTTTTCTTCATTAAGTTAAAATTACTTTCCCTTAATGTCATTTCCTTTTGTTTCTTGGAGATTTCCTGTTCTGCCACACTTCCCCTTTCTGTGTGTGCATGTGTTTTTGTTCTGTTATTTATTTATTTATTTATATATTTAAATTGGTGACACAGTCAGCTGACTTTCAGCCTACCCTGAACTTCGATTCAAAGAAAAGGTCAAAACTAAATTTGGACATGGCTTTTGGCCACTTTTTCTTGATTATGTCTATGGTTGAAGTCAAATTTAAATGCAGTAGGTCTCCTGCTGATAAAATGGACCATAATCCTTGACTGCTTAGACCATTATGTAAGACTGCTTCATTAGCAATGAGATCACTTGAAAGATGAGGGGTGGTTTGAGGATATATTTTAAATGTTATTTTTTTTTCTGTTTTTTCCCTCTGCATTCACATAAAAGATGTTCTGTCCTTCATATTTACTTTCTTGGTAGGTGAGAAGCCTTTCAAATGTAAAATCTGCTCTAATGCCTCCATTGATGCGAGCTCTTTGAGGTGGCACTTCCAAACACAGGCCCATGAGAGGCTGGTCTGTTCAATTACTTGGTAAGTGTAAATAATCCTTCTCAGGCAAACTTGGCATACCAAAACATTCATTTTAAAAAAAGAAAAAGCAAAACAAAACACTTGAGGTATGCACTCCTACTCATTAATAAAAGAAAGTCATGCACTGAAATAGATCCCCTTAGGCAACTGTGGGCTTCATGGCGGATTTGTGTTTTAAAGAGTTGCTTTCTATCCCTCCTTTTCATCTCTTTCTAGGTAACTGCTGTCTAGGATGTCCTAGATGCATGGAACAGCAATATGATACATACTAAAATACTTGAGAGAGCTGGTAATATCAGTGCGTGAAGAGACACTGGTATGAATGACAGTGACTTGCACTTTTATGTATTCATTTACTGTGTATCTTACTCTGCTCTACCATGCTGCTCTTCCACTGATCTTGCCTGTTGCTTTCCTTGTAGGGTTTTGATCTCCCTCTCTCCTCTGTGCGGTTGAGGAAATGATCACATTTTGGTTAGTGCTAACACATTTCCTGTTGTGAAACCATACATCACACTTCGGCAGAGTTGGCAGAGTAATCATGTGATGAGTGTGAGCATTAGTCTTAGTAAAGCTCAGGTGTGTGTTGAAAGCATGTACTTAGCGACCTTAAAGTGCTTAAATGTTAAATTCTTGTGTATTTAATCTCTGTACACTAAATTATGTACTACTAGCTTTTTTAAACTCCAAAAGTTTAAAGTAAGATAGTGCCCAAAAGTTGTTTAGTGGAGAGATGGACTGATTTTTTTACTTAAAAGGGGAAAAAAATCACTTTGTTTCTTTATCCTTCGTACTAAAAATAATTAGGCTTGCAAAATGAATGCTCCTTTCACAGAGTCCTTTGATGTTAGAATTCAAATCTAGAAACATACCTATCAAAGGTGATAACGGAAATCTTGAAGTAAATTCCCTCTTTACTGAAGACTTTTTGGCAATAAGTAATAGAATAACAGGAATTACTATTTTGTGTCAGCTATGTTAAAAATAAATAAAATAAAAATAAAAATAAATGAAAAATAATGTAAACATTATTTAGATAAATTTGGATAACGTAAACATTATCCAATTTTTGTAGTGAAAAATGAAGGAAATTCAAATAATAGAATAGTCACTTCCTGGCTCTGTTACAAAAGCCAGAGACATTTGCTTATAGATGTTTGCTTTCTAGGAAGTGTTGCATATACCCTATCATATGAGCAGGTGAAAAGAGGAGTTGGAGAACTTGCAGGGTAGTTATTGTAAGCTCTAGAGACAATGAGGTGGAACAGTGGTAACTTTCTTATGTGCATTATAGGAAGCACAGGAAATATATTTGCTCTCCTGTCAGATTAGTTTTAGTTATAAGCTACAGTTAGGCATGATGGGGACTGTCTTGTGTTGCTAAAAATCTAGTTTTTTAAATAAACCATGCTGTAATAGTTATCATAGTATTTTGTCTCTTGCAACGTAGCTTTACAAGCATATACTCTTTCACTTATTTCAATGTCAGCCTGAATTGTTTAGATCAAAGTTTGCTGCTTGTGAATTAACAAAGCACCTGCTCTCCCCACACCTCCTTCACCAGCCTTCTTTGCCTGCCTAAATGCACCTTAGCCATTGAAATGCAAACAATTGTATGCCTAGACTTTGTGGTGAAAAACTTCTGCTGAAGTTCATAGAAAGTTTCTTCAGTTAAAAACTTCCTCTAGGTAAGATATCTGTATTTTCCTATCTGTAGGATCATGATGTAAATGTTTATGAATAAACCATCTGTAAGACTAAATGTTATCACTTGTATGTTAAATTTATACCTACAAAATATTTGATTGGTATCTAAATAACTGTAAGTGCTAACACCTATTTTGTGTTTCAGACCTAAATAGTTTGGATGTTTGAAACAGCCACTTGTGAAACAGTTTGCTTGAACTGTGTAAATAAAGTGAAGGACTTCCTTTTCTAAGCAATATATTTCGGGTCCTTTAATAGTGAAAGATTTGCAAGTACAATGGAATATAACATCCTCTAGTTTTGAAATTGTATCGGGAATAGAAGAAAATCTGGAAAGAATGAAAACAAAAATGCAAAAACCCTTGACTTTCCTAGTCCTCCAGGATGTATTTTACACCCACATTGAACCTATTAGGCTGATCTCAGTGGGTTGTGTTTAAGCTGAAGTGTGAAGGGCTGGCTATCAATTGTGAGCAAGCAGATCTGAGTACAATCAAGACTATGATAGCCTAATACACTAATCAAAATGTCACCTCTAAACTTGTACATATTCTAATTTAGTTTGAGAATAAAAAGGTATATATCTGATTAGAAAAAAGTTCCATTATTCAGGCTGTCACCTGTTAAGATGATATTTGCTTGGCAGAGATGTTGGCATCACAGTCATACTAGTGAGAAATGAGTAAAATCTGGGGTGGCAACTGTCCATCAAAATGCAGGAATACATTGAAAATTTAGTTGTGAAGCGTCACTATATGCCTTGCTTTATACACGTCTGTATATATAAGGATCTTGAGACATAAAATTCTTCTAAACTGCCTTATTTACTACATGTGGAGTGCTTTTACTTTAAGCTTTCAGTCATACCAAGAACTCAAAGGAGAGATGTAAATTTGCTTGAGATATTTGCCTTGTTTATTAACTGAAGAACAATTACTGCCTCTGGTGAAACAGAATCTGCTGGGTTCTTATTTTCAATGATTTTGTTGTAAAAGACTGCAACAGGATTTCATGAAAGCTGCATGTTTCTGATGATAATACAAACAGAGATTTAGAATTCCATGCTGCTTTAGTAAAAATGTGTGGGAAAATATATCATCTTTTGTGTAAATCTCAACTTTGAAGCCCAAGGTTTTCTGTGCCTTCATAGTAAAATATTTTCCCACATGCTGGATCAGGTGATGTTTTTTGTTGGGTGATGAGGGAAAAGGAGGGTTAGATATATTTACTCAATTAGGTGTACCTTAAAGTTTAGTTTTTCCACTTGTTTTATTAGTATAAATAACACCACTGCTTAAATAGCACAACTCTGAATATAGCAAAGCTATAAATACTTACAGCATAACCACAAGGCTTTTGAACTGTTTTGGTGTATTCATTACTATGACTGAGAATTAATCTTTGTCAGCTTCCAGTTGGGTGTTTAGTCTAAGCTCTCTGCAGTTCTCCTTCTACTTCTATAGGAGGGAGATGGACATTCCCATTAGATGTTTCTTAAACATGTGCCTGATTCTCCTCCTGGAGGTTACTTACTGCTTCCAGGTCACTAGATGAAGAGAACCTAGAAGATAATGTGCTTAACTACTAAATTGGCTAACATTTTGTGGGCTGGATCCTACTGTGAGTGAGTTTTTGGGTTTGTTTCATAGGACTGTTAGTTGTTGCCAAAGAAAGTAAATCCTCAGAATTGGGGTAAGGTGAAGAGCCTTTAAATCCAGAGAAACTGACATTGCATCTTAGTAAGTTTTGAGTCTAGTTGATGTTGGGTTGCACACCTTGAAGTCTCAATCCCAATTCTCTTACAGATTCTAGACAGTTGTCTTCGGTGTTGGCATAATATAGGGAAAGTACTAAAACAAAGGTCTGAACCCCACAGTCTGGCATTCCCTCCAATCTGAGACAACTGAAGTCTTGCTTATGGCCAAGTGATAATTCCATTGACTCAAGCAGAGCATGATTTGTGTGGCATGAGTATGTGGCAGACCTCACATTTTTAATATAAATCCTTAACAGTAATTGTGTCATAATTGGATTCCTGATTTTGAGATGTCCTTTTATTATAATGCAAAGTAGGTAAGAATGGAACTACAGATGTTAAGCCAATTTTTCAGTACATTCAGACCAATTTGCAGCTTTTGCTATTTTGAGCTATAATTATGAGCAGACACACGTACACATGCAGATGTTTGCATTTGTGATGTGCGTGCCTGCATGGGGAATAATTTTTCCTAAATACATAAATGTGTACAAGTCACTGAAGCAAAAGAGCAACCTGCAGGACTTGCACTTGTAGGAATTTATATTTTTAATGCCTCTATAGGTGGATTTATCATCAAAGAATAGATACATCCACATGTACATGACTGAACA
>NW_010581602.1:70576-94175 GCF_000705375.1 Tinamus guttatus
AGATCTGTTGAAAGGTGTAGTCTTCTGTGTGCAAAATGAGACATTTTCAATCTAAAAGTTTCCCTTGGGAAGGCTGCATGCTGTAACTGCAAGCCCTGGGCTAGATGTCAGGAAAGCTGTCATCTTGTCTAGCTCTGTCTCTGGACAGAGCCGTGTCATCTTGCTGGGAAGGACTCACCCCAACCTGCTCTCTTGCTATTTTTGGATTTGTAGATGCTCCAGCTAAAGACTGTTTGTGTCTGTGTGGTACTCAGGGCTGCTGCTTGTACTGGTGACTTGTTTCCTGCTCCAAGAAGTTCTGATACTTTTTAAATTTCTTAAAGCATTCAGAAGAAGAGCTTGGACCTTCTCCAATGCCAACATCTTAATGTGAAGTTTGGTTGTAGTTTTTGCTACTACTTCCCGCCCCCCCCGACAAACAATTTCTCTGAAAACATGCCAAGAAATACATCTGGGTTTAGAAACCTCATTAACCACTTCCCAGCCCACCTCGGCTATCAGTTCCCTTCCTGTGGAGCATTAAGCTCTTCATGCTCAAAATTCCACCAGAGCATCTCAGTGAATAAAGTGTTAAAGACTCCAATTATCCAGAGAAAGAAAAGACAAAATCCTTATGGGTGTTGAAATCACTAGTAAATCATAATCGAATTAGATGCTTAGGATATTTTTCCGAAAAGCTATGTGTTATCCTATGAGTTGTAATTCTAGCTTGCTGAGAGGAACTTGGAGGTTTGTGTTGCAAAGACTATGAACGTGCTGGTGTTGTGTGGGCTGCTTTTGTTTGTTTGTTAGTTTTTATTAGTTTTTATTTGGATTACAAGTTGCTGCTATGCTGCACTTGCTTACAAATGAGGGAGTTTCATGTTTGAAGGCAGAATCTGTTGAAATGTATCTAAGCTAACATTGAACCCTGCAAGTGGTTTCTGTGCTCTTGTTTTTAAATATAGCTCTCTATAGAAAATAGTAGATGATTAAAGAAGATCTGATGCAGATGCAAGAAAATTTACATACTGCTAGAAACTAATGAACATCTTGGACCCTATTTTCCTGTCCTACAGCTTGAACAGAAAAGGTTGGAAAACTATATTAGGGATAACACTAGATTCCTTTTCACGAAGCATGATAGTTGGACATCTACACGTAAGTACATAATTACTAATGAGAAATTTTCTTAGTATTTTTTGCTTGGTTGCATTTTGACTAGTTTGCACATGGTTCTTAAACTTGAAATTGCCTGAATGATAGTCACTCATGACAACAGCAGTAATTTACCCCAAGGTTTCCAACAGTATTTCATGAATTCTGTATTTGGGAAATATTTTGGTCTCCCCTCCTCCCTCCTTTCCTCCCTCTCCCTCTCCCTCTCTCCATTCCCTCCCTGGCGTTTGACTTAAAAGTACTTTAATAGCACTAGTAAAAAGCGTGAACTGCAGAAAGGAATTGGCTACATGAAATCTAATTAATCAAACTGGAATTCAGCCAAAATTGTGATCAAGAGTCTCTATTTTGCAAACAGCAAAAAGGAGCCTCCAATAGTAGTAAGTGGACTCAACTGTTTTGATGTCACCTTGACAACTGTGGTGTAAGCAGTTTAGTACCTACTTTTCTGGGACACTTACTTGGCAATATCTTGAAGAGAGGTCTGCATCACTTAATAAATTGCTAGAGATTTCTGCTGGCAGCCTCCTCTCCTGTTCTGCCCTTCATCTAAGTGTTAATCTTGGCTCTTGCTGCTGGGAACCCCAAGAGCACAGCTCCGAGTAGCAGAGCTGCAGACATGCAGGAGTAGCAGGGTACAGTTGCATGCCCCCTAGAATTTGTAATGTACTGGCTTGTTTCTGTTTTATTTTTTTTCTCACTGTTGTACAGGCTGTGCAGCAAGTTTGTTTAATTAAGAATTGTGTCTTGACTGTAAAAGAAGTGTTACTTCATTTTAATGTATTAGTATATTGTAAATGTGCAGAAATATTCATCATTAGATAATTTATTAAAAAGACTGCTGGTAAGAGTTTTTGTACACCGAAGATACAATTTTTAGAGCCAAATTCTAATATGTTCTTTGTACCAGCCTCGGGCAGTGCAGGTATTTTGCAGTAAAATTAAATGTTTTTGCAAGTTCTTAAAAGATCTTTCAGTTAGAATGCGACTATCTAGCTAGGTATAGAAAATTATGTATAAGACTCATCAGAATTCTAGCCTTTTGTCTCAAGTCCATATACATACCTCATCATTCAAGAATAGCTATTAATGAAAGATCAAAGTGGCAACTGTATAAAACTATTATTTTATTGTTGTTTAAATAATACTATATCCATAAAAAAAGTAGTTCCCAGTTTTATCTGTCGCATATATTACGAATCTGTTTCTAGGAGCATATGAGTTTCCCGCTTCGTTTTTCTCTCTTCCTCCTTTCTGTGTAGACCAATAAACCTTTCCTTCTACTTCCCTTTAATGTCAGAAAATGTTTCATAGAGTATTAGTTCCAGAAATTGTCATTTCAGCATAGGCTGGAGCTGTAACAGAGCTCGCAAAGGGCTCTGTCATCTTATTCATGTAAAGGTTCTACCACTATAAATAATGCATAGTTTAATTGGAAACGGTGCATGGAAATATCTGTCTGTAGAGGCTTGTTGATATCAGTATGATCTGCTGGGGCAGATTCGGATTACATGCTGAGTGTACAAGGCCTTCCTAGAACTTGTAGTTGCTTTTTTTTTTTTTCAGTGCTACCTACACGAATGAGTTCCTGTAAATTAAATGTCATATCTAGTTAATCTGGGTATTTCTATCACTGTGTATTGTGAAAGTAGTCATGTCTACAACACTACTGTAAAGCAGTCAGAAGACTGGCTACCCACTGAGGTTAAGAGATCTCTAGGTTCCATTTTTCTTGGTCGCTGTTAGTAGGATTGTGCGCTATATCTATTGAAAATAAACTTAGCAGGGGACGATTTTAAAAAGATAGTAGACATACTCATTTCTTGCCAGACTTCTGTGGGATTAATCACTTGTGCCTGATGTTTGCCACCAGTCTAGGCTTGCATGCACAATTACTGTGCCTAAGCTGATACCCCCATAATTCATGGAGCTGGAATAGTAATCACCTCTCAAAGGAGGAACACAGCTTTTTATACCATTTTAATTAAACTGATTTAAAACCACACCCTTAAGGCTTGTTCTAAACATAACAGGCTACGAACTTCAGTGAAGATGACTAACAGTTACCTAAATGTCACACACATGCGTGAATGTAAATCTGTGAATGCTGTTAGCTTGCTTTGGACTATATTAATTTGACTTTAATTTGGATCTTCTGTGTTTACAGATGCTCACTAATCTTGCTTTAAACTGGTTTAATGATGAAAGGTAGAGGTTTGCACTTTTTTCCTATTTGATATATATTAGGATAGTGAATGAGTCTGCCTTCTACAACCCCAACTTGCAGAACAGTAGGCAAAAAAAGTGGGGAACAAATTAGGATGGTCCATGTTATCAAATTAGTGCCAATGTTGTTTTGCCAGTTAGGGCACCCCAATCTCCTGTCATTTATATGTAAGCCAAGCAACAGTGCACTTCTATGAAAAATAATTAAGGATTAAAATAGCAGCTTAAATGTTTACAGAGCTCCTAGGTGATGTGGGATGGTTCTAGAAGTGACTGGGGACAAGTTCCCCAAAATGATGCAGGGGCATCAGATCCCAACCTTTGAGTGTCTTCAGCGACCATGTGCCCAGGTGTAGGAATGTGTGGAGCTACAGGTGAGCTGGGTGCCTCAGATCCTCTCCAGAAGATGTTGACGCTCTGAACCTCCCAAGGCAAGACCGAGTGCAGGAGCGTGTTTTGACCCAAATCTTCCAAACTATGCACCTTTGTGGCTGGATTCACACAGCAGCTCTTCCTTGTTTGATGCTTAGGGTTTGCTCTGATGGAGCACAGGCAGAGGAGTCCTAGTGCCCCTGCTCTTAATGGACTGCCTGCATGTAGGTGCCATGTGTCGGATCAGGTCCCTCCTTTGGACAAGAGGGTTGCCAAGGGAATTGAAGAAGGGAAAAGTCACTAGCAGAAGACTCGCCAAGTCGTTCTGTAACAATGATATTTATGTGTGAGAAGACCAAGGCTTTTTTATTATTTATTTTTTTATTCCAGAGAATATTTAAATCCTTTGTAGTTAGTGAAACAGGGATTAGATGTCATAGAGCACATTCTAAATAGTATGTTGTATAGAGAGTTTTCTTTCTTATTTCTTTAGATAATTATTGAATTGGTCCATGTGTCACTGCTATGACTTGAGAAAGGAGTTCTCTTTGCTTTGTGGTCGGGCTAAATTTTTTAGGGGTGACAAAAGTATCCTCAGACAGAAGAGGATTTTCTTTCTTTCTTTTTTTTTTCCTGTGAGTAACTGAGCTTGCTTTTCTCTGCAAAGCAAGTGAGGGAGAGAAGGTAGGGAGGGAAAATCTAATTGTCTTGTGCATCAATCTTTTGAAATATCTGTGCTTGTTTTTTTTTAGCATAAAAAGGAGAAGGGGAAAAAAGAAAAACTTCCTTACCTCCTCTCTTCCCTGCTAGAAGGTACTTCTTGAAAACAAATTCACGACAGCTTATAAAACTAAAAGGTAACTGGGAGAAGTCTGAGTTGGATGGAATTGCTCAAATCGGATTTTCACCTGAATATTGGCATTAGCTTTGTCCTCTGCAAGGTAATGTATTGTATTAGTATACTATTTCCTTTCTTGGTCATAGATAAGCAGGTTTAATCGTATGTATGATGCATATTCTTGCATTTCATTGCTTGAAAACTTCTTGGATAGATTTTCAATAAAGCTGAACTAAGTGGTGCATTTTTTTTACTTGACTATTTTCTTTGGAAGGTCATTCTGCACATAACTGGGTCTGTGAAAAGCCAACAGATATAAATTTGCTACAGACACAGTAGTAGCATCTGCAAAAAGTATCTCCAAAACATCCATGGGTTATTTTTCCTCATTTGCAGCGTATTGATTATTTTCCACAATAAATGACTGCTTGTAGAGCCTGACACATAGAAGGCATAAACCAAGAGATGACAAGTGACGAAGAGCCCACAGACCTTCTGTAGGTTAAAGCTCTCTGTAAATCGGCATTGATCATTCTCGTGTGTCACTGCCTTGCTACCCCCACACCCAGTGAGTAACAGGGCAGTGTAACATGGGTGACAAGGTGAAAAGCCCGCGGAGCCCAGGGAGGAGGGAGCTGCTGCTGGGTTCCTGACCAGGCAGAGTCCAAGGGCTGCCCCTAATCTATGCATGAATGTGGTGGCTGCATCTACTTGGTGTTAACATGTCCTGTTCTGACGGGTGCTGGTTACAGCTGTTAGCCGCAGCAGAGGAATTTTGCCCTTTATGGGGGGACTCAGAGTGTGGCTGAACAAAGTCTTGCTGGAGAACTGCATGTGTTGCTATAATTGCTACTAATTCTGTCCCTGGGGAGAGGAATCTGTAGCATTCCTTCGGCTAGAATTTCCCTGCTCCTTGCCAGGGTGGGTGGCAGAGAAGCTGTGGCTGCTTGTCCTCTCTGTCCCTCCCATTGACACTGCTACTGTGGTTCTGTATATTGGCAAGTGTTGTCCAGAATGGGATTGCTTAGGGGGCTGTTCCCAAACCTTTGCTGTTAACTCACTTGCTATGAGGTGATGTTTCTCTTTGTCTCCTGACTTAGGGGTGGGTGGGTCCAGGGTTAGTGTTACTAAAAAGTTTGGATTAGAAAATTCCATGTAATGGTGAATAGCTGCATTACAGTTTATAGATGTATTTGTGTACAGAAGCAAACACCTAATATAAGCATTTTACATACCCAGAAACCATAATTTCCTCAGTGCTGGCTGGCGCAACTGTCTCAGGATGTTTGATTGTTGTCTGAATTTCGGAAATGATGTCTTGATGATTGGAATGCCGTTTCTTCGCATGCCAGCCGCGTAAGTGAAGTTGTAGCAGGTCCATTTTCGTGTCACAACTTTAACTTCTGCTTTCCTTAACAGAAAGTGAGCAACTCAGTTAAACCTGCCTGAGTCACTTCTTGAGGGAACAGGCAGAAACAAGTCATTTAATAAAAGCTGTCTCCTAATAAGGCTGAAACCAGTATTTGCTTTTGAAGATTTGGGGCAATCTCTTCAGGCAAAAGCTTGAAGTCCTCCCAGGGGCGGATTGTGCATGGCCTTCCTTCCATGCCACCCTTTCTGTGGGTGGCAGAT
Organism: Tinamus guttatus; assembly: GCF_000705375.1. The sequence continues at coordinate 76,803 of NW_010581602.1, forward strand.
ATGGGGATGAGCTGGTGCCAGTCGTGTTGTTGCGAGTGGAGGCAGGACTTCATGTGCCATGTCTACAGTCTGGCTTGACTTCTTTTAGCAGGGTGGGACTAAGGGCTGCTGCTGCTGAACCTTCCTGGTCTGGTCTTGTATTAGCTTCAAATTCCTCTGAAGTGTGGCATGAGATTAATCTTCCCAAACTTTTGGAGCCTAAAAAAAATCATGCATTCTGTCCAAAATTTGGTATTTGGGTTTCTTCTAGAACCAATGGAGAAGCATGCATACGTTCTGGGGGTAACTAATCCTACCTTCACAGGAGGGTTGGTTTAGCAAGGTGGTCGCCTCCTATCGTAGCCACAGCATGACGTGCTCTAACAGCTCATGAGTGCATCAGTTCTCTGCAAACCCAGCACTGCAAATGAGCTGCTAAGGGGGCTTCTTTTTTATATTTTTTCAGGTTAGATTTTCTGTTAAGTGTAAGCTGTCAACAGGCAAACTATTTATTACAACTCTTAGGATGTTTCTGATTTCAAAAAACAAACAAACAAAAAAACCCAGACCCTATAGCCTAATGCTGAATGTGGAATTCAAAGTAAGAAAAGCAGTGTTTTCCTTAGTGCTTTTCTCTATCCGTTAGAGAGTTCCTCAGCCTAAGATTGGTGCAAAATCTATACTATATGACTGATTTGAAGAAAAAGTAACATGTCCTTATTATAGACTTAAGGCCAGAAGAGGTCATTAAATCAATGTTTTTCAGACAGCCTATAGACCACTATCATCTCGGAAAACAAATGTTCAGTAGCTATGTAACATTATTGCTCTCACTTAACAAGTAGTTACATGAGCTGCAGAACTAACGAAGCCTTTCCCCCTCCACCACCCAGGTGTGTGTTTGAGTGTGTGTTTTGCCTCCTCCCATGGGGATTCTGAGATACCCACTAACAGTTGAACACATGCTGCGGCTTGTTCCTCTGCTGGAAATACTAGGTATCTCTTTTGTCTGTTTTCACAAATTATTTATGGATAAAGTATTTTAGTAGCTCTCATCTTTCTGTGACAGCTGGTTAAAATTGGCAACAGGGTTTCAGAATTAAGAGGCTGTGGACAGGCTGATGCACAGGTATAGCGCAATGGCATGTGCTTTATTTTCATAGGGACCTTGGCTAAAAATTGAGAGTAAGAGGGTTGTTTATGTGCTAGAATATTGAAAAAAAATGACTGCTCTCAAGGTGTGCTTGGTTAGGAAAGCTCAAAGTCTGTGTTCACCTCCACCTTGCCTGTTCTCTGTAGTCCATCCCGCAGAATTTGTGTGCCAACTCCTATAACACAAGAGAGAGCTTTTGTTCTATGAAAATACTATTTTCCCCAAAACCCTAAGAGAGAGAATCTACAACTTCTGTTCATCATCTACCTCATCAATGTGCCACAGCTAAAATGTTGCTTATTTAATTTCTAATTTTTTATTATCACTCTGGCTTTACTTTCTCGCTGTTGATTCTTTCAGTGCATTTTTCTGCTAGGCTAGCCAAGCCTTTGAGACCAACTATTTTTTCTCCGTGAAGGTATGTATGCACCATAATAAAATCATCTTGGATTTTCTTTTTGATAAACCGAACTCATTGAACTCTTTATTCTACTCATTGGTAGGATGTTTTCTCTGCCATTCAAATTTCTCTGCTGCTCACTGTGTAATTGCAGTCAATGTGGGCAAAGAAACAGTTTATGAATTACTCCTCCGAATCAGTCTATAGTATGTTTTCTGGCTGACACAGAACCTGCAGAAAGAGGATAATATCCTGTTTCCTGTCTGCTTTGCACAATAAAAACATGTGATAACATAAGAATGACAACGTCAGCTTGGTTTTCCAATGTGGCTGTGAAGATGTTAGCACAGTACGAGCTGTAAAACAGCTGATTTCTGAAGCTGAGTTTTTATAATATTTATCTTCAGTTTTCCTTTTACAGCTCTTGCATTCATTAGCAAGCACTTGTCAAAATCATGCTGTTCCTTTGAGTTCCTCAAATGCCCTGCTTGAAGTCAAGCAGTGCATGCATTTATTAAGATGTTGGCCTATCACAACACGATTCCATTTTTCTCCATGAAGATCAATTTAAATTTATTATTGCCAGCTGTTTCTCTCTGCAGTGTAATTTTTCTCCTGTGATTAGTGATCCTGACTGATTCAGCTCTTTACCCTCCACTGAAGAAACGACAGGGCGCTTCCATAATGTAAATTTGTCTGGCAAACCTGGTTCACCGACGATTTAAAGCCATGAACAGAAAGAACATTTATTTCATTTATTTGACCAGATTTTTTCTTTTTAAATGCCCTTTAGAGTGGCTTTTCTGTTGTTTTTATTGTTTTGTTTTGTTTTAAATATTATAATAATGAACAAATTTGGTCAAGCTTACAGGTTGTGAGGTTGTGCCCGTTTTATACGGAGTGGTCATTCTATTATGTTTTCTCGTGTAAATATTTGTACCCATTTTGTTTGCACGTCCCTGTCTGACTCATAAGAGTGCGATCTCCTTCCTTTCTGAACCTTCTCGCTGGCTTGTGGAACAGCGGCAGTTCCACGTAGGCACAGGGACGTGTAGCCCCTGGACTCCGAGATGATCAGTAGAATTGGGTTAACATTTCACTTTATGGTGAAACATTAATTATGCAATGTGTACTGCTGTCTTCTCTTTTGAAACATTTTAACCTTAAGTGATATGTGCTGTCAGGTCAGTTTTTCTTCTGCACTGCAGCAAAGTTAAGCTCGGCTGGCTGCAAGCTTGCCTCAAGCTGGGCGACGAGTTGTGTGGGTTTCAGAAGATGCTACCAGTAAAACGGATGGTTTGAAAGTCCAATTCTATTGTTGCTACAAAACAGCCAGGCTAGAGTGAAATGGCAGTGGTTCAAGTGCGTGCGAGACGGGCCATATGCTCCTTGGAGTGAAGTCGTGGTGTATATGTGCACGGCTAAGCATAAGGACAACTCCTCCAGCTTCCAGAACTGCTGGCAAGAGTCCTATACTGAAAAAAATACACTTTTTCTCTGTCGTTTAGCTTCAGTCTGAAATGATTTTTAATGCCTGTTCTTGCCTGTCTCATGATTGAGCAAGGCGTATTAGGAAAAGGTGTCTGATGGACAAGATGAACATTGTAAATACAGTTAAACTATGTATCCGACCCAAAGTGGTCAGCTAACGTTGTCACACAGCTGTCACTTTAGAAATACAGGACTGGAACGTGGTGTCAATCTCCTGTTCTTCAGGTGGCAAAAGACTAGTGAATAAAAAAGGGAGGGACTGAGCACTGAGAACAAATTCTGCAAGACTCTAGGCTTCTATAGGAGTCTTGCCTGAATAGAAACATGGAGACTGGGCCTGAGACAACTGCTGATATTTCTAACTCTATATATGTTTAGATGTCAGCAGTAGACAACTCATTTGTCACTTTTTTACTACTCTGCAGTCTGTGTTAGAATATTGCTGATGGTGGTACAGAGGTGCAGTGACATAAATATTCATACAACTATTAAGTCAGTGTTTAGATGCAACATGATTTTTTTGAAAAAAGCTTGTCGGTAGGTGTGTTAGCTGTTTCCCAAACTTGAATCATCAGAGTGTTGTGTGCTTGTATACTTGGACAATGAAAACTTTCTCTAAAAAGTCAGAATCTGGCTCTGGTATTTTATTGGAATGTTAATATCAAAATTAATGGAACCTTAATTTTGGCCTAGCCTTAAAGCTGGATTTTACTACTTTGCAAAGTCACTTGAAATTTAACTCCATTTGGAGTTTGATCTGGGGATTTGACCTGGGAGTACAAATATCTCATATCTTGTCCAGATTGGGTAAGGAGAGTAAAGTCAGGTAATGTGACACTGGCAGTTCAAAGTGAAAAACAAACACAAACCAAAACATCCCCTGTATGTTCTGTAGGCAGAGGTTTCTTTAGCATATTAACCTAGCCTGATATATCTTGAATATTTCTTCTTACTGTAGGCAAATAATAAGTGAACAGCAAATATCCTGCTCTGAGATGAGATCCATTTGTGTATTTCACTGCTTGGGGATGCTTTTAACAGCGTTTGAGGTTTCTGAGAGAGATAGCCAGTTGCTTTGTGGCTGAGCGAGGAGTCAGAAGCGAAGGGTGGAGGTTGAGTAAAGTTCTGCTTGGAGATGAGCAGCTGTTGGCACTTCAGCGCTGGGAAGCAAGTAGACTTTCCAAAAGTCTTTTATTTTCACATTGAGAAGAAAACATCTTTTAAAGGCGTATTGTTCCATGTCTACAATTTGCCTTGGACCTTGATGAGTGGCAGTATACAAATGAATTGGTAAATCTCCATATGATAATATAATCATATTCTTTTCACAAGCTCCACCGTGTTTTATGTGATGCACCAAATAAATCAGATCAAGGATAAAGGCAAACAAAACTTAGCGAGGGCTTAGAAAAACTGAACTTGTAGATCGTGCCAGCAAAAGCCTGGAGAGCTCTGCAGGACTCAGCCATGGTGAGACCGTGGCAGCAGAGCCAGTGCGGAGGCAGAGGGCTCTGGCTCTGCAAAGTGCCACTCTGCGCCCTTCATCAGCTCCCCCTCATCCTCAGGATCTTTTTCTGCTCTAGTCCTAGCTCTGACTTTCTGCGTAGTGAAGTGCGCGTTCACTTTAGGGAGAAGGTAAATCTCACAGGTTCCCTTTGGCTTTGGCTTTTTACTTATGAACTGCTGGGTTTGCTTAGGATGTCATTTGCTGAAAAGCAGAAGGGATGAAACTATTAGTAATAAATCATCTCATTCTTTTTTGTTTTCTTTCCATAAAAAGTTTTTATACTGTTTGGCACTGAGTCAAATCTGCCTGAAATTGTGGGTTGTGCTGGCTGCCATCCAGTGAGAGAACAACTCAAGCACCTCTGTCCAGTGGCAGCTTTAATAAAAATATATATATATACAAAAAATATAAGTAAAAAAGAAGGCTTGTGACTGTGAGAAATGGCATTATCTTGTAGTGTGTGATCCGCTGTGTCACCGTGGCTTTTGAGGTTGTGTCTGCAGGTGGTACGAACCACGATAGCTAAAATATTTTGATGCAAGTTTCTCTCATATTCTTTAATACATCTTTCTAAATCCAGTGAAACTACAAAGCAATTTGTCTTCATCAGCATGAGGCAAAAACCCTAGACACATAATTTAAGGAAAAAATGTATCTTCTGGTAAAGATGGGACTTGGAGCCAGCTGTAAACAACTCAACAATCTTTAAAAGAGAACAGCCCAGAATTCACCATCACCACTGCCAAACACTGCAGCTGCATCAGATTAAAAAAAAAAGTAGGCTTTTCCTTTTGCACTGGTGTAAATCTGGGTCATAGCCAGAGAAATTAGAGAGCCTGCACTGGTTCGTACCGATATCAATGAAGAAATTGAAGGTCTCCACTGAAGTGGCTAGGCCTCTTCTACAGAATCTGCTATTCCCTATCTAATAAGGGAATACTGGGTTAGAATAGTTCATAAATCCTTCTGCATGCTGTGGATTTAGCTGTGCTCTTTGACAGGAACAGCATCCCTTGGGAGTACAGCACAGTAGGAAGATCTATGGCCAGATCTATGCTGCAGACTTCAGCTGGCACAGCAATATCAGCCAAGGATATGCAGAGGTGTGATCTCTGGCCGAGGGAGCCGGGCCAGGAAAATCTCCTGCTGGGCGTGCAGTAGGGCTATTGCTTTATCTGAGTGACTTTCAGAAGGGTTGGCGATTACAGCAGTTTTGCTGCTGCAAGCAGCATCCATGCAAGGGCTGCTCTGATGCCCAAATAAGCTGAAACAGTTACTGCTAGCAAAAGGTCCTGTTAGTATAGATCAGATATATGTCTTTGGAGAGCTACTTGCTTTGTTGTAATGGTTAATAATTAGCTGGCTTTGGGCAAATGGGGAATCTGAGTTTCTCAACAAACTGTAGAAGGCAGGTTAGAGCTGCCAAAAACAGCCTGTGCTGCGTGGCACTTGCAAAGCAGTAACTACAGTGTCTCCCTGTAACTGCAACATGGAAGAAAAATGCATGAAAAAAGTATATGTGTTCTCCTTGTAAGCCAGTAGTGCTTTCTTTTTTCTTTTTTTTTTTTCCAGAAGTTACTTTAATACATGCTGTGTGATGACAGGGGAAGCTGGAACAGTTTGCAAGGATTTAGAGGCATGATGCAGTGTTTGGGTTTGAGCAATGCTACAAAATGGAAGAGAAAGGAACGCTGCACCTCATCTGAATATAGATGATTGCAGTCATCTATGTTATGCAGCCTGACTCTGAATGTCTCAGGAGTCCATCCATGAGTCCTATCCCAGAGTCACTTATTTCTCTGGAAAGAGGCTCATATCTCAGAGCTCTTTTTTCCCTCCTTCCTTTGTGTGAGGCCTTTCCCCCAGTCAAGAAAAAATGCTTGTGATCTTTGCTTTGTAAAATAGGGTTCCAAAAAGTGATAATAAACAGAGCTAATAACAAACTAATAATAAATGACCGAACTGCTTTCCCAAAGAAAAGAGAAAGAAAAGCTAACTTTTTCTAGCTTCATTTTAGCAATATACTTTGCAGCTAATGCATCTAATACAGAGATTCTTGGAGCAGAGATTCTTAACTCTTCTGTATTGTAATTTGGTGAGGTTTTTACAATCTAGGCACTGATACTGATGCCAGCATGGGGAAAATGGGACGCATTTGTTCTGATATGTACATTAGCACTTGCATTAATCTCTGGTTTAGAGATGTCTGGAAAGATTCATATCCCTCCTCTACAAGTACTTGCATGTGTCTGGAATTTGTTACATTCCAATCAATGCAGAGTAAATCCCTATTAGAGAGGTCAAAATAATTCTTATTATTCTGCTAAGGCCTTATAGCTGGCCATTTATTAGTAGAATTTGAAACAGTTCTCTGCTGAAACATGTGTTTAATCAAGCAGTCTTTCAATTTTTAATATCTTATTCCATAAGCTGTTTTTATTAATTCTGTCCCTTCATTTGACTTGCAACAGCATCTCCCTGTATATTTTGTCAAATTAAGTAAGATATTGCAAAGAAAATAACAGAGCTCATGAGAGCTTTGGCTTGCTCTCTCATGAGCCAAAAGCCAAGAGAAAGAAGTTTGTGTATGTGCGATCTGAAATGAGGTTAAGGACTAGCAAAGCTAAGGGGTACAAGGAAAACTGCGGCAGCGCTACTGGGAAGAGCTGCTGTGCGAACAGCACCGGGTTGATGCACAAATTCAGAAACCTTGAGGCTTTGTTGCTGTGCAACACATCTGGGACTCTGCAGTCCTTTCTAGTGCCATGAATGCAGAAGGACGGGAAAGGAGGCTGCTCTGTGCTGTTGTGCTGGAAGTGATCCCAGGGCCTGATCCTGTGCCATGCTGAGCGCTGTCTGAAGGACTTCGTGAGGAACTCCCATGGATCATCCACTGGCATTCAGATGGCTCCTGGGAGAGAGCACCGAGGAAGAGCTTGGCTGGTCAATGTCGAAAACTGCATCCTGTCCCCTCCCTGATCCAAAACCATCATTGCTGCTATGTTTGAAACAAATGTTGGCTGAAATTTCCCCTGAACGTCTCATAAGGACATGATCTTTGGGTAATTAATATCTTTTTTTCTTTTTTCCCCTTAAGTTTTCTTTTTGCTGATACAGTGTCACTTGTGAGGGCCAATGCAAATAGTTTTGAACTAGTTTGACATGGGGCACCACTACAGTCTGGCTTCTGCTATGTTACTGATCAGGTTAACATCACTGAGCTCTTTTGCACTCTTAGCATAAGAGATGTCCAAACAGACTTCTAGTTTGTGAGGATGCTCTTTATGTTTTTATAGTAATAATAAAATGTATGTCATCACATAGGCTTTGTAGAGCTCCACACTCTTGTTGTGGTAAGAGCTTTAGTATATGAAACCTCCAGGCCTTTAATCTAAGCATTTCCATTAGGGCAATGTGGTTATGGTGTTGTGTTTAATAAGTTTTGGAGAAAAGAATGTTACTTTAATAGATTTCATGCTATTTGGCTTGCACCACAAATATGGCTTTAACTCAGTTTATTGTAAAAACAGCTAAAATATCAAAATATTTCAGGCTCAATTGCTCCCCTTGCCCACAGATGTCACTGATATCTTGGGAACCTAATTGTTCAGAGAGAGGAGCTTTTTGACATCTAAGTAAGTTCATAAATTGAATACTATGCAAATAACAGGTCTATTTTGTTATTATTGAAATCACAAAAACTGATTTCCATATGGAGGAAATCCATAAGTCCTCTTCTCTCCAAACTTATTCTCTCCCTTGTTATTGATGGAGGAACTTGCAAATAGACTCATTCTGAAAATATGCAGTACAGCACAGGATTAACTAACTATCTGGAACAGAAAGGGAGTTATGTGAGGATGGGAAATTTGACAGTATCAAACAAAAGAAAAGGCAAAATTTAAAACTAGAGGTTGGAAAAGCTTTAAAAAAGAACTGCTATAGCTTACGCTGATATGAAGTGATGAAAAAAAGCCTACCCACCCACTTGAATCTGGAAAGGACCCCTAAAGAAGGTTGAAGAGGGTTGCTGTAGTTTTGTAACTTTCAATGTAGACTATCTGTGTGGGCACTTGAACTGTTCTTACAGTGTTTGGAGGTATTTGTTTTCTTAAGTCATAACGTAATCCTGAGCAACTTTGGCTGGATGGACTCGAGCATCCTCCTTAGCAAGGAGTAGATAATGCAGGCTGGAGGCAGGTGTGACACAGCCAGCAGTCTGAGAAACCCCAGTGGTTCCTCCATAGCCTTGGGCAGTGCTGTTTTAATTGCTCTACTGTGTTTCTCCTTGGAGGGCTGCTCCTGATGCATCGTAATTCACCTAAGCTGCTGCAGTTGTTTGAGAGTATCCGCTGTGGCTAATATCCAGCAGAGATGATAGCTGGCATCATGACCTTGCTGCAGTTGATTGCAGTTTTCTCCTTGATTTTGGGAAGGTTGGGATTTCAACTAAATTAACATTTGACCTAAATCCATGCAGTGTTTCCAAAGGGGGAAAGCACTTTAAACTAACATAGTTAATTATCCTGCAAGCACAAATAGTGACTGAGCTGGAAAAAAAAATAGTTAAGAAGGTCAATTCTTACTAGAGGAGGAAACTTTGCCAGAGGTTTCTTCTCCTTTATGTAAAGAATGGTCGTAGAGATCATAGCCATACATTGCCCATGATTGGGCAGTTCACCGCCATAGAAATGAAAGAATTTTCTTGTAATTAAGGCAGGAAAGGGGAGGTTCAGCATGAGAGAGAAAAAAAAAAAAGTATCTTGGAGTTTTGTTGGCTTTTGCATATTCTTAGTAGCATGAAACTAACTTGCTTCGTGTATATGGTAACTCTTTAACTTGCTTCATGTATATGGTAACTCTTTAGCCCTCCCTCTGCAGCCCTCCCTCTGCCCGATCCCTCAAAGTGTGAGGGGCAGGGAGCCAAGGTCATGGCTGCAGGTGATGGCTGCAGGATGCGCTCCACCAGAGCACAGCAGCCTGCATGCCACGTGTGTGAGGCAGATACACTGGGATAGTTATGGTGTAGAGAGACACCCCAGGTTTCTCAGATGAGATGAAATCTCAGTGAACTGCAGCTGCAGCCATGTACACAGGGTGATGTTCCATCAAGATAAAGTAGTGCAAAAGACTCTACAGTACATAGGAGAACAGCAATCTGGTCTCAACTCTTTTAGTATTTCCTGCTCTCACCCTTGTCCTGTGAACTCTGGGTACCCGGAATAGAAGGTTGTGTGAAAATCTCCATTTCACTCTCCCTCTCTTGATCTTAAAGAGAAATTTTAACTAGTGCTCAAAGATCAAGTTGCTTCCTTGCTAGAGAAGCAGTATGAATTCTCACTCTGGAGTGATGGAATTTAAAGTAGATCTGATTCAAACTCATCTTCTCTGATCCAAAGCTTTGAGAGTGATACACACTTGTACAGACAGCAAAGTCTAGAGGGACCCAAAACGATTGTGCCTTCCTTTATCAGAATTGTGATCTACGACAAACTTATTGCTGTTGTAGCTTTGCTCCTATTCTTTCTTATTCTTGGTTGCACATCTGTGTTGAAGATCACAGAATCATTAAGGTTGGAAGGGACTCCTAGAGATCATCTAGTCCAACCCCCCTGCTCCAGCAGGGACACGTAGAGCACGTGGTACAGGGGGGCATCCAGGCAGGTTTGGAATTTCCAGAGAAGGAGACTCCACAACCTCTCTGGGCAGCCTGTTCAGGGCTCTGTCACCCTCACTGTCAAGAAATTTTTCTTTCCCGTGGAAAGTTCCTGTGGAACTTTTGGTGCTTCAGTTTGTGGCCGTTTCCCCTAGTTCTGTCAGTGACCACCACTGAAAAGAGGCCAGCACCATCCTCCTCGCTGCCTCCCTTGAGGTACTTATAGACACTGATTAGATCCCCTCTCAGCCTTCTCTTCTCCAGGCTGAACAGGCCCAGCTCCCTCAGCCTCTCCTCATAGGGCAGATGTTCCAGGCCCCTGATCATCCTTGTAGCCCTGCGCTGGACTCTCTCCAGCAGCTCCACATCCCTCTTGGACTGTGGAGCCCAGAACTGGACACAGTGCTCCAGATGTGGCCTCACCAGGGCTGAGCAGAGGGATCACCTCCCTCGACCTGCTGGAGATGTTCTTGTAGCAACTACCAAAAGCACTACATTTATAAATACATTACCCATCACCATTCTGCTACTATTGGATATCTCGGCTGTCAGACCGCCTACAGCTCTGGGGGGCTTGTGCCCCTTCAGTACTGCACATAGCACAGTTTAGGGACCCCATGGCAGGTAATATGTTCGTTAGGAGAAGAGTTGATTTACAGTTTACAGTGGTTAAAACTGAGGTGTAAGAGAGTCAATCACAAACTCTGAAGTGACAAGCATCTCATCAAAATCTCCAAGTCCTCCAATTCTTGTCAAAGCCATTTGTGTTGTGCAGAGATAGGCCCAATACTTAATGCCACAGACCAGAGCGACAGAATTGTGCTAAAAATCAAATTCCTCAAGATACTTAGCACTACACATTGTTTTTTTTTCTAGCTTTAATACAGGCTTTCTGCAATGTTTTTGTTCTTTGCTGTTATTTATTTGTTTAAAACTATGCAAGGGGGAGGGAATGTGGAATTTCCATTTGAAAATGAGGAGTGGTAAAAGTGTCATTTGATGAAATGTGGGAAATGGATATTCTGTTCTGGACCAGTTTGTTTTGGCATCTAGGGGAACGCAAGCCCTTAGCTAGTTGCAACACATTATTTCGCACTCTTCAGTTAGTGTAATCCAGCATTCTTATTTTGGCTGATAGTTGTCCCTCTTGTTCTTGGTATAACAGTTTTTTTTTCTTTGTGTCTGGAAGTTTAGCAGTTTTAAAAGAAGAAAAACAAACAAAAGTTCTGTTTTTCCGCTTTAAAAAAAGAAAAAAAAGCAACCCTCTGTAGCATTTTCTTATACTGATTTCAGCATCAACAGGAGAGTACAGAAATGTGTTTGACAGAAACCAAGACCCCAGTTAAGGAATAAAATTCTTAAGTGTGATCTGAACTTCAAACTTCTAATCATAATTGGAAATAGAGCGTATTGGCATAAGCCTGGTATCGAGCACAGGCTTAATATTTTTCCTAAACTGGTATCTTGAGGCATCTGGCAGATCCCTTAGTTCTGTGAGGAAACAAGTTATGCAGAGGCTGAATAGCAGTCTCCTAAAAACCTGTTTAGTTTGTATCTGCTGTTATTGGTCATACAATAAGCCAAGTTGTGTCTGTGTTTCATTAGCCCTGCCCATGCATGCGTGCGTAAATCGTGGGGCAGCGCGCGCTGAATCCCTCAGTCTCTCAGTATTCCATTGTGTTTGCACATGCACGCATAACAATGTTGCGTTTTAATATATAAAGGCCCTTGTTAGGCAGTTTGTGATGATGTTTGGGGAAGAAAACAATGTTCCTAGAGAGTTCTGGTTTATCTTGCCAAAGACTTTGTCTCACTGTTTATCTGCATTGAGCAAAGGAGTATGAATAACTGGACCCAATGCTGTCATTTTAAATGATGGAATTTCTGTATTAATAATGACCTGCCCTCTTTCCAGAAGTCTTTTTTTTTTAAGTTACCAAAAGGGCATTACAGTCACAAAGTTCTTAAATGGCTGGAAATGCTTCAAAGCATGTCACCTGTGCAGGTTTAATTTTGTTCCCTTTGGGGGTATGTGTTTTGTTCGGTCTCCAGTTAGAGCAACCATTTTTTAATCCTTTCTGCAGAAAGCCTTGTTCAGAGTGGATAAAATGATGCTGAATTGTGCAGTAAACAGTGCTACTGAGAGAGAGTTTGCAAGATGGGTTTTGTGTCAAGCAAGCAATTGTACCCAGAACCACAAAGGTATTAAAATATTACTGCATTTCCAGGCACCAGCTTTGCAGTTGCAGTGCTTCCTCTGGCCAGCAGGAAAGTGTTAGCTCTTGATCTGGCTGGTTTTGGGAACCATCTGCCCAGCCAGGCTGTCCAAAAGTGCCAGTCAACCTCAGCCGCTATCACTTGCCCGTGTAGCCTGCCTGGCTGTGAGCCCAGCATGGGGGTGGCTCCTCCAAACCCCGTGCTGGCTTGGAAGTAGCCTTTCAGAGGGCTTCCAGCTGACACGGAAAGTTTTAGAAGCCAGAGTAATACACTGGAGGATGGTGACTCTCCACACTTCCTCTGGTCTGCCCCACCACTCTCCTGAGGACATGTTTGCCAGCGGGAAGCACACAGGTAAATCCTGGCCTTTGCTGGTGATGGCCCAAGAAAGTCCTGGGTACTGCCAGGAACAGAAGTGTAGGTCATGACGTAGTGCTTGACTGCTCCACCAGACCTGCTCTGGTGACCTAGAAGTGAAAGCCACAGTGACCTTATCTCTGTTCCCCCTGCCCAAAACAGAATCCTTAAACCTGCTTGGGTTTCAAGTGTTCGGAAAGTAAGATTTCTATCTGCCTGAAACTAAGACCCACTGTTTTGATTATTTCTCTGCTTTTATTTCCACAATTCTGTGTTATGCATTATTCATGGCACCAGTGTATCGCACAGCTGACATTTGTCACTGCTGGTTTCATTCTATGCAAATCTGCAAGCTCCTTCTGTAGACACTACATGAGATATTTTTTTTATTATGAGAGGGAATATGTAATTACCAGCATATCAGTAAAACCAGTGCTTACTCAGCCTATCATAACAGGAATCTGTTCTTCTCTAATACCGTTCGCATTTCATCACACACACACACAGACTATCTCCTTGGGATATGGGTAATAATATTGCCTTTCTTGAGTGAGATTCATAAGTTTTCTTTTCTTGTTGCTGTAAAAGGAGCTTGAAGGGTGTCGTACACAGTGATTTAAGCAACCCTTGCTCAGACATCTGTGGCCTCCCCTGGTATGGGAACCTCTGCAGCATCAGGCTTTCATTAGCGAGGAGCATGAGAACCCAGCTCCAGCCGTGGTTATCGTGATGTATCTCTGGCCTGCGTCCACCCAGGCTGGCTCCACGTGCTGGGCTGGACCTGGGGCAGCCCAGGAGAGAGCAGGCCTCAGGAATGGAGTCGAAGGGAACCGGTACCCTGCAAAGAAGGCCCCCAGATTTATGTGTAAATAAGAGCGAATTTTGGCTTAGGAGTAACAAATACTACTCTAGGGACTGGTGCTTTCATTGCATTTATTTTAAGAAAAATCTACTGTTGTCAGTAGGAGCAGTTTAACTCTTATTATGCCTCTTTCTAGGTGGCTCACTGAAATGTTCTCTGCTAGAATATAATTCAGAAACTTACCATCTCTTTATAAAACTCTGTGTTAAAGTTTCTCAGGTTAAAACCTCATGTGCTGAAGAAATAATTTTAACAAGTACTCTGTATATTGCAGAGTCTGCCCAACCTTTCAAACCAAAATGTTGTCCTTTGTCCTGGCCTTTCTTTTTAAGATCTATGTTAACCCTTCCAACATAATGTTTGTATAACCTGGCTCTTTTTGTAGGTCTTTGCAGGAGCAGTGGGGAAAGAGAGGGGAAATGGTAGGTAGAAATTATTGTTGATTCCATGTGGAGGGGAAAAAAAAAAACGCAGTGCTCTGTGGGAGAATTCTTTGGAAGCTGCTGCAGTGCCCTGGGGGCTGCATGGGGAGAAGCTAAATGTGCCAGCCCATAGGGAGCACCAGGGCCTCTCAGGACTCCTGCCCTCTTGCTGTTTCTCACTGGTAAAGTGAGAAAGAGGGAAATTTAAATATATGCTTGGAAAAATAGTAGGGGTATATTGCCTTCTAGTGTACTATGACTCTGCCAGAAGACGAACCTAAACGCAAGGGTATTTGCAGAGTTGTTCAACTCCCTCCCTGCCACCTTTTTTTTTCTTCTTCTCTCAATTGGATTTATTTTTGGCCAAAAAGGATTTTTCAGTAAAAATGAAAATGTTTCATTCAGAAATTTTTATAGCAGAAAATGTTTTGGGTTTTGTTTTGTTTTTTGTTTTGGGTTTTTTTTTTCACTTGGTAAATTAAAAACAGAAAACACATTCCTTTATAAATGCCTTTCATGTCTGTTAAAAAGTCTCCATGGAAAATAATATGACTTTTTTCACCAGTTCAAGTAACAGAATAAACTAGACTCTTAGGAATTTATTGCATGGCTTTTAAAATAATATGTTAGTAAATGAAGCCTTCTCTGATCTGTGATTTCATTTCATTGCCCCTGCATACACTGTAACCTAACTAGTACTCAAAATTGCTTCACTGTACTGAAGCCAACCTGAACCTTGTAGCTCCTGAAACTCAGAGGATGAATTTGACCTCTGAAACCTTCAAGGCAACTAAGCCTTGAAGGCAACCCTCATTTGAAGCTTGGATCATGGATTCTTTATAATCTTCTTCATTTAACTGGATGAGAAGGAACTGTGTTGATCCTCCTGTTTTGTAGTGGGATTTTCAGTGTGCTGGGAAGACTGAGCACATGAAGGTCACACACTTTGTGTCTCAATTGTGTATTTTTTACCTCTGGAGACAAAAATGTTTTGGAAAAGGTACAATTGTAGTTATTGCTACTTATGCTTCTTCCTTGAGAGAGCTGCCATTATGTACTGAATTACAGTGTTTATATATGTGTTTGGGGCCTTAAACAAAAATAGATAGTTCTCTTAATCCTGTATGTCAGAGGCTAAGATTTAGTGTAGATGATCCACCAAAAGAAAAATCAAAAGAGTATCTGGATTTGATCTTGGCCTGACAGAAATGCTAACCTAAGGGTGAAGCTATTTGCTCTTACAGCTTTGCCTGGGATTTTCCTGGAAACCATTAGGGCTAATGATAGATTCTATAGGAATCCTTAATGTATGAAAATACAGTATGTACAATGTCTATAGAGATATAAATGAAGCCAAACAGAATTCCTAGGTATTTCCGGCATGTTGCACAGAGGAGACTTTGTGTTGTGTGAATAAAAAGTTTTTAACCTCTGGCAAAAAGCAGCTTGCAAGTACCCTGCAGTTCAGAGTAGACCATGGCTCTTCACAGTGTGGCAAAGGGAGAAAGTGAAATTCCGCACACTGTAATCCCAAATATTCTCTGGGGCTGTGTAGTGCATCTGGGGCTCCTGAAGTATCTTTTCCATAGTAGATGATGCTGTTACTGAGAAGGACTTCCTCCGAGACGTAACGCCTTAGAGAGTGCAGTTAGAAGAGTGAGTGCAGCTATTTTCAATCCATATGTTAAAGGGGATGCTGAAAGCAGGACTCTGACTAGACTACATCAGTTTAGATGTAACCCATCTGAAAATTCTGGATCAGATAACTGTCATTAGTAATAAAGGACTGGAATGGTTTGTAAGATAAAGAAACCCTAAGAAAAATAAGGCATGAGTACTGATTCTTTTTGCCTCATGTAAGCAGGAGTTCTGTACTGGGATTCCATTCCTTTAATATGGCATATCAGGAGGGACTCATGAGTCAGGAGGCTAAGCTCATTTATTCCAAAGAGGAAAATGAGGGATGGAATTCAGTAAGATTTTTGTAAAAGTTTCTTAGTGTAGAAATGAAAAAACAAACCAAACCAAAAAAGAGCACTGCTTAGAAGTCCCTGAGCTACTGCAAGCTTCCTAGGCAGAAAAAGAGGAAGGTTCATAAGACTAGTTTTAGTGTAGGGCATTTTGTGCCACACTGAGCGAAAGTGGAACTCCAGAACTTTACGATGACTGTCTTGGGATTCAAATCTCTGCTTAACACATAGAAAGGGCTTGTAGAGTTAGACGAGGCTTAAAAGGTTACAAGAGTAATCGCATACTTTAAAACTGAAAACAGTTTGGATTTGGGTCAGTTGTAGATGTACGGAAATAAAGGTTCCTCTCAACCGTATGAGAAAAATAACAGGAAAATCTAAACAAAAGAAATTATTAAGAGTTTACAACTGAACTTTGCACCTCCATGAAATAATTGTTTTCAACTGTTAAAGCCTTATGGTCAGCAAATGCTGATATAGACTATAGTTCCCTTTATTGTCCCTGGAAGTGATCGCTGCGAGAAGTCACTGTGATCAGCAATATGTAGCCTTACTCCCAGCAGGAGAGGGAAATGCTTTTTGTGCTTTGAAAAATTCAAGAGTTCAAAAACATGTTGTTGTACATCTATCATTGGGAAGGAGTCAGAGTTTGGCTATAGCAAGCTATGTAAAGAGCCCCAGGTGAATTTTCTGTGATACTGTAAAAATATCTCTCTTTCCAGAAAAAAAATCTAGACATGAACAGAACAAAAGTAAAACCAATACAGACAGACTAGCACTAGACCTCCTTCATGAGATGCCCTTGCAAGCACAGTCCTTATCCCCAAAACACTGTTGTCATTCCTCAGTGGGCACCAACAAGATTTGAGTGGCCCTGAATTGCACTTTTCTAGTTAACTCTCTTTGGCTGCTGCTGGGCTCTTTCATTATCTGTGGCCCTGGTTTTGCTCATCTGCGTTCAATTTAGTTTGTGGTTTTGCGAGCTGCAGTAGTTAATGATGAACTATAAATCCTCTCTGTAAGAACTGCTGGTGTGCGCACGCCGCTTGAGGAAGGTCGCGAGCGGGCAGGCTTCGAACCCGCGTCCTCCCTCTCCCCTCCTTGCTGGGCAGCCCCCCAAGGGCAGCGTTCCCCGTGTTTGGGCAAGCTGCTCCCTGGCGTGTGGTGGCTCCACAGGAGGTGACCCTGGGCTCGAGGGGGCTCCGTGCTGTGCTCGGCTCTGCCTGTGACCTGCGGGCCAGCTGCCCTGCCTGCCCCTGCCTCATCTTCCTCAGCGTCTTCCTCAACAGCAGCAGCCACCAGCCGTAACAGCGCGGCTCTGAAAAGCACGGGGAGAGGCTGGGTCCTTTCCACCCGTAC
>NW_010581602.1:94190-113451 GCF_000705375.1 Tinamus guttatus
TCCCCCGGGCGGGGCGACGTCTGTGCGTGTGGGCACTGCTGTCTCGTCGGCGCTGCTCAGCCGTCACCTAGGCCATCCGCGGCACCGAGAAAGCCTCTCTGGCCACGCTGTATAATTCATGCAATATTCTATGTCACCATGCTCATACATGTATTTATATGTTTTAGCACCTGACCATCCTGGACTCTGTAAGAGGTTCTTGTGGTTACCCTATAAAATAACTCTCAAATGATGATATGATGTTTAAATTCATCTTCTAGCATTCTTTAGTGTAAAACTACACTAGCGAGTAGCCAGGCTAGTAAAAGGCAGAATTGCTTCTTAGTATTGTGATTAATTATGTATTATCATTTGTCAATAATTGATAATGCTTTGTTAGATAGGCACAGAGGCTCACAGCTAGTTAAATGTGATCCCTATAACAGGGTGCTGAAATTGGAGGGAATTGCACTTGGGAATCGCAAGGAATGTGGTCCTGCGCTTTGTTGTTGTTTCCAACAGTGAAGCTGTTCTGGGGGCAGGATGAGAGGGAAGGGGAACCACAGCCATGCCTGGACTTCTCCCTTGCATCCTCTGCCGTCTCCCCGGCATTGTCTCGCAAAACTGCAAAGCACTTTAGACTTGGCAAAGTCACTGTGAAAGTGGTGGGGGCAGCAGCACAGGCACATCCCAAAGGCAGCTCTGTGGAGTCAACGACACAGCCTGACACCACGAAGCCAGACGTGCCTGCAAGAGCCACGGGGAGCAGTTGGGCAGGGAAGGGAGCAGCGGGGCAGGGAGCCCCAGCTGGTCAGGGCAGCGCTGGACAGGGCAGCTCTTTAGTTAACAGCCAGTCACCATCCCAGCTTTCTCACTTGCATTCCTGTGAGCCTTGATTTCGTTTTGCCTGACCCTTTCAGATTGGAGGAGAGTCCAAGCCAAAATCCCACCCAGGAGCACGGTCCACTCTTATTTTATTGGGATCTGAATAAAAAGAGTCTGCATTGCAGCTGTCTTGGATATGCTGCCTTTAGAGCTGGTTGTGTCGCAGGTCCATTTCTTCATTATGTCTTTTAAGCAGGTATCAGATTTGCTAAGGAACTGAGCCAGAGGGAAAAAAGGGTAATTTAAAATGTTAACACTAAGAATAAAGTAGAAGCCCAGTGGAGCTTCTGTTGCCTCTTTCTCACAAACTTGTCTTCTGGAATAATACCCAGGGAATCCCTATCAGGCACAGAATTCAAACCTTGGAGCAATTTTTTTGACTCTGCTTTTCCCATGTTTTCAGTTCCCTAACAATTTAAGTAAGTGAGCTGTTTCCTTCAAGGATCTTGATGATTTTGTGAAACTGTCTTTAATGAAAGGCAACTCTTAAAGCCCCTGTTCCTTCCTCTTCCTTGGGTAAGGTTCAATGATTTTTAACAATACACAATACTATAAATGTCACTCTGGACTTCAGTAGTCACATGCATCAAGTGTTCAACATCCTTCCTGGAAGGAAGGAACTGGCTGGAGCATCCTTCAAGTTAGACAAGATAACTAATGAGGGTATTGCTTTTATTTTTCACGAGTCAGTAAGTGTCAAAAGGTAAATACGCTCTATATAAGAAGCTTTTGTTGTTTTTGTGTGGGGGGTTTATTACTTCTATTACTAGTATTTAGCATGGAATGCTAAATTTGGAAATAAAGAGTGCTTATTTGGAAAATATGCCATTTTATAATTGCATCGCAGTACAATAAATTGGCAGTGCAGTGAAGAACGTGTGACATCATAAAAACTATCTCATAAGACACCAGTTAATGCATGTACCAGTATCAGGGGATATCTGGAGGCAGGAAGCATGTTTTACGTAGTATGAAAATAGTCATTATGGTAAACCAAGCAGTATGTTGTCTTCTCTTCTTCAGTCTAAGTTTCAGGTAGAACAGTCTAAAAGTCTAAAACAGATACAGAAGTGTTATTTTTGCATATAAGTTTTCATGGGACTGTGGATTGTTTTAATGAATTATCACAGGGTCTTGTTATTTGAATAAAAGCTTCCACTATATGTAAAAGCACTTTATAATGCCCCAGAAGGTGGTCCTTATGGTTTTCACTGTTGCTACATCAGTATGTCTGCAGCCCTTCCCCTCTGAGGACAACTCTGCCACCTCTTGAGGAAAAGCATTGTGGATATCTGGTGGTTCAGAAACACCAGACTGAGAATTGCTGCAATAGGTGCTGGTATTTCTCATGCTTGCTCATTGTAGATAAATATTTTTGGGTGTAGCCAAGACGGAGGGCAAAAATCCAAATGAACAAAAAGAAAATAGGATGTATTTTGAAATAATTGTATCTTTCCAAATTTGGTTTCAACACTGAGATGAAGTCTTTTTTTTTTCTTTTTTTTCTTTCTTTCTTTTTTTTCCTTTTTTCCTTTTTTTTTTCTTTTTTTTCTTTCTTTCTTTTTTTTCCTTTTTTCCTTTTTTTTTTCTTTTTTTTCCTTTTTTTCCTTTATTTCCTTTTTTTCTTTTTTTTATTGTTAAGAGCCCTGCAGACATTTTGCACTAATTGGAAGTTGTAAATAGCTGAGCAAGAAAGGAATTAAACAGAATACAGAGCTACAGCAGGGAGCCATAGTTGTGGGTAGGCCTTCTGCACAGCTAAAGAAATTAAGGAAAAAATGTGAAAGTAGACTATTGCTGAGGAATTTCCCTCCAAAAGCTTTTGTGAGATGGGAATTTAGCTACCAGCAGTTCAGGAGGCAATAATCTCAATGACAAACATACTCTATTGTTATTTCTTTGTCTTTTAGCTTCTCCAGAGCTGGAATTCTGTCTCTCTTTTTTTTTTTCTTTTTTTTTTTCCCAGTTGATATCCCAGAACTTACACAACCTTGAGTGGTGATCTGTGGTGTCATGCAATGACTGCTAGTCTCAGCTGTTAAGGATGTTAATACAGTGATATTGCTGCCAAAAAACAAACCAAAGGGATCAGTAGAAACCGACCAAATTAGGAAGCCCTTCAAAAATGCTCTTTATTAGTAGTTGAATTATTGGATTGTGATTGCTCTCAGTTATTACTATGGTTTTACTGTATTACTTTCCTGTCTCAAAGAGCCATGTTTTTAAAAGCAGATGTCAAGAACCATTTTTAGATGTCAGGATAAATGTGTGATATTATAGGACATTAAAAATGTAATTTTATTATTTAAGCACTGAGCTGGAGAATTGATCAGATTACACTTAGCTTAGACCTGCCTTTTTAAAATACTGTCAAATACAGTTACATTACCATATACCACAACTGGGCTGTGTTCCAGGGATCGGATGCATCGCCTGGTGTTTTCAGGGCATAAATTAGATTTGTCTTAGAAGTGGCCAAATGCTGGAATAGCTTCTTCTCTGTAACATTTTTATATATAGGTCTCTGATACAGACACAGATAAAGAACAGCCTTTTCTGGCTATTGCTGAACTTCTAAGTAAGTGTTTGAAAGGTGTTGAATTGCTTAGGGATCCCTTGCACTTACTGTGAGCTGGTGGTCTTAGCTGAATTGCAGTTAGCACTGGGGGAGTTTTAAGCATGTTTATATGAGTTTTCTGAGTGCTGACCATTTCTAACACATCCAAGTTCTAAAATCTTGACTCATATTTATTTGCTAATCTCCAAGAATTAATTGCTTCCTTGTGGAAATCCCAGAACAAGATGTCCTGCATGCACTGTACTTGAAGAGACACGGCATAAATGTTTTTTTGATGTATATTTTGTTTTCTAAGACTTTATTTCTGCTGGTGTTGTTTGTTTTTTTTCTTATTTTTTCACTTCTATTTGATAGAGATGAATGAGGAAGGTCTAATGATCCCTCCTCAAACTTTCTGCAGAAAATACAGCCACTTCATAAAGCTGTGATGTGGGAATCAGAAGAAGCCTTTGTGAAGTGGCCTCTATGGCCACTTCTGCACTGGTCAGTGGAGTGTGCCAGGGAAGAGCCTCTGTCCCCTGTGGATTACAACCTACTTTTGGGCCTCTCCAAAAAGGGTTGCCATGGGAAAAGCACCTTTTGGAAGAGTCCATTGGTCATCCTAACTGCAAAACTGTATTAGAGGAAAGAGCTGTCTGGAACAGATGACATTTGTGACATTTGGATAATTTAGCTGGTCAAGAGAATCCTCTTCTTGTGCTTGCTTGGGGATTCTCTTAAATCTGCTTGGTAGATGCGGCCTAAATGGACTGTATCTGGTGCTCCAGATCTGGTGCTTCCAAGTGAACTTGGAATACATATTTTATATCAAAATCACACTGGAGCGGGAGTCAGAAATGCTCATTTCTAATTGTGTCTCAAAAGTGGTTCTGTTGCTTGATCTTTATCAAGTCACCTATCACTGTGCTTCGTGAGAATGAGGAAAATAACATTTCTTAAATGACTTCTTATTGTCACAGTTTTTATTGCTATCATTATTTAGGAGCAGTTTGTAGGTCCACCCACTCTGGCATCTGGCTGTAACCACTACCTGCTCCTTCAGAGACAGTTATTTAAATGTCACTGTATAAGCAGGGAGCCCATCAATGACAATGTTAGTTCTATGCAGTTTGAGTACACTTGCCATTATATCAGCACACAAATGACAGTAGCAACTGTAAAGTTGTGCTGCCTTAAAAAAAAATCCAGACCCATGCCAGTTCTGTTACAGACTCCATTTTTGCATCTATTGGTTCAAAATGGAAAAAACTAAAAATCCTTGTTTAACATGTTGATCAGTTATTATAAATTATATCTCCCAGTAACATCCTGTTTCAATAGTGTACAGCTGTTGGTCTCTGTGTCTTTATCCTTTTCATATCTTTTTCCATGCTTCCTCCTCAGTACTTTGTATCCAATTCAAAAAAATGATGAAGTATTTAAAACATTAGACCTGAAGTCTGGACCCAAAGCAATGAACTCAGTGATAGTCTCTCAAAAGAATTCAGTGAACTTTAGATCAGCATCTAAAAGAAGATGTTACATCTGCTTTCTAAGCAGATATAGCTGTTACAGATGTTATATCTGCTTTCTAAAGCCCACAGGAGGGTTAAAATTGATCCTCAGTCCTCCTCTCCGCTCCCAGCTCAGCAGCAAAACTAGCTTAAAGAGCTCCTGTCCTTGTGTTGCAGAGCACTGCCCACTCATGTCCCAGTTTGATGTGCTGTTGTCCTCAGCAGCAAGACTGGCTCCATTTCTGCCTACCCTTGGTCTCCAGTCTCACTTCCATGCTGCCCACTCTGTTGGATTAACACAAGAGTGTGGGGGATCCTCCTGTCAATGGGAAAATGGAACATTTGCTCCATTGTGTGACTCCGCATTCTCCTCTACTCCCCCAGAAATCACAGAGTGGTTGAGGTTGGAAGGGACCTCTAGAGATCATCTAGTCCAACCCTCCTGCTCCAGCAGGGACACCTAGAGCACGTGGCACAGGGTGGCATCCAGGCGGGTTTGGAAGATCTCCAGAGAAGGAGACTCCACAACCTCTCTGGGCAGCCTGTTCCAGGGCTCTGTCACCCTCACAGGAAAGAAGTTCTTCCATTTGCACTGACTAAGTATTCATAGATGTTATATGTCGACAGAGGCAGTTCAGTAACTAGGTAATTTGATGATTTAGGCAGTTTAATTTCTCTCTTTATAAGTTTTGTTTATCCTTGTTGTTTAGTTTATTTGAGAACATACTTATTGCTATTCATTTATATAGCCTTATAATCACCATTATAATTTGCCTGTAACGATTTTGAAGTCTTACTCTAGCTTAGACAGCCTATTATTTTTGCATATGGTTTAGAAAGGCTTCTGATCATGAATTAAATATCCTAATGGGTTGTTTCTTCAAGTGAACAATTCTGCAGTGCAACATTTCCTGCATAAGACTTTTTACAGCACAAATCCATAGTCATTTTGTATTAGGTATGTTGAAATCAGACAAAAATACTTGAATATTTATTTTGCTTTATTCTTTCCGTATTGACAATATCTGTTATCATAAAATAAAAAAAGCAGCTTAAATAGTATATTTCTTATTGTGTCTTTCTATTTTTTGAATTGTCATGATCAGCTGCTAGGTGAGCAACCTTTTGACTGAAAACTGCTGGAATTAAATGTTTAAAATATGCTAATCTGTCACTTAAACTAATTCTACATTTGTGAGCATCTCTTATTTCCATGTTGGTGATTCTAATGATCACTCTCTGAGTGGGATTGAAATCAAATTATTTATTAATTCTGAACTTTAAGAGTCATATATACAAGACTCCTTTGAATTGTGATTTAAATAGACTCCTGTGCTTCTTTGGTAATTACCATACACTGAATCGTTTTAAAACTGATGGAAAATATTTATTGATTCTAAATCCTGAGAATTTAAGCATCTTTTTCATATGCAGATCCTGCTGCAAAAGGACTTTCCACTCTGGAAATGCCCAGAGAGTCATCCTCTGCACCAACCCTTGAAGCAGGAGTGCCAGAGACAAGTAGTCACTCTTCCATATCAAGTAAGTTTGCTGCTACTTTGAGGAATGTGTCTCAATTGCTGCACTTGCAAATCAAGTGTATATATAATTCCTGAGAAATTCCTCCTTCTGAATGCTTTGAATACTTGGAAATACAGCCGTGTTGGGTATTGGGGTTAGATCTGTTATCTCGGGTGGTCAGAAGGATGTTAGCAGCACGTGGCTGCGAAATTTTCTATTGTGGTTTGGCAAACTTCCACTGCAACAGGTAATTGAGAAAAGATGAAAAATGCTTTGCCTGGAGAGCAAGTTATTTGTCCTGAGTTTCCAGGAAGATCCTTTGGGAAATGCCTGGAGAAGCATGAGAACCCAGGGAACTACAGACCAGTCAACCTAACCTCCATCCCTGGAAAGATAATGGAAAAATTCATCCTGGATGCCCTCTCTGAGCATGTGAAGAAGGTGGTGAACAGTAGTTAGCATGGATTCATAAAGGAAGAATAGTGCTTAACCAACCTGATAGCCTTCCCTGATGGGATGACTGTCTGAGTAGATGATGGGAGAGCAGTGGATGTTGTCTGCCTTGACTTCAGTGAGGCTTCTGACACTGTCTCCCATAACATCTTCATAGGCAAGCGACTATAGTTGGGCGCGTAGACCACATGATGCCAAGAGCTTCCTAGACTCCATGGAAAAGGTCTGTCTAGCAATTCCTTTCCACAACGGGCAGAGTTTAGAAATTAGGAAGCTCATTTCTCAGCCGTGAGGGAACTGACTCACTGTGAGTGGGAAAGCCAGAGACACAATATGCTGCACAAAGCCCACTGGCCACCCAGCAGAGCTCAGGAAACACAACCGCTTGTTTCACTTGGGTTTACTCTTCCTTCTGCTTTTTTTCCACCTCAGGGCTTTACTGCTGTCACTCACCACATGTTTCTTAATCCTCCCAGGTCGCTGTGTGAATCATGCCTTGGCTCTTGAATGAAGATGCGGTTTCACAGTGCTGAAGCCAGGCCAAATCCATCCGTCCAGCAGACCATGCTCCTTCCCGCACAGGTACTTCTGCAGTGGAGTGGTTGATATTGCCAAAAAAAAAAAAAAAAAAGCAGCTTAGCAAAAAAGTAAAGCTTTTTTTTTATCTCCTTGAGCTGGCTCATTTTTTGGTTGTCATAGCACTTAATGCTAGCACAATTAATATTACATCTCCAAAAGGCAGAAAATCTGGACAAGACAGTGTGCTGCAAGCTGGTTAGACATAGCCATACTTGCCACTGGATAGGGATTTTCTAAGAGTTATGAGGGATGATTTGTTTCCAAAAGATGGTAAAAAGCCTGAAGTCTACTGGGAAGTAAAATTGATATTTTTTTTTTCAAATTTTTGTCTCTATTGATGAGATCTCTTCGTCTTGGAGGGCCTGGAAAGGATGAAATTCCAGTGAAGTTCTGCCTTGCCAAGAGCAGAGAAGAAACAGCTTATAGCTATAAACTCAGATACTTTGTCCTGCTTTTGGAGAATGGAGGCCATTCGAATGCACTTTTCTAACACACTGAGCAAGTGTGGGATAATGGTCTTTCTGCACAGACTGCTAAAAGATAAACTGGTACAAAAGTGGCTGGGGCCTGCTGACTCAGCTATAGTGATTCTTAAGTTCCCCCCGTCTTGCTGCTTTATATCCTTGGTGCTGATGTCACTGCTTTCAGTCGCAGGCATTCACTGACTTGGCACCTTGTGCAGTCAGGACCCACAGCCAGGAGGCACAAACCCCTCTTGCACGCTCGTCCACGAGCAGCAGTGAGGAGATGCTGGCAGGGCTGTGGCAGCAGTGCTCCTACAGCTTCACAGCTGCAGTGGGTCTGGGCAGGAATGTCCCCTTCACAGCTGGGGCAGATGTCAGACACGGTACGTTAGGGTGCCGGATGCCATCGCAGTGCAGCCAGGAGAGCATGAAAGAAAGTGGACAAAGGAAGGACGCATCTGTTCTGGAACAAAGAACATCTGTCCCCAGCCCTAGCAGCTTTAGACATGGTTTCACAAGGACAAAGGCTCAGGTTGACTGATACAAGGCTAGTACTCCATAAAACAAGCCCACGGGTTTAGCTTTCCAAATGTGGACTGACAGTGAGTCCGGGCACTGGAAGGGGCAGGGTTTTATTCTTCCATCTAAACAAGAGAGTGGAGAGCAGGATGGGTACAATCCTGTGCAAAGCTTTTAAATACACATCTGCTTGTGTTTTTTGTTCTCTTTGTGCACCACAGAAACTAAACTACTATCAGATTATACACAACAGATGTTCTGTTCAAATGTACTTGCATGTTACATCCTTCACAGTGGGACAATTCCTTTTGTTTTCTTAGAAACTGTGTTCTTGTCTGTTGCTTTCTGCATGTTGCTGCTTTTAGCTTTAGTGGCCAGGTACTCATTGAAAGGTTGCATTCTGCAGGAATCTATGTCTTACAGAAAAAAATTACTTTAGAAAGGTCAGACTTCTAATATGTCTTCTATAAAATTTTAGGGTTCTGGAATGAAACTGATCATAATAAATTCTAATTAATAATTTGACATCGCTGTTAAAAAGTAGGTTGTACTGCCTTCCCCTCTCTGCCAGTATGGCTCTAGTGCTTTTTAGCATTAGTATATGCATGAACAATGGTGGCTCTAATGCTTTTTAGCATTAGTATATGCATGAAAGTACAATGTGTTGAAGGTTTAGAATAATAGAGTACAAACCAAAAGCAGTCTAGGTTATTCGTTACTGAGATTGTACTAACAAGATGAGCTACACATTGGAAAAAAAGGAGAAAACGACCATTAACATTTAAGGACCTTATAACTCTCTTCTATGTGGTCTTTTTTCTGCTCCTCCCACTTTGCCATGGGCCTGTCTGTGGGGATACCCAGCAAATTCCTTACTAAGGGCTGCTGCCCAGGTACAGAAAGCGTGGCCTCTGCAGTGCATTAAAGCATTTATATAGAACCAAAATCTGTGGAAGCATGTTACATATGCTCTCCCTGTGTTAAGCTATTCCTCCTTGATTCTGTTAAAATGGAATGTCCAAGAAAGATTTTAGTGAAGTTTATAAAGCTCTGGTGGGGGCGAACCCTATTACCCCACAGGTAAGAACTTCTGACTGTCGCATTTCATAGTCATGGTTGCTGAAATATTGGCCATCCTCAGCTGTTTGAGAAGCTAGTTTTCCTCCTGCATCTTTGAAGAAGAGCAAAATAAAGAGCAACCCCCAGCCTAAATTTATATCCGACACCCCAAAGACAGAAATTTGTCACTGAACTACTAATGTTTTCATAAGAAGAAAGGAATGCTTTGCAATCACTAGAATAAAAGCTTCCAAAATTAACTTGGCGATAGAGTCATAAACAAAATCAGTTTGAAAAGGATGGATAAATGCAATACTGAGGCCACAGTAGATCTTCTGTATTTGTGACTGTTAATTCTCTAAACCAGACTCCGGTTCTGTTGTACAAGTGGAGAAGAATGGATGTGCCAGATCTGAAGCATGGGCATGATGAATCCTGAAGATATCCAGATTTAGTCTTGGTTCGTGTCCTTGTGGCTATCTCATCTCTCTACAATTAGCCAGATGTAAACTCCAGAGCTGTTTAGCTTGAACTGACATTGAGACCTGACTTACACAGTTGGCTCCTGTGTCAGATGCTGCCACTTCTGTCTCTACAATGAACTGAAGGTGAGTCATGAACTGCAAATGTGGTTGTAGTTTGAGTGCCTGCAGAAATTCAGATCTTGATGTAAACTTTGCAGGTCTCTTGCTTAATTCCAGGCAGTTTTTGGAGTTAGAGTGAGCCATTTCTCTGCCCCGTACTCCTCATCACCTCCAATTGCAGATGCATGGTAGCCAAAAACATGCTCTTTTTATTATTATTATTATTGTTTTGTTCTTAGCGATTTCTTCTCTCTACATTTTACTCTGAGATTTTCCTCATGGGTGGTACAAAAAATCTGAAAGCTATAGTTTTATTTATTTACTTACTTATTTTTCTGTTAAGTTCCAGGAAAGATCATCTGCTTTACTCTGAGGAGTCATTAACAGTGTAGCCTGAATTATGCATGGATGCAGAGACTGCTAACAGTCTACCAGCACAATGGTCCCTATGGTAAAGAATACAGAAACCTTATGATGGTATCTGTTAGCACCATTTTAGCTAAGAATTTGTTGGTCTCCATTAAAACACCCATTATTTAGGATTTCCACACAACCTATAAATGTATAAATATTTGCTGGGGTACAAAAGAACTCAGCTGAAGAGCTTTTATTTTTAGCTAGAAGTTTCATTGTTGTTTTTTGTTTTTCATCTTTTCAAAAGATGTTCTCAAGGTTAATGGAATCATAATTGACCTTCCTTTTTAATAGTGTGCCAGTTTGTCCTATGCATGTATTTCCATATGTATGAGTATTCCCATGACAAATGTCTCACTAAATCAGTCACTGCTAAAGATGCAGACCAAATAAGAAAGTGCATTAGCAGTCTGTACAGAACTAAATTCAATGGCAGTCAAGGTATAGTATTTCTTCTTTCACAAGATTTTGAATCTTTATTAGAAAAAAAAGTCTTGCTATTAATCCTTGTCACTCTTAGGGTCCAACCATGTGATGGAACGTGCCCACACTGGCCTGAATGATCAATGAACGGTGTAATGATCTCCTGCCCTGACCCAGCAAAGTGTTTCAATGGAGGCAGTAGACATGTCGGATGAGTTTGTGTTTTACTACATGGTATATGGTATGTCCAAGTCAAAGTAGGGTTTTTTTTGTTTGTTTGTTTTTTGAAAGTAGGAGTTTTTTTGTTTGTTTGTTTTGTTCATAGTGTAGCTAGCTTGTTCGTGGAAGCAATCACCATTATCTTTCATTCATAGTGTAGCTAGCTTGTTAGTGGAAGCAATCACCATTATCTTTCATTCGTAGTGAACTGGGCAGAGCTGTCCTTATTGTGAAAGGCTGGGGCCAAATATTTTAAAAGCCAAGCTATATCTCACAAAGCTTTTCTGGTAAAGAATACTTCACATTTTCCTTAGTATTTATTGATGTTCACCTAAACAAATAGCATCATGTATGTAGATGTAAACACAAAGAGGAAGAAGATTAATTTACCCATGGTTGTGTGTTTCTGTAATTTGTGAAATAAGCTTTTAGCTTTCTATCTTTGGGTATTCAGTCCGATTTCTATAATTTACAAATACATACTACATTCTGACTGACAAAGTCTAGCCTTTGGAAGCTGAGAAAAACAAGAATTATGGTTGCTGTGCAATTTGAATTTTGCCTGTTCAGATAGAAACTACAATAAAGGCTTTCTTGACATGACTATGTACAATTCTTCCACAGAAGTCTTAAATTCTCAGTGCACATGTCAGATCAGGTCTATATTTAAAAGGTAAGAGAAATCAAGCCCATCTAATTTTATTCTTCCTATTTCCTGGAGCCCTGTGTATAAGAGTTTATGGAAATGTGCAGATGTTGCTACTCTCTGTAGAGG
The DNA here is from genome assembly GCF_000705375.1 of Tinamus guttatus. Next base: position 106,136 of record NW_010581602.1, read on the forward strand.
AAGATACAATCCTAAAGCAATCAGACATATAGAAGTCCATGTGCCCAGGGAAATAGGGTGTGGGGAGAGGTGACCAATATCATTGTGGGGCTGCTCTCTACCATCCTTGAAAGGTCATAGTGGTTGGGGTAGGATCCTGGTGACTGGGAATGGCAAACACCATATCCCCCTTCAAGAAGGGGAAGAAAGACAAACCTGGGTGCTATGGGTTGGTCAGGCTATCTGAGTCCATGGAAAGGTCAGGCCAACTTGTGAGACTGCCCCTGGAGTATTTGGTTCCCCCTTACAAGGTAGATAGTGACACACTGACATGACTTCAGTGGAGGGCCACCAGGATGATGAGAGGTCTAGACCATTAGCTTTATGAGCACAGACTGAGAGACCTCAATTTGTCCCACCTGGTGAAGAGAAAGCTCAAGTGAAATCTTACTGCTGTCTGAAACTACCTAATGAGATGATATAGAGAAATTTGGACTCTGCTTGGGAGTACATTATGGCAGGATGAGAGGCAATGAACACCTACTGGAACATTGGAAGTTCTGACTTCATATCCATAAAAATCTTTTGTCATGAGCATGCTCAAAAACTGGAACAGGTTCCCAGAGAAACTGTGGACTCTCCACCCTTGGGGATGCTCAAAGCACAGCTGGACAAGACCCCAAGCAACCTTATTTAACTGTATCTGCTTTGAACAGGAGCTTGGACTAAAGATTTCTGGAGGTCCTTTATAAACTGAATAACTATATGTTGTATTTGAAGAAAATATTATCATTATTTCAGAAATTTAATGGGACACCCCAAATCTTGTGATCGGATTTAAAATTTATGCACTTCAAACTTTGTCCAACCTCAGTCACTTTGGTGTTTCCAACTCTGCTGTCTCACAACAGGAGAGCAGTTGCCTTCTTGGAATTTTTTTCATGTGGTACCTAGTTGTTGGAGCCTGCGGGAGACAATTGTAAGGACACGGCAAAAAATTATCATGAGATTTTCACATGCGGAAAGGATTTACTGATGGCAACTTGGTGATATGCTCAGAAATGATTTCAGAGAGTGTTTTTTTAGGTTCTTCAACTCCTGTTTTTCTGAAGGGCCTAATTCATTACACCTTTTCTGGAATTCTGCAGCACAGTAAACGCACTGTTACTTATAAAATTATATCAGTGTATTAGTGGAGCCTATTACTGTATTGAGCCCATAATATGCTAAACACTTACAAAACAGTGTGTTATTAGAAACATACGTGTAACAGCTTTTCAGTGACAATTTGACTGGCCTTTTAATTTTAAAAAAGGACTGAAAGAGACAGACTCAGTTTATACTGGTAAATTAAACATGCCTGGGAACGCTCCCAGCTGCTGAGGCCAACTGGCATAGAAGAGGCTGTATCTGTGCTGGTGAACTGGGCTTGCTTGTGTTAGGTGGTCGCAAGCAAACAGCTCCTTGTGCGTGGTTCCTGGCACACTGCAAGGACCAAAACAGGTCCTGAAATTGCTTGGGACTAGCAGGAACGTAGCACATTCCCGCAAGGGAACTCCCTCATATCTTATTAACTTGGGGAGCCATGTTCATGTGTATAGATAGACTGTGGGCATACGTGAATTTACTAGTGGAGCTTTGTCTAAGACAAGAGTGGTGCCAGAATACGTTTTTCCTGGAAGGGCTCCTGTTGCAGCAAACTCACAGTATCATTGTGGTTGGATTTTGTGGGCCTTTCTCCTGTACAACTGAAGGAATCCTTCCTGGGACTGCAAGAGCAAAGTGACTAAAGTGATTACCAGGTACAGCTGCTTTGCTTTTCAGTAGGGGGATGTTTCAACATCTGACCTGAGAAAATAGGTCTCTAGTTCTTCATAACTTGTACTTGAACTTGAACTGTGCGCAAGTATCTGAGGGATACTCCAAAAGGCACATTCTCCAAATTCTGCTCCAGGGATCCCTGCAGGCTCAGAAGGCTACAGAAAAGGTTTTGGCTGGTTGCAAGGTTGCCTCAGACCTATGGTAAACGCATCCCCCTTGGTAGCAAATACGAGAGCAGAAACTCGGTATATGGGGCCTTACAGCAGTCTGGCAGGCCATGTACCATGCCCTACTTCTGCCTAACGAAGCAAAATTTGTGGACTGGTAAAGTTTCATTGACTCAAAAATTTGGGTATTGCTCCTTTGAAGGTGTTTTTGTGCTAGCAGAAATTACTGAATAAATCACTGACTTGTGAGAGCTCGCTTCAAGCTCTTACTCCCATATTCAAGGTCAGGAGCAATGTTACTATGACACATTCAGCATCCCACAAACACTGCGTTTCATTTTCTATCAAATGTTTTGTGTCAGGGATCAAATTATAATGCAGTTATACAGAACATTAGTACTGATGGGAAAATTGACTTTCACACCTGTTTTTAAAAAAGCCATGGAGTGTTGTTCTCTCAGCTTTTTTTCCACAAATGTGAGGAGTGCAAGAGTTTAGTTCTAATGTATGTTATAAAAGTCAGTGGATTTTTTGCAATTTTTATTTGATTCTCAAAAGCTTTCCTTTTCTCTCCATTTTGAGCTAGTTAAAATTAACTTGAACATCATATCCACTTCTGATCACTGTCTTTGAAGAAAGCGGAATTGGAACTGGCAGGTGCAGAAAAGTGCACTGAAAAGATCATCAGAATGGGGATCTTGCTTTGCAGTAGAAAATAGAAGGGAATGATTTGTTTAACCTTGCAAAACAAAAGCAGAAATAGGATATGTTTGCTGTCTGGAAATACACCAGGACAGTAAATACCAGTGAGGAGAAAAGGAGCCACTGGTGCTGTAGAATACAAATGACCAGGAATAAATTTAAGTTGAAATTTGAAAGCAGTTTCTAGGCACTGGAACAGTAGCCCCACAAGTGGGATTCATGACTGGTTTAAAATGGGTCTTGCTGTGGTTACAAATGAGAAAGGGTGGTGTGGTATTTGCAATAGCAATGGACTAGCTGGAGGAACTCAGCAGGTCCCTGCTAGTTCTGCCATCACCGTGCATAAAAAAAAACATCTTGGATGCTATATTTGATGAGAGTGAGCTACACATCCATCAGAATCCTTCCTCAGCTAGAGATTCTCCTACTAATTTTAAATCTTATTTTGCTCTGGATTGCAGCATCTCCTGATTTGAACATTTTGCTTAGGTAAAAATTCCTAATGTTTCTAGAAAAGGGCCTGATAACTTTTGAGGATAGTGTTCATCTGCCTTCTCCAGGGCAGGAAACATTGCAGGGACAAGCTGGGTGGACTCTCCTCCCAATAGAGGACCTCTGATGTCCTAATGAAGTTAGATCCAGGACCTGGGTCCCACAAAGATTTTTGTGGAAAATTTGGAAAGCCTTTTGAGTCCCCATTGCAGGGTCAAAAAAGCTCCTCTGCCAGTGTGGAGGGTGCAACTTGGGAGAAGAACTTCAGAGAAGTTGAAGAAACCTGTCTATCCTAGAATGCACTTTGAACTGATATTCCTGGCTTACAGTGCCTGCAGAGCCCTTTTGCTATAATACTGATATTTTCCTGCAGAGCTTTCAGTGAAATTGCTAGAGAGCCCAGGCAGTGGTATCTGCATAAAAGCAGTTTGGTTGTGCACCTGGAGAATCCCCCACAAGAGGAAAACGGGATACCCTATAAACCAAGCCATGCTGGTGGCTTTCCAGCTACATGGTAGGACAAGATAGATTATTTTGTAGAAGAAAAACAAAGGGAAAAGGGTGAGTGATGCAGGCTGAAAGAAATGGAAAGCAATCAGATGCAGTGCACTGTAGACTTAAGCTGCCCTAAAAATAAGAAAAAAAGTGGTGCAGTAACTGACTGTCCCATTTCATTTGATGATCCCAGAAATTGTGAGAAGAAATTATCCTCTTAACACAGAGTCAGGTCTCATTGAAGTGGATGAAAGGATTGGCTAAGTCATGCCCAAAGGATGTCAGTGCCAGAGTTTGGCAGAGAAAAAAAAAACAACTTCAAAGAAAATTAGGAGGCTAGTGCTTTTCTGTGGAGGATGGAGCTGGTCTAACCCAGGCCATGAGAAACTCAGACCCTACCAACCTGTATGACAGATCCCCTGAACTTCGTACTGTGTTTGGAGGTGGAAGAAATGCCTTAAAGCACTAAGTGGCAGAAGTACTGAAAAGTAGTTCTTCATGATAGACAAATTCAAACAGGAGAATTTTTTTGTTTGTTTATTTTCCTTCTTCATGATTATTTTTATATATTTTTTTCTTGTGATGCCTTTAGTTGTCAAGGGATGACTTTGTCCCTCTGCTTGCAGGGATTTGCCGGTTCTCTGACCCCAGTTCTGATTTTGCTCAGGACTCTATAATAATGGGTGATGCAGTTTGCAATCTTAGATGAGTGGGTAATCGCAGAGGTCATTTGGAAGTGTTCAAGAGGAAATGGGCACCTCAGGTACAACCATGTGTAGCAAACACAGCCGCTTTGCACAGCAGGCTCCCACAGTTACATTTCTGCTGTACAAATGCAGGTCTGCCAGGCTTGAAGCAGAGTTTTCATGGTTGCAGGTCAGCCAAATCAGTTTGGCAAAACAGAAACTAGTAAGAGAGCAGAGATTTATAACAAGTTATTGGATACACTCAGATGTGATTTGTCAAGTAGACACTGCCCACACAAATCAACAATGTTCCAAGAAACCAACATAGGCCAATTTGGGGTGCACATGCAATACTGTTGTTTAATCAGTAAAACCTTCATGTTGTAAATCAGTTGGAGATTGTTTTTTTAGTATGTCCAAACTCTGTGATTCCTCTCCTTACTGCAGGTACTTAGATAATATTATGCAATTCATCCAGTCCACCTAATAAAGTACACAACACTTTCTGTTTAATATGCATCCTGTGATGGATAAGAAAATCGGCTACCTTCATTCTAGTCATGTCTTTAGAGCAGACTTATTGGATGTGTAGGCATAAAAGTAGTCTATTCCTGCCTTTGCTTCATTGTTTTCTCTTTAAAGTGGGAGCAAGATAGATAAAGGTTTTGCTCTACTTGACAGGAGTGTTTGAAGGTTAATGTAATTAATATTTGCTAAGTATTGGCTGCAAGATGCTAGGGGATTACAAGGTCTTATTGCCATTCTAAGTGGGGTATGGGATGCTCACTAAATACTTTCAACAGTACAAAAAGAAGCCATCAGAGGAGCTTTTTCCCTTGGCTCATATTCAGCCCAGTCAGCTTGGAATCCTCTCATCACAACTTCAGTATAAGGATTTGTGGAATATATGAAGCTATGCTGAAAAATATTTATCAGCCAGCTGCTGCTGGTGACATCAGCTTGGCTCCCATGCCAGGAACAAAGCAAGTATTGCTAACTCCTGCTAAATAGAGCAGATGAGTTTTCTCTTTTCCTTTTTAAAGAGCAGATTTCCTTATGGAAAGGAAAAAAAACACCAAGGCAACCAATCTCATTCCAACAATTTTTGGTTCTGTTTTTGTTGCTCTCAGCTCCCTCCTACTTCCGATTATTTATGGAACAAGGTCTGAATCACATGGCGGAGCTGGAATGATTCAGGAGTTTGCTGAGAGAAGAGAAACAGGAAAAGAAGGGCCTGGCAGTTCAGGCGAATGACCTCAGCGCTTCAGCATCCTGTCCCAGGCCTTGGAAAACTTGCTGCCAGAAGTGTTGCCAAGTGATGCTTGGAGACAGAAGCAGTGCCTTGGCAGGCTTGCAGAATAACACCAGACATAGTCTTTTAAGGCTTATCGGTAATGACTAGTCAAGTGGGAGATACGGATATGTGATTGCACCAAGAGAAATAGCTAAAAGTATTGAAGAAGAAACCCAGAGATGATTATGCATCTGTAAAAAGTTCAGAAACTGTAAGGAGCATCTAATCTTCTCAGCTGATTGCAGATGCAGGTTTGCTTGACTGGGTTTTATGTTTTCTTTTCTTACAGATAGGGATTATAGCTAGGTAACAAGTCTTGGAAACATTGCAAAGATAAGACTAGCAAAGAATTTATCTGTTTTCCAGGATAATGAAAAGGAAGCTGTCAGTCACTGATCAGACCCTGAGGTCGTTTATCCCTGGTTTCTTGAGATTGTGCTTCTGGTACCTCCAAAGAGATTAGGAGGAAAACTTTGAGAGGCTAAAGCCACGTGCTTGCATTGACATATTTTCCTTTCGAAATGGGGCTTTGGCTTAAGGATCACTCAGTGTAGCTGATAAGACTTTGTGAAATCTAGTTCATTGCTTCAGTACATCTCAGCAGACAGTGCCTGGGAAAATACAGCTATTACAATATAAGAATATGATAAAAATCATTGGTAGTGACTGATTCTTTTGATGTGATGGTGTATGTACTAATTTCAAAACTGGTCTTTAAACTCGGTTTGTATAAATTTATGAGGCCACAGCACTGTTGCTTTACTACTTACTTATTCAGGTCCAATACATCATTTTTTTTAGGGAATACACTTATTTAATGTTAGTAACAATGATTTCTTTGCATAGTATAGCTGGCTGAAAAGACACACTTTATGGCAAGCTGGTCGAAAACCGTTTTTTGAAATAGGCTCAAAATGCAGTAAAGCTTTTACAAAGGCATGCTGATTCTTTTTCTTACATTATGATCATGATAAAATGACTGAAAAATCCCGGTTTCCAAACAAAATCCAGATAAAATGACAGAAAAATCTCTGCAGTGTGGTTCAGATCCTCATCCCTGTGCTAGAAAGAGCAAAATCTGCACCACAGACAGAGCACACTCAGCCAGGGCAAAGGAGTGCTCGGTGCTGCTGTCACTTTTGTTCGATGTCTTCTGGGCTCTGAATATGCCGCACTGAGCGGGGAGCGCAGTGTAGGGCAAGGAGTTTGAAAAAAGTGCTCATGTGTGATAGGCGCAAGCACTGTGTGATGCGAAGCCGCCTCGGGCTCCTTGCACTTGGGCACGGGGCTGTGTGGCCCGGGATTGCTGGAAGGGAAGCAGGCGCAGCGGAGCGATGTGAGGCAACGGCCCAGCCGTGGCGTCTGGGCAGGAGGAAGAACGGGCAGAGGTGGGCAGTGATAATCATAAAATATAAAATAAAATAAAATGAAATAAAATATCAAAATAAATAATGGAGGAAGGAGTGGGAGGAAAGGTGCCAGCGGGCTGCTTCCCAGGGTGAGGTGGTAACAGTTCGCAGCTGTACAAGCCCCCAGTGCCTGGGGTAAGCCGTCCTGGCAGCCTCCGCCAGGGCGCTGAGGGGGCTAGAAACCAGGTTTATTTTGGCCAGTGACCCACTCTGGCTGTACCTGCCAAATGGCTGGAGCTCGTGGCAGGCCCTTGGGGGCGGGGGGCACGGG
>NW_010581602.1:113541-140901 GCF_000705375.1 Tinamus guttatus
TCCCTGCTGTGGCGGGCCCCCTCGCTCCTTCCCCAGCACCCCCAGCCGCAGGCACGGCTGGAGCAGGGGCACTAAAATACGCTCCTGATCCACAGGCAGGAAATCTCAGCAACAACACGTGTTTAAGCCTAGCCTAGTTCAAGTCCTACGTTTTGCCCTTGTCAGCACAAATTAAGATTAGAGCAATCCCATGAGTGTAAGGCTATGCTGGAAGGACTGCAACAGAGTTTCATGTGTAAGAGGTGGATATTTTCCTGGATGATTTGGCACGGGGGGACTGGCGAACACTTCCATCACAGCAGCAGCCAGTCACAAACCACTCGACCTTACGGGCGTTAGTCACGCCGGGTCACAAGACATGACATTAACTGGTGACTCGAACACAGCGCCAAAAGCTGCTTATTTTCAGATGCAGGAAGCACAAATGAAAGCAAGTTCTTCCTAGTTGCCCTTTTCCTTGAGAAAAACAAACACAAAAAGCTATTTCAAGTGCATGAAATATTGGTAGCATCCAAGCTTTTTTGAGGCACTTACATTTGTTTGAACCTTCTTTGATTCCCTTTTAAAGTTACTTCTGGTCAGTTTTCAAAATAGAACTAAATATTTTTGGAGGATGTCAAAATATGTTCTTGACCATCCTACTTTTTCCCTCCTTTTTTTTTTTTAACTTAGAATAATCTATTACTTTCTTCCAAATTTGTAGGTCACACAAAACTGCATTTTTCAGTGATTATTGCATAATTTGAATCTTTTCGGTATTTTAATATACTATTATAACCAAAATATTACATATTTTAATATAATTTGACTACCTTGCCCCTAAAATGTTCTTAGATCCAGAGGTGAACGAGCAGCATTACCACCCTTCCTTTTCAGTCATTATTTTCTGAATAGGAAATCAGATTCCTCTGCATTCTTCCATGTACTATTTTTTTTCTCATCCCCAGGAACAAGTGTCCTGGTGCTTTGCTTTAAAAGTCTGTCACTTCTCCTGCAACTGAATGACTTTCCAAAGAGTTGCAGGCTTTTTTTCTTTCCTGTGAGTAATAACAAATAAGGCCACTTCTATTGAACTCTGTGGGTTTGTGCTGAAGCCAAATTTAGAACTCCGTCTGCAAAAATCTGTTTCGAAGGAAGTCCTTAAAAGCAGAGCTATGCAAATTTTGTTATGATGAAACTCATGCTAAAATGCCAAGTTCTGACACTGGATGAAAGTCCAACATGTTCAACAGTACAGCTTGATGTGGGATGTGGACATTTTCAGTGGTGTTTCATGTTGTACCTTGTGGTTTATTCCAGGAGCACTGTGAAAGGAGAGATATAACTACAGGGAAAAAAAGGCAAAAAGTTGTTTTGTATATAAAGCCCATCGATCAGAAACTCTTCTGGTTTGTAGATGTTTCTTCTATACTACAGTGTGAAAGAAGAGGATGGAGGCTGAATGGCTCTTGTGTTTTCGGCCATGACCCTGACAGCTGAGAAAATAAATGGATGATTTAGTGAAGCTAAAGTCAGTTGCAGTAAGAGAATATTTTTAATTAACAGTGGAATACAAAGCTTCAACACAAGGCCAATTACAGATGTACCACAGTACTATGTCTATTTTTAATTAGCTGTGTGGGAGAGGAAAAAAATCTTACTTAGGTGCACTGACTGTTGATGAATGAGTTTTCTTTCAGATGATAGTATGTGACTAATGTATTTTCTCTGTGTGGGTTTTTATTTTATAAAAGCATTACAGATTTTTCATTAGCTATTTGCCATGGTAGCTTCAGTTTCATTCCAACAGCTCTTTTAGACACTGTCTACATTCCTAGAAAGTCTGTTTTTGCTTCCTACCAATGATGTGTAGAATCTGCTTGAACCTGAAAGGTGGACAGCCTGCTCAGATATCCTGAACTTAGAATTCTTCTCTGTAATGGAAACACCTGGAAGAGACCCTGGGGAGTACTTCTGTGGGCAATGACTTGGAGTAATTTTTGTTTGTTGCTTCCTTCATTGCTGCTTCTGCAATCAGTTCCCAGGAACATTTGGAGCTCAGTTTTACTACTCTGTGTGCTGATGCTGTAGTGCTGTTTGTGGACACAGTCCAAGCAATGAGAGGACTATGGGTATGAAGAACTTTGCCTGAAATAGTTGCCATTTAATGGTCCAGATGCAGTTATAGCTACAGCCTTTCATTTTTCTTGACCAGCATGAATTTACACATGTATACATTTTGAGCAGCTAGGCAAATGTAAAATAATAGTTGTTGAGAGAATGACGGAAGGTGTTTGTGGTCTTGTTGCCACACAACGACTCCTGGGAGCTGAGAAAATGAATGCAATAAAATAATGCTTAGACTGTTCTGTTTTCAAAGCATTTATAAACATCAGCTTGTTCTCAAAACACACATGTGAATTAGAGGAACTTCACCTCCAGTTTACAAAAGAGGGATCTGAAAAGCAATGAGTTGGAAACTTCACCAAAGTTCCTGACTCCTGTACTATCCTTGGCTCAGAACAACTTATTTTCTCTCCAGTCATCTGTGAAACATTCAACACATCCTATAAAAATACACTAGAGGCCTTCTGAGCCTACAGAACCTGTGTCCCGAATGTGGTGATGATTTTCACAACAATACAGACCTTCTTACTAACATTTTGTAGTTGTCTAGATTTTAAAGTATTTTTTCTTCACTTAATGACATGATATACTGATGTCCCCTGCAAAGAAGGAATTTGGCATCTTGGGTATCCAAAAGCCTTTTCACCAGCTGCAGAAATAACCCCCATAATGAGCAGAGCCATCACAGGTCAGCTCCATCCCTTCTGTGACCCACAACAATTCCCAGTTCATACTTCAGATGTGACATTCCCTTGGATGCACTGGTCTACATAATCACTACTGGTATCCTTTAGCTGTAGCCAGAAGCCTGTCTTTAAGAGAAAATGCATGTGATTCATGTTACCAGCATGTATGGGGCTGGACCTAGGCTGGAAGCAAGTCTTATCTGACCCCGTGGAAATACTGGCTAGTCTGCAAATTAAACTGCCTGTGTATGGAAGGGTCTATTCTAATGGTTTCAGTTTTTGTGAGTATTGTTAGCTTTTGCTGTCTCTTTCCTGACAAAAATAACCTTTTCCAAAGCTTATGGTATCTTTTCCTCATGTTACTTTCATTACCAGGCTCAACTTCATTGCCTCAGATGGCCTTGATTCAGGAAAAGACTATGGGCATACACTCTATCGAACAGGGTGTTTTGGAAAGGGCCTAGGGTCTTTTGAGAAAATGTAGCACTATCATGTTATCTGGATCTTGTACTTCATTTCAGCCCTGTGTTACATGTTTTCCTGCTTATGGCATGATCCTATTCCCTGCTGAATGCCCTTGCCTAGGAGTACCCTGTATCTGACATGTCCTGGCCTTTTGTGAAGCATGAGTGCATTTTTATACTCTGTTTTAACAGGGTTTTCATACAAAAGTCCATCAGGGGGTCTAGGCTTCCACTGAAAAACTGTGGGCAGTTTTCCAGTGTTTCATAACATTCTTGGGAAACTTGAGGCAAACATTTCATTTTATTTCTTGTTCTTTTTCTATGGTCCACAGTAGAATAACCATGAAACTGTGACTCTAGTGAAAGCAATGCCTTTAGAAATCCAGAGCAAATTTCTCCACAGAGAGAATCTGAGCTTTTAAGTGAGATATGGTCTCAAAACAGCTTTGAGAATCTCTTAATACAAATCACATGCTTTGGCCACTTTTTGATGTTCCCAGGATTATTTTTTTAACCTTCAAATTTTCTTAAACATTCACACTTTTTTTATGTTGCAGAACTTTTATCATTAATATTTCATGTTCTATTGAATATTCACCCAAGTGATTAAATTATTTCCCTTTTTTTTCCCCTTTAATCCAAACACACAAAGGAATGCCTTCCAAGGGGTCTTGAGGACAACAGAGAGATTTAAAGATCTGTAGATAAATCCCATTTCCCTTCCAAATACTCGTAGCTCCAGAATAGGTATTTGGTATTATTACTAGTTGGTTCAGGTTTTGAAAAGAACACACTGCCTCTGTGTTTCAACACCAGTTGGCTCTGGTAGATCATCAGCTGATTAGCAATGTGTGTCATTTAGCAGGTTGATACATCAAACAGTGGTTTACTCCCAGTACTACGAAGAGTGAACTGGGGAAGCTCTTGGAAAAGAACTAAAAGGTAGATTGCTAAGACTGGTAGAGTTGGAATGAATGAAGGGCCTGGACTCAGATTTTATAGGTAATTTAGTGTCCTTCCTCTTTTTTTCAAGGCTTATGTGATGTGGACAGCTAAAGTTCACTTAGATGTCCACATCACATAGTCGACTCAGCTGCCCTTGAATATCATTCAGACTTTGTTCCATAGAACCAAATTACTCCTGAAAATGACATTGAGGCCTCTCAATGCTGAGGAATACCATTTAATTACCTTTAGAAATCTGGGCTGTGATGCTTTCCCCTGCTTTTGTGCCCAGTGCTCTCTCCTGTAATTAGATACACTGGAAGTTAATTAAGATCTCTGTGTAAATTATGAAACTACCTCAAAGTGTGTATTAGGTTCATAAATAATAGCAGGAATAGGTAGCACTTACCGATGCCTCCTCCTTTTTGCCAGAGGGGAAGATGTTTATTACAGGCTGGAAAGGCAGCTGAACCCCTCCAAGAGGCAGCAGGCAGTGTCACTGCGCGCTGCTTGCCAAGCTGGGCTCTCCCAGCTCTCCGGAGCCATTCCTGTGGTTACTGACACAGCCTGCTTCATTGTGCGCTCTCTTTGATGCCAAGAGACGGTGGTAATTGCAGCATTGTGAAATGCTTGGGTGGTTGACTTGGCTGAAGGACATAAATCCAAGAGGGAAAATACTAGGAGGGTGAATGATTTCATAGAGCGAAGGCTTGACGTGATCGCAATAAAACTTAACTCCAAGCATTGCAATCTAACATGAGAGGGAAGCCTGGCAGTCTTTAGCAAGTGATGCATTCAGACTCTGTTCCCTTTGCTTTACAGCCAGCGCAGGAGATGGAGACTGGCACTTTACACTATGCCACAGGAGTCCAAACTGGAGCTTGCTTGGTGGCTAAACTCGTGAGATCATGGCAGGGTGCAGGAGCAGCTCTGGATTTTTATTCCTGTGACCTAGCAGAGGCCAAGAAGAGCACACAGTGCAATTATCTAAGCCTCCAGGTAAGGAGCAGACACTTTGATTCCCTGCTGTTGACTGAGTATCAGTAACCACTGGAGACAGCCTTTCCATTTTTTGTTTATTCTTTATCCTAAGAATTTGTGGTATGAGTGCTGCATCCTGATGAGTCTTTTAGACTAACTAATTAGCACTGAGTTACTGATATTCACTGAAAACATCTGGGAAAGAAAAACTGCTTAAGAACAGAAGCTATTTTTTCTTAGGTCGGCAGCTGTAGCCCAAAGAAGAGCAATGTAGTCATGATATTTTTTTCTTCACCTGATAGCTTAAAGTGAGGGAAGGAACTCTTTACAACTTCTATGAACTCCAGGTGAGAGACACAGATAGTCAAAAAAAAAAAAAAAGAAAGAAGGTTTGAAATGATCAGGCTGAAAAATTACCTATGCATCATGTGAGTTTACCAGTAGGTGTTAGCAGTAATTCAGCTGATTTCAATATAGAGAAATTAGAAACAAATATCTCTTTAAATCCTTTTTGCGTTTTTTTTTTTTCACAGGCCTTATGTAGTAGAATAAATTCAACCTGGCTCTTTCAGAAATTTCTAACGCTAGTTTTTGTTGTAGTCTTCCCCTGTGGCTCTTTTGTAATTACGAGGATCGCTGATGTTATATCTAAAATTATAATTATCAACATTGTAAGATGCTCTGTAGACGCTGCAGGAAATAATATAATAGTAGCCATCAAGCTTCTCACGGGTTCATGTTTTGAACAAGCAAGCACATTAAGTAAAGAAGTGAAAATCAGCACATTTAAAGTTTCAGCCAAGACAACAGTCCCAAATGTAGCACTTACTCTCCCTTGATATAGTAAAAAATAGCAATTCACAGGTCTTCTGAGAACCTGCAGGGAAAGTAATGTGATTTTCGTAATCAAAGTGGCCATGAGAATTCCTTCTAGATCTGTTCCTTCATTGTTGTTCATGGGTTATGAACTTTTGAGAGACAGAATAAGAAACCTCACTTAGATTTTATATTTGTCTGGAAAAATGTTGAGTGTTATTCCCTGGTCAGTATCTTTGAGTATTAGTCATGGTGCTAGACCATTATTTTCCTCTCCTGTTGAAGTATTGATCTCTCTCTGTTGCAAAAGCTGTATTCAGGCTCCTCCTGTGAGCTGTTCAAGAACAAAGAATTGCTTTTGATTGGGATGGGGTTTCTAGTTTGAAACCAGGGCTGTGGGGAAAGTGCCCTCAGAGGACAAAGGTGTTAACTAGTGGAAAAGTAATGAAAAATGGGGGTGGTGGCACCTTGCTCTTTCCCCGGACAGATCATTCATCATGGAGAGGACAGTTTTAAAATGGTGTGGTTGTATTATGCAGTATAATGGATTTGATATAAGAGATATTTGCAAATCAGTCTTTAACAGAGAGCTGACATTTCCAGATACTGCACTGCAGCAGGAACGAGCACCAGCAGGGCCTGCCAATGCTAGCGAGACACCCGCTGAGGCCAGCAGGCCAAAGTTAACTAACTCTGCTGTGAATGGGATTCCAACAGATTCGGACAAAGTTACATAAAGGATATGTTTCACCCTGGCTTATGCACGGTCGTCACTGTACCTTATTTAGCAAACTTGAAAATGCCTCAAGGGAAGGAAAAGGGAGGAAATTCCACGCTTTCCTTTACAGCTCAAGGAAATTACTGTAGCTCTCCTTGAAGGATCCTACGGCACAGGCTAGCTGCACTGAAATTAATGACAAAAGTCACATGATTTCATGAGCAGAGGCTTCACATCTGGTGTTTTTCCTCTTGGCAATTAACCTCTCTGGCTTTCTGACTCCTTAGATCTTGCTAAGACTGCTAAAACAATAGCAGTCCTATTGCTTTCAAGCCAGGAAGTGTTGCTCATGGGCAGATACACCTACTGCAACCACCTCCTCATGATTTTACATGCAATCTCTTACTTGTCTTGCCTCTTGCTATTTTCCTTTTCCCTGCATTTGGAGTTTTGCGCTGTGCTTTTTCCTGTTACATATATGCATGTACTTTGCCAGGTGGGGTGAGAACTGGGAAGAGACTCACACAACCCTGGAAGTCTTCTTGGAGTGACTGTCGTCACCTCTGATGTGTTTTCTGGAAGCTCTTGCCAAAACTGAACAGAGTCGTGTTCAGATTTAATCCACGGTTTCCAGCTCTACACCTCTATGGCCATCATGAGATCAGAGGGTCTGCAATGATTTGCCCTAAAAGCCTCTTAATCTGATCTGAAACAAAACCATTATTTTGAAAATACTTGTCTCTCTATATCACATCACCCATGCTGGCTTTTCCTTTGCACACAACTGTCTCATCTTGTTATGCATGTGTACGTACATCTGAGGGCTCACCTGCTAAGAAGTGGCGTAACTTGGCTTGAATTTGGACTACAATGTTACACGCTTTGTGACTGCCATAGGCTGTATGTGATTGCACTTGTGAGGACTTTTGCAGGGCTCCTTGAGACTCCAAACTTTCAGTGTATCTTACCATCTTCCTTTTCAGAGCACGTGTCCCTCAGCTGCTTGGCAAGGGCGCTGCAGGTGCTGCCCTTGGCTGTAGCGCAGCTTCCTCTTCACTCTGTGGGGTGCGTGTGTTTTCCATCGGACTGCCTCATTCCTCATATCCTCCTCCTTTCTGCTGGGAGCTTCTGGAGAGCCCCAGACTAGCAAGTTCTTCCCTACCCCATTTGGCATTGCAGGTATGTGTCAGGAGGTGAGCAGAGCTGAGGTTAATGGAGAGAGTGGTGGTAGAATGGAATATTCGCACTTGCTGTTGTGTGATCTGTGTACAGCTGCAAATCTAGCTGACCAGGTACTAATGATTCTGTATTTTACTGTTTTCTACTTCTTGGGAGGCAACATGATACCTATTTCAACTCAGATCGATAGGTTTCTGCCCATGAATGTATTTAACTTTCCTTAAGATGTTAGAAGAGATTATATTCAACACTGACAGAAGTTACAGAACGCCAAAAACCAACATAGGAAGTTTGTTTCTGTGGGTCTTTCTGCATCAGTAGCTCTCGTTTTAAACATGCTCCATCACTTGATTGGGCCTTGATGGTTTTAGTACAACAGTAACAATGTAATGCACATGGAAAATAGGATCTCAATAGGACATTCTGAATTCATTAGAATAAATGCTTTGCTATTAGCAACAATTTTCAGAGAAGACCTGCTTTTCTTCTTGAATTTTATAATTAAACTGTCACATTTATACTTGTAGCAAAAGTGTAGCTGAAAGTTCAGGTGCCAAGAATGACTTTTGTTGGACTGTGCTTAACCTTCTATGCCTTTTTTTTTGCAATAGATCTTCTTTCTCATAGCGCACCTCTCCTTCCATTATGGAGTCCACCAAGCCCAGGTTTGAAGGTGGTGGGGATTGTAGGTCTGCAGTCTGCAGAACACCCCAAAGCAGCAGGTCAATGTACAGTAGGGCAAAGAGACCTTTTTTATTTTTCTTCCTTGTCTGCTTTTCAAGTGCATACCCCAAGCAAGCCCAGTGGAGATATTTTCTACTACTTCCTGACAAAAAAAAAAAAAAAATGCTTATAACTGCAAATTGTCTTTACAAAACTGTATAGCTAGTAGTGTCCTCTACCATTCCTCTTAGACTTTCAAAGAATTGACCTGCATACTAGCTCTTTTTGTATCAAGTGTCCAGAGCGATAAGCTGCATCATTGTTGCAAGCCCTGGGACAAAAACCACCTTTGGTGGCAGAAAGTTTTAGCTGAAATTATAGACGGGTGATCCTAAAACCCCCAAATGTTTGGCATTTCTTTGTTTTGTGCTGCTTTAAATGATATGGCATGTGATGGTTTGCTAGGAATTATGAGTGCTGTACGAGTTTGTCAAAAAGCATCAATTTATCTTTGCTAAAAAAGAAGGAAGTGACATAGCAGCCATAAAAAAATAAAAAGCCAAACCTGTCCTCGCTGAATGTCCTTAAAAGAACCCTTCCCAAAGAATTTACTTTTTCTCTCCCTGTCACAGCCGCATTCCTTACATCTCAGGCTGGTCCTGTGCTGGTCTCCTGGTGCAGCCAAAAAGCTTTACAGTACAAAGATTAAACTTGAGAATAGTTTCCCTGAAATACACAGGACAAATCTGCTCCTCTAGCATGGGACATGTGTGTAATTCCACAGACATGAGGAATTCCTTTGCATCTGCCTGCATGAGCCCAGGGTTGAGCCCGGCTTTGAAGGTGTTCCAGGCTCTTCTGCCTTGTCGATAACTATCACGCTCAGCTAGGGTGGAGGTGCCTCATTGCTGCCTCAGGCAGAATATAACCCACTAATCTTCCCTGAATACATATCAGCCCTTGAAATGTCAAACTCTCAGTTAATTATATTTTTTTAAGCAGAACTAATGGACCAAGTTAAAACTCACCTTTGTTTACAGGACAAGCTAGTTCTATGCCTGGGAATTTTGTGTCTGACTCCTACAGAACAAGGAGCAACTTCTGATAAGGTGTTCTGCCAAACTAGCCCTTAAAATGTTTATGCTCTTATGGAAAGCTGACTGAAAATAGACTGTTTTCTGCCAGCATTAATACACTACTGAAAGGAAGTGTACTTCAGGTAGTAAAATGCTCTTAAATGTGCTCAATTTGCATGAGGTTAAAAAGTTAGTGTATATATGTGTGTAGAAAGCCCATAATTGCCTCTTAGTTTTTTTGTTTTGTTATGTTTTGTTTTGCTTTGCTTTGCTTTTCCCATGGTGGAAAAGAGAGAATCTAGTTTCTGTTTTCTATCTATTACTTTTTATGTTATTTTCCAGGAAAATTTGTTTGGATGTGAAATAGAGGAGGAAAGAAGAAAAAAAAGAGGAGAATTTCAAAACAAGCACCCAAATAGAGAAACTTGTTTTTCTGCCTCTTTTTCTAAGACATCTCAACATAAAAATGTAGGTAAATGAAAGTGGGAAAAGTTCCAATGAAAGTTCATTTTTAAATACTTTTCTTTGGGCTTAATAAGGAGTGGCCTGCTTCTATGTGCATAGAATCCCACCTTTATCCTCCCTGTATTTTTTGAAGTGGAAGGTCTTTGTAGCATTTACCGCACAGGAGGGAATTATTGCCCAGAGCTGAGCACAACTGAGAGAATCATTTTGACCTAATATATAGAAATAGTGGCTAAAAAAGAAGCATTTAAAATGCCCGAGGGAAAACTCAGGGTAAGAACCTGCTATGACAAACCGAGCTTTTGAAGTGACAAATAGAAGAAAACATGTATAGACTAGGATAAAGTTAGTACAAGGTTTGCTTCTGTCTAAAATGGAAGAAGAATACAGAAACAGTCTCTGGAACGGAGACACTAAATAAGAGTGTAGTTCCTTTCTAGTGCTTTTCTAATTTTTTGTCAAAGCAATTGCTTATAGGTCATGCTATAAAACCACAAAGACAATATCACCTTTTTACAAACTTGAGGCTTTCTTCTTTTACCTGGTCCAGTTCACGATCCCGACTGGTTTCACTACGGTTTTGACAGGACAACTTACAGGGTGATAAATCGCTTTGAGTGTCCAAGAAAGGACCATAACATACTAACCTTTGTTCCGGACATACCGTAAATGGAGCAGTATTCTTGGGATCCAGAAAATGCTGGTGTATGGAGAGTTTTGCCTCAGTAACGCTAAACATGTAGTCAGTAAAGCTAAATGTGTTGTGGGGAAACCCATCAGGATGAAATTCAAGTTCCTTATCTGTATCGAAAGCCTTCAGGCTTGGTCTCTGCTAACCCAGAAAAAAAAAAAAAAAAAAAAGCCTTTGATGGTGACACAAAGTAGGGAAAATTGCTGAATGTCAAGGTTTCTGAGACAGGAAAAAACAGCTTCCCACTGAACAGCAATTAGAAGAGACTTGTTCAAAGTTTTAGAAGTTTGCCGTTAAGTTAGAGATGGATCTCCTCGATCAGTGTTTCATTCTGAATGAAGCTTTTTGACAGCCTTTCTGTGTTATATTCTAACTACCTAGCAAGTAAGAACACTTGCCACTGCTCCAATACATTGTCGTGTGCCCTCCCTATGCATCTTCTTCTTTCTCCTTGTTCAGAGATTGTGTAACTGATTTCCTTGGCTGAAGGGTTTTACAAGTATGATGCATGATTATAGTTAGTATGTCTCTAATTGTTAACTATTATTTATCTATTTTGACTTCCTTCTATCTGAATCAATAACATAATGATGCTTTTATGAAATCACAATTAATTACTGTGGAAGTGAGTTAGATGTCATCTTCCTCTCCAGTAGTTATGACTGACTAAATTAAGCTGGAGAGGCAGGCTAATTAGACTCTATACTTAGGGTGAAGAGAAGCAGAATGCTCTCCTACTTGCATGATATAAAAATATTGCCGAGATTGTGTTCTTGGACAGAGAGCAACTGAACCATATGCAATTATCATTGAGAAATTTGAGAAAATCTGTAAACCCTAGGCAGAAAATAAATGCATGATTTATGTTCTAAGTGTATGCCACATAAGGAACAATATCACTGCAGTAGAGAGTTTATTCTCTGAAATAGAAAAATAGCAATAAAATAAAATCTTAATTAGCACAGTACTGGACTAGTAAACTCTAGGAGGTGGAGAGTGTTTCTAGTTTATTTGCCCTGAGCACACAACAGTGGAGGTCCCAGGTGACACCAGGGTGGCTTCGAGGTTCCATTGCACCTTCAGCATTGCTGTTTTCACTCCCTTAGCTACAAAATAGTGATAATTATTGCTAAGCCCTCACTGTTGCCTTCTTAGACCCCAGTCGAGAGAGTGTTTTTCCTCAGGCAGGATTTAAGAAAACATGATCTAAAATTCAGTATGTCAGAAAGATGAGGAAAGAGCATTCTGTTTGTTTGTTTGCTTGCCTTCTAATAGACACACTGAATAAGACTCTCTTTTTCTGTCTTTCCTAAGACTGATATTTGTTTTTTCTTTTTTTCTCCTGGAATGTCTAAGTCCTACAGTGAGACAAATAATAAATCCTCATGATCCTCAGTAAATCATTCAGTAGATAGTGGCCTCTCCTTATTTCTTTTGGACTGCATTTGTTCTTGCACAGGAGCAGGACTACCTTTTACCAGGTACTTTACTACTTTTAAAACTACAGTAAATTTCTGAAGTTCTTGAGTTCTGACTCATTGTCAGACTTTGTAAGACTCTTTGTAAGACTATATGGATGTATTCTATATAGTAGAAGATTTTATGCCAAAGCTTTTTGCTTAGAGGGCTCCTCTAAGAGGTTTGGAGCAGCAAAGAGGGGTCAAAATGAGTTTGGAAGTATTATGGCATTCTGTAATAATATTACATTGTACCTGTCTAAAATAATTTCTGTGTCTTGATTGGGAATAGATACCAGGGAAAGATCTTACTTCATTTGTTAGTCTTAATGACCACAGAAGAATGAATCTAGTCCAAAAATAGGACTAAGTTACTACTTAATTACTCATAATATTAGTCTTAATGACCACAGAAGAGTGAATCTAGTCCAAAAATAGGACTTTTTGACACTAAGTTACTACTTAATTACTCATAATCAATAACCATAAGTGTTTTGCATCACTGAAAGCAAAACAATGCTTTAAGAAAGTCTGTCTCTTTCTACACTCTCCCAACTAGGCATTAAGAAGAATGACTGCTTCATATATGAAAGGACAAGGAATGACCATAAGCATGGCAAAAGAGAAGATGGTGATATTACAGGCTTTAGCATATTTAATTCTCTCTGAGATTTAATTCTTGTAAATAGATGAAAATGAAGGTAAATTATTGGGCACAAGAATGTCCCAGGGAGAATATCTTTAAGGATAAATCTAACATTGAGATGCTTGTAAAAGTTTACCTGAGGATAACAGAACTAATATTACCTGTTGCAAAAAGGTAAGTAAATTATATGCCAGATGGAATGTACAGTATTATGTGACATGCCATAGATACTTTGGGGTTGTAGCTATAGCCCTTTAGCAGAACTGAGGAGAGAGAACTAGGAATAATTTGAGAAACTTCTAAAAAAGCTTTTCCAAAACTCTATGACTTCCAAGCATGTCTTGGTAACAATCTGCAGTGGATGATCAACCAGAATTACAGGGTTACAAACATTATGCAAAACATAATTTGCAAGCAAAATATGAATGGTTAGCAAAAAGTATATAATAAAACTACATAGCAAGAGTGTTAAAATGTGCTTCCTTAAGTTACTGGGTGATGATGACTGGTGTGAACTGAGGGGTAGATATTTACATCTGACCTGGATCACTGATCTTCAGTATAACATCACACATGATGCTGCTTGGGCATGGCAGCATGATGTAATGAGGCACAGTTTGTCATTAAAGGTTTTGCTTACCCTGAATCTGTATAGTAAGGTTGAAATTGCCCCTAGCAGAGGAGGCCAGCACAGAACTGCTGCTACGCTGCGGGGTTGCCAGCAAGTACCTTGCATGTTTTCGTTGACTTCCCACCAGCACCAAGGAAACAGCCTCTTTCTCTTTTGACAAGTCTCTTCTGTAGACAAGTGAGACTGAGGAATTAATTTTCCTTTTTAAAATGTTATTCTTCTTCTTTCTGACACTGATTATTAGTAGGAACTTCAAAAATTCTCACTAGGGACATTACCAAAAGAACGTAACCCTCTGAGTTCTAATAGTTCCTTCTTACATTTTCTCTGATATTATGTCCTTTAAAATATTTAAATATTAAAAATATTTTTAAATACTTATTTTTATTCAATCTTTTGTGATCATTGACCTTCCCCCATTATAAATCCTGGAAGGTGGTATTTCAGTTTGTACAGGAGCATGTTAAAGATGCACAGTATCTTCCTGAAAATAATGTGTATGTTCACACTCAAAATAAAATTCTTCATTAGGCACATTTATTTATTTGGTTTAGTCTGAACGATACCACATTTTCTCTGAAGAAAAAAGTTTAATTATCCTGCATGTTTTTGAAGAAAAGCTTCATAAAGTTCTTGTAATTACAGGCTACTAAATATTACCCAGAACAGAAATTTGTTTTTCTCGAACACATACAAAAACCTTTCTCTATTTATTGAAAATTCCATATATCATTTACTGACTTGAATGCTTATTCATCTGTGTGTGAGGCAGAGGAAGAGTTTGGGGTCCAGATTTTTTTCCTTTTGAAATGTGAGAGTTGTGTGTCATTGCCTACTGTCATTAAAGCTAGCAGAGCTGCACCAGCATAAGGCTGTTTTCAAGCTCTCGGAGCAAAATCTTGTGGGAGAGCCCTGGTCAACTTCAGTAAAGCTGCAATTTTATCCTGAGACTCTACTACCTCCTTCATGGCCATGGCCATTACAGCTTTAAGATTCCAGGAAGCATGTGCTTTTTATTCTCCCTTATTTTATATGATTACAGTCCCTATGTTCCAGATTTGTTTTTTTCCTATTTTGCAGAAATGCTGTGACTTCAATGTAGAGAAAATGAATGGGCAGGGCTTTCTACCACCTGAACAGATGAAAATGTCACATTCGAAGGCCTGATTTTTGAAAAGGCATTTTATGCTTTTAATATTTTATTTTGCATACTGTTGCTAAAGCTCTAATACTTCAACAAATTCCCAAGATATTTTTCTAGCAGGGGAGCAGATCATTCTGGACTACTTTTTAAAATACAGAGGTATATGAATGGGTATTTAAACTTACATTACCAAAAGAGGAATAGAAGTTAATTTGAAAACAGGATGTAGCATTTCAAAACATAAAATGAAACAGGTTTTCAGCATGGAGTTTACTCTTCACCCTAGAAGCTGCAGTATGTATGGTCTTTCTAGATCAGAAACCCACAATACAACTAAGATGCAGTTAAAACTCTTCTTTAGATGCAATTTGATGCTCTGCATTTTTTTTGAGTTGGTCATTGTTGATTTAGGTCATTGTGAAGCACCAAGTCAGGCCCACTGTTTTCAACATTACAAGATTTAACACAGCAGTATGACTTGCAAGTGGATTCTGACTTCTATTTCTGTAAGAAGCTAGTGCCACGTCCAGGCCTTTGATGGAGTGTGCAGTAGGCACGTGGGCCCTTTCATGCCTGCCCTTACATATGAGAGGACCTCAGAAGTCCAAGTGCAGGTGGCAGGTAATAGACTTCCCCTGCATAGGTCCCATAGGCTCCTTGGTGAATGCATGTGGCACATGAATTTAGGAGCTTGGAGTTTTATGCAGTTTCAGATTATGTGCTGTGACAACACAGAATAATATGTGATTGATAACTACTTTCTTTCGAACTGCTTTTCTTTTTCCTGAACAATACCTAGCTTGATTGTTTTTTCCATGTACATACGTTTATGATGAGATTTAGTGGAACATGCATTTCTCAGTCCTGTGGTGTATATCAGTGGAGATTCTTTGCCACGTGCTCTAGGTGACCCTGTGTGTGCAGGTGGGTTGAACTAGATGATCTCTAAAGGTCCCTTCCAACCTGAAGGATTCTATGATTCTATGATTCTTTTTTGAGAAGTTGTTCGGCTTCAGCCCAGTTTAAAAGGAAAAGAAACTCCCTGGCCAACACTAGTGGATTTAGTTTGGTTTCATGTTTGTAAAGCAGGCAAGCAAGGATTTTCTTGGAAGAGCCAGGCAAAAGTCCTATTTCAAAAGCTTTAACAGCAGTTAAGCTTTAATAATACACTCCTTTACTTGCATTGCTATTGAATACCTGCCAGAAGAAAGGAAGGGATTTCTTTCTTCTAAACCCCATGCTCATTAATCCCCAAAGTGACCGACCAGAACAAAATTTAGGTGTCAGAATGATACCTGAAGTAGACTGTTGTATCAAATCAATACTATTTTTCATGAGGATAAAGGGAGTTATGGTTTGGGTTTTCTTAGACCATATCTGAAGAATCTGGCTTCTTAAATTTTGCAGATCTACTGTAACAAAGGG
This sequence comes from Tinamus guttatus, assembly GCF_000705375.1. The sequence goes on from NW_010581602.1 coordinate 129,635, forward strand.
TGGGTATTTTGGGGGCTTCGTAGGTATCTTGCATCTTTTATTTCTTCAGAGTTTTCAACAGACTCATTCAGGTTAGAAGGAGCTTCAGTAGGTCTCTAGTCCCAACGTGCTGCTCAAAGCAGACTTCGTGAAGAGATTGAACCAGGTTGCTCGGACCTGCTATACAGTCAGGTCTTGAAAACCTGCAAGGATAGAGACTGCACAGCCTTTGGACAACTTGCTTGACTGTCCTCTTGCTCTTTTCTCAATACACAAAACCTGTAGCCTAGTAACTATTATGAATTCTTTACAATGGTCTTTCCTGTCCATTGAAGTAGCAAGATTGTGGTGATGCCTCTATTAAGAATGTGTACGCTGGTAATGACCTCCACAGGAGACTAAGATGCACTCAAGGGGTTTGTACTGCATACTCAGATTTATAATAGGGAAAGCAAAACGAATTGTTACTTCTGTTGTTGAAATAGTCATTAGTTGTAACAGTCACCACTACTTTTCAGACATACCATGGTGATATTAATAAAGCAAAAAGTATTGCAAAAATACAATCTTAATTACTCATGTAAAGACAAACTGTTGATTCCGTAATTGAGAAATGCACTTTATTTTGAAGGAGATGGGAGGTTATCTAGTAAAGGATGAAGGAGAATGAGAGTCCAGATTCTCATTTCAGTTATCCTAGTTAACATTCTGCATAGCTTGGGTCCAAATCTGTTTTAGGAAGGACTTTTAAGATTTAGCTTGTTAAGTCTGTACAAAAAAATGCTAACAAAGGAAGAAAGAAAGCCTTGTAGTGAAAGGACAATAAGGGTTTTATTTCTGATTTTTTTTTTTTCTCCACAGAGTTCCTTGGTGATCTTGGCATTTTCAGGCTGTACAGTTGGTCAAGCTTGATTGCCTATGTGTTTGGCAACAGACACTATTATGCAGAGATGCCTTTAGTAAGTAGTCTGAGTTTCCGATAGTTTGATCATTGCTCTTCCCAGTCCTCAGAGGGACAGAAAAAGTTGTTGTGCTCTACTGGGCCTCTTAACTTACCTAATATGCTGTCATCTGACTGGATCTTCCTAAGCAAGCCACTGATGTTTATGCAATCAATCACATCTGTGTTTCTTTTTTGTCATTGTTGTTATTAGCATTATTATTATTGTAGACTGTAGAACTAGAAGGGCAGATACACCACACATTTTTCTCTTAAGGCCAGACCAGCATGCCTTGGGACTCCAATCCAGTTCACTGTTTTGAGAACTAATTTTTCACATTTCTAAATCAATTGGAAGAGATGGTATCTTGGATGTTCCCAGTGTTGAGCAGGAGACTCAGGTAAGCATCAGTAATGGGAGACAAAAATAAGAGGTGACACTTCCCCTTCTTCTCGAAGAAGTCATCTTCAAATCTTCTTGTCTTTTTATGTCCCCTCCTATTAGAGGAAACCTTAGCAGGGTTTGAAGAAGGAAACATTTACAGGGGAAATCTTTTCAGGTTTACTGAAGCAACCTGAAATAAATAATGTAGTTTTTCTAATTTTATGCTAACAATGGTAGGCAATAACACTGAGACTTTATAGAAAGGCAAATCCTGTTACATATCCTAATGTTTTTTTTCCCTCGTCGCGTGCTGGGATCTCTTATTTAACACGGGCAACCATGTGAAGGGGTTAGCAGTACATGCTCTGCCTTGCATGCTAGATAGCTGTGGCATTGCTCCAGAAGGGAAAGATGTGTTGCTTTTGCTGAGGAATTCAGACCGATTTATTTGGGTTCCAGTTACGGCTTTGTGAAAGTACTTTTAGAGTCTCGAGATAAACAAGTTTTGGGCTTGCACCAAAAGAAACTGTTAATCAGTTTGGAAAGTTGTGATACAGCATCAAGAAGGATCTGAAAAATAATGACTTCAGAGCCACCCTATTTCACCAGCTCAGGCATTATGGCACCATCAATCCTGGGAACTGACATCAAGATGAAAAAATAATGCAGCTGGGGAAATGGGCTCTTATATTTTAAACAAGATTGTGCAGTATGGTAACAAATTTATTTGTATACCTTTTTATTTTATCTATCTGCTTTTCTTTTTAAAGAGAGGTAATTCTTGTTAGCAGTCACCAGAGAAGGTGAAAGATAAATTAGTTGCTGATTTTAAGTACTTAGAATTACTAACACATTTGTGCTCTAACTGTTGTGTGCTGCTATTACATGTTGACACTTCTCAGTAGCACATAGCAATGCAAATGTATATTTTACCAGGTCTGTACTGCAGTGCTATTGATTGTAGCCTGCTATTGTTCTCCTGAGTTCTGCCTCACACAGGGAATGAGAAGTTTCCTGGGATTTAGGTCTGGATCTTTTTGACAGGAAGCTGGGGAACAATTAGGAGGCAGCTGAATCTCCCCCAACACACACATTTTAAAATTAAAACTGTGGAGGAGAGAAGGTCAAAGAGTTTCCCTTGTTTTACTGAGCTGCTGCGCAAGAGGGTGACTGTATAAAAACTTAGTTCTTTACTAATTTGAAGACAGGATCTTTTTTATGGCATGTGGTGGGAATCCAGCCACTCTAAAGGGAGAAGGTGCTGAGCACCTTGTTCGAGCAAACATAGCACTTCTGAATCACACCAAGGCAAGAAGAAAAACTAGTCCCTACCCCACCTGCCAGAAGGAAGGGCTTGCCTGAGTCTGTCACTGATCAGCAACCATGCAACGGGCAGCTCCCCACAAGCAGCTGGCTGATATTTTTGCCATTTTCCCTTTGTGTTTCCCGCTTCCTTTCAGAATAGGGGGCTACAGGGCCCTGGTATTGATTTTTCTGTGTAGCTAAAAAGCCATGAATGCTGCTGTGCTTTTGAAGCTTTAAACTGTCAGTCGTCTTGTCCCCAGTAGGTCTTCCCTAGATCTCTCGTTTTTCATCTATGCAGATGCCTCAGCCTTCCCTAGATCCCTCCTGGTTCCTCCTCTGTAGAAGGAAAAGAAATTTCAAATTGTGGCCACATTGAAGCATTTTAGTGCAAAGTTCTGATTCTCTGCCCACTTCTGCATGTGCTTTATTGGCACCTTTGCTTAGTTTTGCTGGCATGTGGTTTTACATGGGTGCAATCAGAACTCCTTAATGACTTGCACTGGTGAAGCTAGGTTTGGACCCTGTGAGTAAAGGAATGCTAATGGTGCTTATACTTCCAGGTTCATTTTCTTGGGAAGCTTTGCTACACAACTGGAATCTTGAGTTTTTTTGCATACAAATGCTACATGAAAGCAACACAAACCTAATGAGAACATGGGATATACTCCTGCAAAACCACTACTTTTGAATCAGAGCAATGCACTGGGAATCTATACTGTTCATCAGCTTTCCCAAACTAAATGCAGCTTAACAACTCTTGCACATAACAGTGAAATTAACCCCTCTTGTTCAGCAAAGAAACATCCAAGAAACCAAACATCCAAGAAACCTAATCATCAGGAGAGAGAGAGAAAAAAAAAGCTGTTTTCTCTCATTTTTTTTTCCAGGCAGCAGATGAGGTAACCAGCTTGACCAACAATCTAGACAGTAGATACAATTTCTACCATCCTTAGATCAAGATAAAATTGCATGATTTTTTCCTTTTCTTCTGCCTGTAGCAAATTTTGGTGTTGACTGTAAAGACCCTTGTTGTCTCACAAAATGAGTTGGGTTGATGTGCCACATTTGTTGGCTCTGCCCCAGGGGATGTGAAAACACTGCTGAAACCAGGTGGCTTTTAGCTGGTCTAACATGGGCCTGATGGTGCTTGAAACTTGAGCTGGGGGAAAGTGGGATTATCAGAAGCATACAATGGACTTTATACCTGGATCATTTGGAAACCAGGCCATTCCAACTGGCCTTTTGCCCCACTTTCTCCCAAAAGAAGCCAACAAAAAGTTAATAATGTTGAAACCCTGTACATTTGTGTGTGTGTGTGTGTTTATAGCAACTGTATGTATAATCAAGCCCAAAGGCTTTTACCGTACTTAGAGGTTGTCTTTACAACATTCATCTGTACTGAAAGCACCACATATCTCTCATTTCAATGTTCATGTTTCTCTGAGGCTAAGATTTATCTGAGTTAAGATTCAACTGTTGGTTAAGTAACTGACTTTGATAAGGCAAAAATCATCACTGTCCCATACAAACAAAAAAATGTAGATGCCTTATTAACTTCCTTATATTGAGTGCAGTAGGACTTGTCTTTATTCATCAGAAGAAGGTGCTATGTTAACTTTTATGACCTTTCTCCTCAATTTGTGTGATCCATCCATGAGCCAAACCATATGTATGTTTTGGTACTCCAGTCTTTATAATACAACAAATAATAAAAAGGCTTTAGGGAAAGTACTTATCATACGTCTGCCTTGAAGAAAAAGTACGTAAGGCCAACAAAGTAATTGACTTAGAACAGTATAAAGGGAAATATCTTTTCTCATGGAGAAAAGAGCCTTGATTCACACATGAGCTGCGCTAAGCAGAACTGCTGAATATAGCACAATAGTTCTAACAGATTCACTACAAGCCTCTTCCTGAATAAGAAGGAAAAGAAACAAAGATGAAGGGGGCAGGGAAATGGTTTCCTTCTTGCTCTTGGGAAGAGTTAGAAAAACACAGCGCTGCGCAATATAGGGGTAAAAAGGGAGGAAAATAGTTGGATATTATTCACGCTTCATTCATATCTGATACATTCACAGAGGCATACCAGGCATGAAAAGAACTCTGAAATGTAAATAGAGATATTCAGTGTGTGGTTTTAGGAAAGGGGAGAGAATAAATAGACTCCCCACTCTGCTGTTTTTGAGAAGAGCTGCTTTCTGAAACCCTTCTGATGAAAGCATAATTAACCTTGTTTTGCTTAATGGGTCCATCCTTTGTGGCACAGATAACGAAAAATGGGGGAGAGCAAGGGCCACCCTGGCGATGGAGGAAACATCATAAAAACTATGGACAGGTTGTTATGCGCAAACTGAACTACGAAAGGTATGCTGAGCTAGAATTTAATTCCTGTAATTATACTAATGATGCAGAATATAGCTAGACTGAAATAACTCAGGTAATTACTTAGCATATTGCTCCAGTTTCTGGTATGGCAGTCATTGTTTACATCTCTAATTATGCCATGTAGACACATGGAATCACTCACGCTTGTTTTGACTTGAAGAATTTGAAGCAGCAAACATTGATGAGCTGTATCTTACAGATGCAGCTATGTGAATGAACGCAACTCAGTAATACTTGTTCTTCAAGCTCAGGGTCCAGTTGTGCATTTCTTTCGTGCTCCACATTCCTGTTGCTGTGGCTTCCTTGTGTATTTCTTTCACTGAGGACTTTTCCTTACCATGAGCAGCTTTTGAAGGGCTCCATTTTTACACAGTAAAGCACTTAACATGTGCCCTTAATCTGATGTGCAAGAATAGCCTATTGCAGTTAGCTGAATTGATCAGATATTTTAAGTGAGATGATCATTGGTGAGGAGAGAGCCAGTTTTCTCAAGGTCTAAAGGAGGCCAATTGCTTATCCTGGGGTCGTGTATGGAGAGAAAAGGAAGTGCTTGTTCCAGTAATCAACAACAGTAGCAATGAAATACCCTGTTTGAACTTACTATTCTCAGCCCACCATTCTCAGAGTGACTTTTCTCCACAATAGAGAGAGGGGGAAAAAATGGGAAGAACAGAAGGGTAGCACCATGATTTTCAAAATATAGTGTGTGCATAATGCTTTTTTGCACATTTAAGAAACTAGGGGACATATACAATGCATTTTTTTTTTCCCTGCTGAAAAAGTAGGTTCTCTAAAGGTTGCATATAAGTCCATGTGTGAAGTACTGATACTATTTCAACCTTTAGGACAAACTCTTCTTGCAGTCTTAGGCAAGTTGCTTTCTCTGCTCTGTGGCTCTGCCTCCTCTTCTGCAGACTCCAAATCATGATGATTGTCTCTGTGGAAGACTTCAAGGCTTCCTATTTGAATGTGCAGTGTTAAGCCATCAGAAGGATCTTTTCAAATCACACTGAAACCCAGTACTGTGGACCTTTCAGCATCCAGTTGGTAGATTGTACTAGGCTGAGAGTCTGAGAAGGGAGATGATAGTTTTTACACCATTGATTTTTAGTAATCTGCAGGTAGATTTAATTTATTTTGCTCTGCCAGAAAAATAGCTAAGAGATACTTGCTCTGTGGGCCCCTAGCAAAAAGGTTCATAAAGGGTAAATTGTTCAACTAGAAATATTCTCCTGTTAGATGGAAGCTAGTTTACCCCTTTGGCAGGAATATACCTAGCTTTCAAATGCAGTTACAGTTCCTTGAGCATTTATAATATACTTTTTAATGGAAAGAATTTCAGTCTCTTCTATTAAGTCAAGTTCAATGTCAACTCTGAGGGAGAGGAATGGGTCTTTCAAGCATTTTTTTTTTCCCAGAAAACATGTTATGGATTCTAAAAATAGCTTGTGCATAGATTAATGGCTACATTATGAGGTAGCCAAAGCTGGAAGGGTATAGAGCACTTTTTAAAATTCCCAGTGGCTTGTGGAGGGCTCAGTACTTCACAGAATCAGCCTGGAGGAGTGAGGAGGAGAACAAAGTGAGAATACACAGTCCTGGCAGGGCCCTGGCTGTGCATTCAAACCTTTCGCAGTCAAACCACCCTGTAGGAGCATGAAAGCATTTTTTCAGTCACTAGCTCATTTAATCCAGGGCTCCCTTTCACCAGAGGCAGCCTGAAGGGAAGACCTTGTCATATGAATTAATTTAAGACTAAAGAGCTGCTTTGTCTTGAGATTGCACATTAAAAACAAATAAATAAATAAACAGGAGGGTACCCCTCATGGGAGAACTGAATATGAGCTCCCACTCCACATTGCTTGCAGGTATTACAGAGGTATGCACTCCTATTTTAATCTCATTATCTGATTTTCACTATTTGTGTAAGTGGATGAAGCTGCAGACCCTATAGCTTTCCAAATCATTTTCAAACGATTTTTTTTTTGGTATTATAAAACATAAGAAAAAGGTGGCTTTTTTTTTTTTTTGGTCATTTCAATAGTGCAATGACAGCAAAGCAGAATGAGATTAACTGATTCTCTTCGCAAAGGCTCTGGACTTTTGTGTTTACAAATCTGCTAGGAGAGGGAGGCCTGGAAACGTGACTTATTTCTGAACTGTGGAGTCTAGGTATTGAATTTTTCACAGAAAAAAGTTTCCAGAGCCACCAGGCAAGAGATCTTTGGTGACCCCAGGCTTAGGAGCTGTTACTGCTTTTGGACCTAAGTGACTTGCTAAAAGGTTTGGGTCTCGAATACCCATTCCAGCTAAAATGAAAAATTGCTAATGGAGCCAGAAATATCCTCACCTTGCTCCTAACCTGCTCCAGGGTGATGCATCTCAGTTACTCAGACTCTGTCCTCAAGCCAGCCTTTTCCAAAATCCCGGCTATTGTGGCAGTAGCAGCTGCAGGAGTATGTCCTTGCCCCAGCTCCTCATTTCTGCTCCATGCCTCAGCGCTGTGGGTTTTACCCAGATCTGCTGGCAGCCCCACGCGCAGGAGCAGTTACTGTGGTACAGAAGAAGGATCTCTATGAGTGCTGCCAAACCAGGCTGCTTTCAAATCACAGCCTGCCTCTGTTCTCGCGCTCGGTCTTGGCTCTTCCATGAGAACCATCTCCTGTGGGGGTGCCTATTCCAGAGGCTCTGCAATGCCTCTCACCTCTGTTTGCAACCCCAGCCAAACATGGAGATTTGGCCCAAGCTTTTTCTCCAATTCATACAGTTTTGATGGTTTCATCATCCGAATAGTTGAGAGCCAACTTTTGGCCAGAGTCACAGGGCCTGGGTCATTCCAATAAGTCAGTGAACAGCACATGTGGTGCTGCATACAGTGTATGCATTTTAAATGCATGAAACTGATTGCCAGCGTTGAAAGTAAAATACAAAACTGGAAAAATCTTAGACAGAAATTAAAATAATAATTGGCCAAAAAAAATTCATACATGCTGGTAGTATTTTTGACTGTAACTAGAAGATAAGGTTGCAGCAATGCAAGGGCATCTTATCAGATGCATACTCTGCTGGCCTCTTTATTCTCTAAGGCACAATTGCTGTTAATTATTTTGTCCCAACAGTTAAATATGGAAAATAGTAACCCTACGTGTCACACAGAAAGGAATGTGTCTTTTAATAAAAGGCTTTCTTCATGAAATAACAAATGTTTCCCATTTTCTGATGAAGAGCAGATGCTGCTGCAGAGTCTCTGCCCATGCTGCATATACATGAGAAAAATGGTCAAATGCAAATGACCACCCTCTATTTACTTTTAAAAGGGGATGGCAAATACAATTTGAGGAGCAACAATAGAAGGCGTAAACAGTAAGAGATATTTTCTTTTGCAAGAATTTTATGTGCCTTGTGATTATCCATCCCTATGAGCATCCATTTCCCATTCTGTGGTGCAGATAATCTTGCAAGAAAAGCCTTGTTCCTTGGAAGGCCACTGTTTTACTACAAACGTGTTTTCTGTGGACGAGCATTTTCCAGTAGAGCCTTTTTGGAGCTGGTCAGTAACAGACAGTTTTTAGCAAGCCAGCCTTCACATATAGCAGTTTTGCCCAGATTTAATGGCTGTCCTGGACCACACCACTCTGTTAGAGAAGCTTAAGTCTGTACCTGGTAGGTAGTAGGATGTAACCAACTGCTAGAGCTGAGAACAAGATTAAATTCCAGTGGGTTATCAACCAACCCACAGGCATGGCCCTGGCAGAAGCGCTCTGTGCTGGATTTTAAAGCTCTGCCACAGTTTATCTTGCACTCTGAAAAGGGTATCTTGTACTTCATGCACTTATTGGATTAAGATTCCTTTTTATCCAAACACTGCAGTCACTGCGGAAGAAGTAACACATCCTGCACATGCTTGTGTACCTGTGAGGCATTAGGCATGTGACTACTACTACCTTGCACTGCTAAAAAATAGAATCTGGCAACGATTTGTCAGTATCAAGCACTTTAGATGCAAAATTTTTGGCACAGGATCATTTTCCAGCAGCAGGCAGTGACAAGCACATAGGATTTGTGTGATTTGAATAGTTTAATTCATTTGGAAGGATGGCACCAGTGTTGAAAGAGAAAAATGGAGCCAAACATTTAATATTCAAACAGGCCTAAACCTGTAAGATGGTGGATCACAGCCGAAGCTGAGGACCCCTGACCATGATCTTGCAGAATCAGACCATAGCATGAGCTTTTCCAAGCTTCTGAGAGCCCTGCAGGTCTATTGCGTTGCACATGGTTTGTTGGGCAGGCTCACAACAGCAAAAATGTTCTGTTGCAAAGGAGGAAAACACCAGCAGGAGCGGACAACACTCACAAGCCAAGTGCTTCCACCGCTTCAACAGTTATAAGCAACACAAGGCTGACATGCTTTTTTTAAAAAAAAAAGGTTAGTCTTGCAGTTTTCTTCCCAGAAGTTTCACTTCCTCAGAACGTGTGGTTACTTTGGGTTACCACAGCGTCTGCTGGAGGAGAAGGCATTTCATTTTCTTGTTTTGTTTTTACAGGGAAGAACCGGGGAGAACCGTGCACTGGAACAAGATTACAAAGGCCTGTCCTGAACAGAAAAGAACTGTGTCGAGGTCTTCCTGCACCACAGAGGTTCACAGCAAGCTCCTTCCTGTGAAACCTCATTGGATATTCGGAGCAGCGCATATCCAGCACGCAGGAGATGTCCAACCTGCCAGTGCTGGGAAAGCCCTTTTGTGGTGAGCCAAGGTGAAGTGGGGGGAACTTCACCACATGTTTTTCTCCATGATGGGATACATAACCCAGCGTGTGCCTGCAGGTTATCTGTTTACTTTATGTCTATATGGAAGCTGCAGGCCCAATCCTGTTTTCAGTGAAGTCAGATTGGCGGGACTTGGTGCTGCATGCTGAAGGTTCAGTGGTTTCAGCATCACTGATGCTGTTTTCACAAATGTAGATGTCTCTAATGAAACGTCTGCCAGTGTTGCAGAGTGGGACTACGGTAACCAGATGCGTGCATTTCTGCTTCGGTTAATGTGGCTCAGTGGTTTGTTTTCTTACCATTTGAATGCACTTCAAAGTGAACTAAAATGCAATCCAATGTTTGAATGGGGGCAAAACACCCGCTGTTGATTCGGAGTTGGTTTATCACAGGGCTGCGGGGCACCAGAACGGCTTGGCCATTTATCAGCAATCTCATGTACACCGAGAAGAGCGTGAGCGAGTTATGCTGTGCACTTCCCAAAAGCTGTGGAGCATCCTTCCCCTCTGCGTAGCCCCTGCTGCATCCAGCCTGTGCTTGTTTGCACTGGCCCAAGCAGCTTCAGGTGGGGTGTTTTCCCCATTCCTGCGCTGGCCAGCACCCGTCAGAGCTCCGGTGTCTGGCCTCTGCTGCCTCTCTCCAGTTGTTTAACAGGAGCTGAACTGTTACTGTGTGAATTCCTGGCCCCAGGATCCACACATATCCAGCCGGCAAACCAGCTTTTGTTTGATAATGTGGAGTGTGAGTACAGCAGCCTCTAGCCTCTCCAAAATACTGGATCCTCAGCCACTGCGTGAGCCAGGAGCATCGCCCACCTTTCCCCTCGGCACGTCCGAGCCTTGGTGAAGCCAGAGGCCACAAGCTGCAAGCGGAGGCCAGTCCCGGGGGTGCATCCTCCATTTCCGTGCTGCCGTCTCCTTTGGTGTTCAGTAATTACTAAAAACTCTGCCACTTCTGGAGTTTTCCAGACATCCAGGGCTCTCCTCCACGCTTCCTTGCTGTAAAATGCCTCAGACTGGCAGCAGCCCTGGAGAGCTGGCGTGGGGTCCCCATCGGAAGGAGGGTGAGCGTGTGCGAGCACGGGCCGCCCTCGGGGACGGTGTCCGGCGGGCCCGCGAAGGAGAGGCCGAGCACATCCCAGCCTGTGCTCTTCCACAGTCCCTTCCTGTGGCTGAGGGATGCACTTCCAGCCGCAGCGCAGCCCTGCACTGAGGCTCCGCTCTGGCTGCAGGCCTCCCCAAAGCCCCCTCGCCCTGGGGGTGCCGGCCCGGCCACCGGGTCTCCCTGCAGGTGCTTCGTGGCACGGGTCTGCATGGGGGGCCGACAGCCTTGCGTGAAGCAGCTGGAGGCGGTCTATGGAGACAGTCTGTGGAGCATCTAGGCCGCTTTTTTCCATTCCCTCCCTCCCTTCCTTCCTCAGCTGGCCGAGCTGGAAGTTGGAAAAAAAAAAAAAAAAAGCAAACAGGCAAAGAAAAAACTTCTGTGGTCACTGGGGGGGAAGG
>NW_010581602.1:141127-217058 GCF_000705375.1 Tinamus guttatus
CGCGGCGACGAGGAGGAGTTCTACGAGATCCGCACCGAGTGGTCGGACCGCAACGTGCTCTACCTGCACCGCAGCTACTCCGACCTGGGCCGCCTCTTCAAGCGCCTCCTGGACTCCTTCCCCGAGGACCGCCCCGAGCTCTCCCGCTCCCCCTTGCTCCAAGGTTTGAGCAGCTCCCGGCGGCCGAGACCCGGCTTGATTCTTGTTTTATTTCTTCATTTATTTATTTGCCTGAGTGTCTTGGGAGCTCCTCCCGGCGCCTTCCTATTTATTTATTTATTACTATTTTTAATAAATACGGAGCGGACGTGATGCCTCTGGGCAGCGGGGGGGCGAGCTCCCGTAGGGAGGTGAAGTCTCGGGTCCAAAGTGGCCCAGACCCCCCCCTTTGCCGCCCCTCCGGGTGTCCCTGGCTGCTCTGGGGGGTGTTGGGTCACAGGCTGCGTTTTGGGGGATCAAAAGAGTCCCCGCTGTCACCTCTCCCTCTCCTGTCATTCCCCAGGGATATGTGCAGGGGGGATTCAGTGGCAGGAGTAGGGCCGCGGCTGAAAAATCTCTGCACGTTGGTATGTTGTTTGCCACAAGGAGGAGAAAAAAAATAAAAAATAGAGCTGCAGCGCTTGCCAGTGGATGGAGCAACTCAGGGAGCTAAAATAATTCCTCACATAACTTTCTTTCAAGCAGGGAATTGCAGCAGCAGTTATAGTCATATTCCTCTTCTCTGTCAGCTTCTGAAGTGGATTAACAAAAATCAGGGCATGTCACCCATACTCAGGCCCACCATGCAGAAGCAGAGTGTACCTTCTAGTATTTCTAGTATTTTGCTTTAAATTTGTTCGGTGTTTTGGGGCTTTTTTTTTTAGATTCATTTTATGTGTTTTGTTCTAAAATATTTCAAGCCGGTAAGGTGGTGTGGGCCATCTGCTATCTAAAAAGTGATGAGTGTTTATCATTTGCAGTCTCCTCACATATCTGACTAACCCCATAAATGATGGAATTAAATGGGAGCAGGGAGAAGCTGGTTTGTTGTGTACATTTTTCTAGGAGAGAAGGGGGAAGTTCTCGGGTGATCTCAGTTTCTCTTTAAACCTCGTAAGCAAAAGGACTGCATTTTGAAATGCTAGGGACTGATTTGCACCCCTTACACTGATGTAGATCTGCCAGATTTACTTCCGAGTCCCCCTTTCGTGGAAGCAGACTCCGTGCCTTGGAGTGGAAGGCGGCATTGAGGGGGTGTCTCCCGGGTTCACTTGCCAAGTTTGGCTCTTGACAGGAATTTAAAGGGCGATGTGTCATGTGGGCTCTGTCACTCGCTAGCCTCTAGCAGGGTCTCCTTTTTTATCTGCTTTAAACACGGTCATACGTTTTCCTCTCCTTATCTTGCTTCAGCTGCGCTCACAGGAGCGAGCGTCCTTTCCCCCGCTGGTCATGGAAAACGCCTCGTGTGGGTCGCCCTGGCTCATGCTCCTTCCTCGGATGTGGCATCCCCGCTCAGCTGACGCGTCGCGAATCCTGCTGGCGCTGGCGAGGCCCGAGTGCCCTCTGCAGACAGCAGCCGCGCAGCGCTGCAGGGGCTGCGGCGCGGGGAGCAGCTTGGGGAGCTGCAGGCGCAAGGGGGACTCACCCCGTGGGCGCAGCGGGAGCTGGGGGGCCTCTCTGCGGAGCCGCCGCTGCCGTCCCCGCGGCCTGCGCGGCAGCAAGCGCCGGGGCCGCCTCCGCGGGACCCCCGCCATGAGGCTGCTGAGAGCGCGTCTAAAATAGGGGGAAGGTTTATTATGCCTTGCGTGTGCCCAACGTGAACACCTGGGCTTGCTTCTCGGCAATGCCGAGTGGCACTAAGTTCAAAGCAGCACTGACTTAAAGGCTACATGGCCTTTGCTTTAGAGGGTGTCTGGTGGGTCCAGATCAGCAGGGCACAGCTGCCAGGATTGCTGAAATTTGCCTTCCCAGAGCACAGGTAATAGGCAGAGCTTGAAAACAGGGGCTTAAATGCTGTCTTTTGGGCTTTTTTGAGTTGGAGGTTTGTGCTGGGTCTGGCCGGAGACGGACTCTGCTCAGTAACCTGGTCCTTTGGCCTGGCCCCCTGGCACCCACTGGCTCCCTCACCACTGCCTCAGGCAAAGGAGGCCCTGGCTTCCCACAGCCCTTCGTGCTCCTTGGAGCCGCCAGCCAGTGCCCTCCCTTCCCGGCCTCGAGTGTGATGCAGCTTTGGCAAAATATTCAACTGCTTCCATGTATCTCTGAGGCTCTGTTTGCGCAGATGGAGCCGGGTGGGATTACATTCGTTTGCACTGGAATACTGATAGCTCTGCTTGACAGACCCAGGTAACATGCGCTATTCGTGCAGGAACAGCTGGAAACACTAAGTGTCCTCAGCCTGCTCGGCTCGATTCCTGCATAAAACCTTGAGCCAGTAACCTTCCCTTATCCGTATCTCCAGGAATAGACATACCGACTTCAGTAGAATCTGAAATGAGCAAAGCATCAGCCCAAGATTTGAGAAATTGAAAGCTAATGTGAGGAGATCATGATCTATTCAGCTTGGGTAGGAGGTGGGGGTTAACCTTGCGGCAGAGATGGAATAAAAGACAGGAGTAGTTTTTTAGCAATCGCAGTGCGATTCACAATTTCAGTAATACTCTGTTTAAAATTAAGCTGCTCTAAAGAAAATTACTTTGTAGGGATGGGACATGGATGTGCTTCTCTGCATAGAGAGTATTTCATCATACCAGCATTTTAAGATGACTGGCTGCAGCCTTATAGTAGATACATAAAAAATCTCATCTAACCAAGTGACTCCTAAGCAAATCTTTGGCTGTAAGTAGGGAATGCAGGCAGCTTGTCCTATCTTTAGAAAACTTTGGAGCAAGTATGGTTTCTTAATGTTCTTTTTTAGAGCAGAGGTCCTGCTTTCCACACTATGGCTCAATGTATTTAGCCCGACAAAAACATCTGACAAACTCGGACTCAGAAATATACATATATGTGTGATGTGCGTTTGTGTGTTTATCTCAGGCTTTCCAAAAGTCGCTGAATATTAGCTGTGCCTTTTATCTGGAGGAAGTGGTAAAACACTGCAAACGAAATTTGCATTGCATTCCTACAGATTTGCTTAAGTAGCACTGAAGGAAGTAGAATTTTCTTACAGCTTAGTCAAACCATAGTATGTAACATTCAAGGGATATGTTTGAGGAAGGAAAACTTGAGCTATTTGTTGTTATTAAGTTCTTAAGATGAACCTTTTAATAAGTCAGCAATATTAGGAGCAGTTGGTTGTTGGTTTCAGCAGATTGTGGCTTTCACCCAACCTGCCCTTGTCTTGGATAGGCAGTGACAGCATATGGCAAAGGGCATCTTGTACATCTGGAGTGCGCCATGATGCTGAGGCCCAAGGACGTTCAGCAACACAAAGTAACTTACTAGAAAGCTGGTAAACAAGGTTAGATATATGCATACCTGCAGGGTGATTACATATGATTCACGGTGGTGTTACAGTAACTCGCTGATACTTAATTTGTGTCAGAAATGTGCCCATCCCTTGGCCTAGGCAAATGCACAAGACAGGATCGCAGAAAAGCACAGGCTGGTTCACTATTAGCAGAGCTAGAACACCAGCTAATTTTTGCTAATTTGTCTGTTTTGCCTGCAGCTTCCAAATGAATGACTTGTGTAGTTAAATACCTCTTTGTGAGAAAGGCAGCGCGATGGACCCAGGAGCTGACTTAAATTTGGTGATTTAGAAATAGTTGCAATAGTCCTGGTAGATACTAGAAATGAAATATAAACCTGGTAAAGTTATCAGGTTTACTTATGCTGTTAAATACTGTTTGTAAGGCCTTCTGGTTAAGATTTATCCTAGAACTCTGTCCAATCCATACAGCCAAATGCCGCCTCTTACTTCAGTGGCCAGGACCAGGCCCTTACATGCTGAACAAGGAAGCCAGAAGAGCTCACTAGAACCCTTCCAAGTTTTCCCTTTAAAGGTGGAAGGGTGTTTTCTGGCCGTAGTTGTCTGCTAGGATTTTGTTATCTGATGCTACTGTTATATTATTGCCTTTTGGAAGCTGAGATACTCTTCCAGTGTTGTGCCTGCGTGTAGTACCTCATCCCGCTCAGATACTCTGAGCTGTCAAACCAAAATTCTGCTTCAGTCCTACAGGGTTATTTTACTAGGTGACCTCGTTTTCCAAATGGCTCCCTCCCTCTGCCTTCCTTATTTCTATCCCTCCTCTGACTCACTCTGCTCTGTGTTTTATTTTTCTCACTCTGCTCTTTGTAATTTTTATCTCTGTTTGTTGCTCCATTTTTTCCCTGAATTTCTTGCTGCTCCCCTTCTTTGTCTTCAGGTTTCTCTCCAAGCCTGTTGGAATCCCTGATTATCCGTGGCTCATGAGAGCTCCTCTCTTATCGTCTGCTGTACTGCTTCTCAGCCTCTTTCAGCCCATACAGTGGCAGTGGAAATTTTTCTGTAGAAACTTTGCATCAGTAGCTTACCTCATGGCACAGAGGAATTCCCTCTTCACCTGCTGCAGACCCTGAGCAGTCCTTCACAGAGGTGTGATGAACTCTGGCTCTGTGTGTTGTGTTTGCCCTCCAGCTTGGTTGCCTTATGTGGGAAGCAGATGAGCTGTTTTGTGTGCACCAACCTGGAAGCACATGGGCAGCTCTTCCTGGGCTGCAGCTTGAAGGCCTTGCAGGAAGCAGAATGCAGTTCATGAAGAAAAGATTCAACCCAAGAACGCTGTGGGTTTTTTGTTTTGTTTTGTTTTGCCTTTTTTTCTGCACAGTTTGCTGTAAATGTTGTATTCATAACTTATTATAGATGCTGCATTATACTGTTGTTGTTTACGAGACCATCTGGGAGTTGGGTTTATGAGCAGAGGGAGCTCCACAGAAGCAACGCAGTGGTTTCCACAGACAGCAGCTGTTCCAGGGCTGTGACAATAGGATCAATGCATGACATCTATTGTGCTGCTTGCATAGCTGCCACTGTCAACACTTCATTAGTGGAGCCTGCTCAGAGCTTCTGTCTGGCGGACAAAGGATGCAGCACTTAGTTATCAGACTCTACCAGTACTGTATGACTGAAGTTTGGTGCCTCTGTTTCTTTTTTTGTTGTTGTTGTTTGTTTTAATTTTTTTGGTTGAGTTTCTTAGTGCATCTGTAACACTGAAAATAAGTGAAGCTCCCTCTGTGATTATAATGATTGGCACAAACTGCCTTTTTGTGATGGACTGAGGCAATACGTCTGGGAGGATTTTGGTGGAGTGGAAAAGAAAAGAGTTTTTTTTTTCCTAGTAGATGTCAGCTGATAACAAACCATCACTGAAAATGGTTGTAGGAGCTTGCATTTTCCATCAAGCTCTTACCCTTTGGTTCACTTTCATCTTGCGCTTTTTTGACATGTTTCTATTTCAGGCATCAAAACAAGGAGCCGCCCTAGTCAAGTCCATCTGTCCCAGGTGTCAGTGGAGGTGCCCTTCCTCCTCCAGAGCTCCTGGGAAGTCCCATAACTAATAATGAGTGTCTATCAGCTGAAGGCCTGGGCTTCTCTGCTTTTTATTTGCCTCCTGTGCTTTGTAGGGTTACTTGGGCATGCCGCTCTTCAAGTGGTCACAGTCACTTCCTCTCATCCTGTGGCTACTCAGCTTTGTAATCCCGGCTTTGGGGGATCTCAGTCAGACAGTTGTACAAATAGTACCTTCTTTCATGTGTGTTTTCACCTCAGTCCCTAACTTCTCCCTCAAAAATCAAGTTTAAGGAGGACAGCACAACATGCAACAAATTTCAAAACCCCATACCGTCTGCTTGTCCTTTCAGCTCCAACAGACCCTTGCAGCTTTTCCTAGGGAGTTGCCACCAGGATGAGTTCTATTAGAGATACTGCATGAATAGTAAACCCTTCATAATGGCTTAGTGACTCAAGGGACACATGAAATGGATGGATGGATTTTCCATGAGGGGAATCACAGAACGGTTGAGGTTGGAAGGGACCTCTAAAGATCATCAAGTCCACCCCCTCTGCTCAAGCAGGGACACCTAGAGCACCTAGAGCAGGGAAAGTAAATCTGCCCCGAGAGAGGTGTCACAGAGTTAGGAAACATCCTAATATCATAGAATAAGAGACATTGAAGAGAAGTGGCTGGAGCCAGAGTTGTCAGACAGTCAGATTTGTGCCATAGCTGGTTCTAGGATCCTCTCTTTAGTGATGAAAACCAGATGTACCCAAAGACATCATAAATAACTGGCAAAGAACAGAAAAGTGATGGTTGTGGTCTCCGGTACTTGCAGATCTGATATCCCTAATTGTCTGCAATTATCTGTCCTTCTCTGGATCTTTTCAGTTTTGGGACTTCTGGGATTCCTGTGGTGTTGAGGAATTATTGAAGTGAAATGAGTTTTCTCAACTGCTGTTTTTTGAATATCCTATCTTTAGATGTCCTTTGTCCTTGTAAAAAACTTTATAGATCCTCATTTTGTCCATGCAGAGGCAAGAGAGTAATAGGTCCTCCTAAGAGTCCAGCCACAGATGGCTAATGCAGTAGTTTTGAGACAGCAAGTTTCAGGGAACGTATGCCTGTGGGAAGGCAGGGATGTTACTAGGGCAGCTTCTGGGAGGAGAGAGGCAACGTGGTCATGAAGCAGATGGTAGCTGAAATGGTATTGAGAAGAGCTCAGATCAACAGAGGGGAGGAAATGGGAAGCAATGCAGAGGAGTAAAGTAGGAGGATAACTAAGCTGAGATGCCACCTTTCAGCCATCATCCATGTCCCAGTTCAGCAGCTTCAGTGACTGCATTATATTATAAAATCTTCATTCTTGGGATATTCAAAATTTGACTGGATGAGGCCACAAGCAACCTGATTTTGATGCTGGTCTTCCTTTGAGGAACGTATTGAAGCAGATGACAATCTGATCTCCCTTCCAGTGTTCATTACTCCGTGATTTTGTGCATCTCTATCGGTGCACCCTCATACTGAGCAGTGTGTGTGTTAGAACAAATCTGAGGAGAAGGAGGGCTGAGGGTACAAGATTTTTTTTTTTTTTTAAAAAAAGATTGAGCCTGGAATTGAGTTAAGCTATGTTAATGAATACTGGAGCTGGAGAAAAGGGACATATCATCTCTTGAAATCGTATAGCTTCTGGTCAAGAGAGTAGAATAGCAGTCATCTCTGCAAGACAGCTTATGCGTTTTCCCTGAGGATCTGAAATCCCTATTTGCCTTTCATGGACTCATGCCTCTTATGAGGATATGCTCAAGATTATAATCTATCAGCCTTACCTCTTTCTTGCTGTACAGGTTTAGCAAAATGTGGTAGGATCTCTTCCTGGATTTAACTACTGTTTCTTTTTTCACTTTGGTATCTATTCTGTGGGCTTCCCCAATAGGGCATGAAGACAGGATTAGGTAAGAAGGGCTCAATTTAATATTTTAATCTTCATATACATAGTACAGTACCCAACATTTAATAGTAACTCCGCTCCAGCTTGCATATATCTCCCGAAAGGGCACCTTAGCCTAAGCACATAGTTACTGAATTAATTCTGAGAAAGTGAGAGATCACTTTGCTGTTCTTGTCTGTTCCTCTTCTGACTGAGAGTCTCCAGTAGAGTTCTTCAGACTGAAGGAGTAGGGCTTGCCCGCAGTTTGAGGTCATGTGTACCTAACAACTTACACATAGCAACGCAGCACTAGTAAAACAGACTCCTCTGTGTCATCACCTAGAGATGGTGTGTGAGATGTACTTGACTTAGGCATGAACTCACTCTTCCTTGAAGGACACTAGAGGATTATTGAGACAATTTGCTCATCATAGACATCAGTCGTCAAAATTGCACTGTGATTTCATTACAAGCCATGGAGCATGCACTACATTTCCTGTCCCCCTTCATTTAGTAAAAAAATACAGCGTCAAAGCATGTCATTGCCAAATGGTGATTTATTACAGATTTGGTGGCTCAGTAATATTACAAGCCTATCAAGGCTTGTGTGTTGACATCAACAGTTGGCTCCTAGCTCATTCTCCTCCTCTGCTGAGCTTGTTTCTTGCTCGTTTTGAGCCCTGGGCCTCTCTCCCACGCCATGACCCAGCCTGCCAGCTACACAGCTGGCTGCCTGATCTTCGGTTCTCCTGCAGCTGACCCTGGCACTGGGGTCCCATAGCAGGAAGGACTCTGCAGGCCTGTATTGCTGTTTGTGCTGTGTTTTTCCAGAGATGTGTTGCTATGTGTATAGTTGCTAACTATGTGGGCAAATCCTATTCATGCAGCCTGAAGAAATCTACCCGAGGCTCTCAGGCAGGAAAAGGACTGAAAAGTCAAAGGGATTTTCTCCTTCTTTCTTAAAATTAGCTCCTTGGCTATGGGGAGTTGTGAGCACAGCAGAAGCCCGCTGAAAGCAAATATTCCTGATACAGGCAAGCACCACCCCCATTGCCACAGTACGCCTATGCGCTCCCTCCCATGACCCAGCGCGTCGTCTCCCTTGTGCTCAGAGTGAGGAAATCTTAGACGTCTGTGGTGTTTGGCAAAAGGTCTTGTGGTAAAGACAGAGCCAGAGGGGCTCCAGTTTACCTCAAGCCCTATAAACATAGGTGTTTATAGCATTTAAATTACTTGAAATGATGGTTAATTGTCCGAGCACAGTATGTGTAACAAGACAGAGAGCAAAGTTTTCCTGGGAGGAATTTGCACATGTTTTCAATTAGCAGTCAGACAGCAGCCAGGGCAGAGGAAAAGGCATGAGAACAGTGTTTCACCATGATCTCACTAAGAGATTTCCCAGCTCTGCGCTCAGCGCTGTTGCAGGACTGAACACGTGGGAGAAGGTGCAGCTGGCTCCTGCTACTAGTTGTTTTATTTGTGTCTTTACTTTTAGAACCAACTGGCAGAATAAGGGTTCCCGAGGTCTACAAGTTCCTACAGAAAGACAGGAGAGGCTTCAGGACCCGTCGTGCCTGCTATACAAATGCTACGCGTGTGGCCAGGGCACTCGGGATAGATCCAGCTTGTTGTGTTGTTGTGTCAGGATTTATGGATTGTGGAAGTGATGGGCTGCTTATCTACAGAGTCAGCTGGCACGTGTGTCACAGCTATTTGTCCAGGTGATGCAGTGTCAGGAGATCCTGCACATGCCTGATTTTTTTTTCTTTTTTTTTTTCCCACCTCATTAAGGCTTCTCTAAGAAGACAGAAGAAGAAGAAATAGAGAGAGGTGGCAGAGACACCCCTATGAAGGGTAGTCCCCCTCACGAGTATGAGTAAGCTGTTAGAAAGCATGGGTAATAGAGATGGAAAGCTTGGGCGTGATTCTAGTGCCTGGGCGAGAAAGGAGTTTGAAGCAGGCGTCCTAGCCTGCAGTGTTGCTTCCCCTGCTAAGGCTAGGGCTTTCTGAGGTAAGATATTTGACAACACTGGTTTGAGGCATTCCCCATTGCTCAACTAATTATGCTGGCAAAACAGCGGGAGTGGTGTGTGGTGGTGCATGAGAGGAAATGAGCAACAGGGGAGGGTGAGAGCACCTGAAACCAGTGCGGCCACTGGAGACTTTGCTCTGTGAAACCGCAACGTTACTTCTGAACGTCTGTGTTGTGGTTGATAACAGCAAGCAGTCAGCAAGCTCTGAAGGAGAGGGAAATGAGGGGCCAAGGGCCTTCGCAGCGCCTGGCTTCGTAGGCCCGCAGTGTCATGCATGGGCCGGGTTGTGAGCAGTCCACGAGTGGCTGGATCACAGCCTGTGACTAACTGGAAACCACAAGGGCATCTGCTAACTCTTAGAGACTCTTAAATGATGATAAATAAGGACCTTCCTTACAAACTTTGTAGCTCTTGTGGAAGAAATTACAGGGCTTACATACATACGTGTATCCACATATAGATATATATATAGCCAATCAAGTGGTTTCCATCTATGTGGATTGTTAGAAATATGAAGAGGAAGGCCTTAACCCAACCAAATTGAATTCCCTGTGACGAGTAGTGTAAGGTCATCATCTTTTTACGACCCAAAGCTGTGCTTCTGTAATCATTAAACATGCACATGGAAATTTGTCCAGGCAGATATATCATTTACTCTTCTTCCTACACTGTCTGCTTTTTTCTTTCTTTCTTTCTTTTTCCTTATGTTACTAAAGTTCTTAATGTGTCAGATGTTACACGTTTTCTGTGCCAATTTCCAAACAGGAGTGAGGGTTTGCATGGCTGGTTCTTTTCCAAGAGCTAGAAAGAGCAATATTGAGGAGTGGAAATTCCTGGTTAATACATGAAGCTATAAAACCTCCTACTGGGTGATCTGTGGAAGTGTCACAGGTTCATGATCTTCTCTGGCTTTCTCTTGCTGAAATATGGAAAGGATGTGTGGAGCTGCAGATGCTTTCCCTGATTGCTAATGAGAAAAAACCTTAACTGCCTGGCGATTTTTTCATAGTGTGAATGCTCTTTTTTTTGAGGAGATGAAGGCTTTTTCTGGCCTTTTTCCTTGCTGCTCTGAATTTGTTTGTTTGGTTGAAAATACCCCTCCTTCTTGCAAAATACTAGTATCAACAACACATGTTAATTTGGGAAAGGGTCTGAGCTCCAGGGTGGATTTGAGAGAGAACAGTTTAGTGCCACATTCCTGGTAGGTCAGTGGTGAGGGTGTTTGTCTGGAGCATGGGACACAGTCCAGTAGTCTCTGCTCTGAATATTTCAGGATTTGTGCAGCAGGAGAAGCAGGGACACCCTGCAGTAGCTGGCACCATGGTGGTTAGCTCAGACACCTCTGACGTGAGCTGCAGCAGAGCAACAGTGTGTTTCTAACATCATAGGCGGGTGCCTGAACTGTGAGGAATTTGGCAGCTTTTTTCTGGGAAGATGGAAACACTTCGTAGAGAGGCTTGAAGTTCATTCTGATGTGGGAAGGGAACATATTTGCAGAGGGGTGAAGCAGTCCCACCTAGGCCTACTCACACTCACACCCAGCAGTTAGGAAGATGAAGGGCACCACGCTGTGATTCAGGTCTGTAGTGCCAAGGCAAAACCCAGCTAGTACAGTCTGCATTAGCTGGCTCTTACAATCCCAGAAAATTTCTTCGCAAATCTTCTCAACTACAGCGTACATCAGGCAAAAAAGTACACCTGGCTACATTGCATATATGCCTTTGTGAGTGCTCTTGTCTCCTGTCAGAAAAGCAGTGTGAGAGGAAGAAGTGGTAGCAAAGCCAGCAAAAGAAGGCAAAATGTGGGACTCATAGAAAAGCCTGAACAGCAAGACTATTTCTGTGTGGGACAACACGAAATAAACCTGGTTGCTCTGGAGACAATCTCTGCTTTTATTTAAGGCCATAATCAGAGCTAAGGCTGACAGCTTAGAAGTCACATCTTGGTCTGGAAAGTTTGTATGTGTTCATGTCACACAAGTAGCAAACAACAAGGATTTGTGGAGACTGAAATATTTTGTGATTTTTTTGTCACTCACCTTTTGTGTATTCTACAGGTGTACTTTCACCTTTTATGCAGGGAGATACTGGTGCATCTCCTTAAAGAAACCCTCTGAGAAGAGTTCAGCATTTACAAATTTTGTATATTGAAGTGGTTTCTCAGAGACTCCTTTGTAAATTTTAGTTTTGATGTTTATTTAGACAATTTTTATTTATTGGATCTTTATCTTCTCCAGTTCTTTGGATTTCTCTTTGTTTTTTTTCTTTGTCTTTCTTTTCTTTTTTTTCCCAGTCATGAAGTTTGTTAAATTTTCATGTCTGTGTGCTGTTACTTGGAAAAGCCACACAAATGTAGAGGCAAATAGAAGGACACTAGAGAGACAGGAGGCTTTGGGCTAGGTTCTCCTTATATTACCTGTATGTGCATATAGCCTGTATTACATCCTCTTAAATCTCTTAGAGGAGAGTGAAGTCACAGATTTCCTGCATATTATACATATGAAATATAGTATTACAATAGAGGTTCCTCGTATTGAGCTCTTCAAAATTAGAAACATACTGCATCATCCTGCAAAATTTCCATTATAATCCCTTCTACAGCTCTGTGATAAATCTGTGATTTAAAAAAAAAAACAAACAAACCCCTCAAATTTTACTTTGCTCTTGGAGAACATGGTGCTGAGAAATCATCCTTTGGGATGATTTTTTGGAATGTAAACCCACTGGGATTTACATTTAGAGAAATACAAGATCCTTGAAGCCTTTTGTTTAGCTAATGTTTAATCTTTTCATCTTATCTGTGGGTTGTGTTTTGGGGGGTTGTTTTTTGGCTTTTACTGACAGCAAATGGATGAATCATGGCTTTGGGAAGCAGAAAACAGACAGTTTGATGATCATCGCTGGGAATGCTGTGTAGTGCAGCTGTGGATGAGGGAGTAGGTGGTTCCACTTCTGCTTGTCTTGCAGCTCCTAAATACTATCACAAACAGATGAGTCTGTCAGACCTGCATCTAGGCTGGTACACCCATCTTGGATTTGGGTACATGTTTTATCATTAGGATGGGTTGAAAGGTTTGTTTCTGGGATGCATGATATTCCAGGTCATGCCATGTCTTCTTGAGAAGCTGCTTCTGGCTGCTGCTGTGTATGTGCATATGAAAGTGTGGTTTTTTTCTTTGCTCATGATCTTTTTACTTTGTTTCTAGGACTCATCACAATAAAGGAAGCCCATGATATAGAGGCTAGACTTAATGAAGTGGAAAAGCTTCTGAAGACCATTATAAACATGCCGTGGAAGGTGAGTATACCCAGCTCAGCCTTGAGCCCAGATTCTGACTCCTCCTGGGTGGTGAAATGCACTCTTGTGCAGATTAGAAAGCAATGGGCTTTACCAGACTCTGAGAGAAGCAGCAATGTACTGAATATCTTGGAGAAGTGCTGGGTGCCAGGTCCATTGCATTACATACTATAGGTCTGTACAATTGCTTGTAGTAGTCTTTCTATCCTAGTAAGAAGAGTTGGAAAGGAAGAAATGAACAAAGAAAACTGTTGGTTAAAAACAGATGTCTGTTTCTTTGTCTCTTTTTAAGTATTCAAGATCTGAAGTTGTCCTCACATTCTTTGAGAGATCTCCTTTGGATCAAGTTCTAAAGAATGATAATGTCCATAAAATTCAGCCAAGCTTTCAAAGTCCAGTTAAAATATCAGGTAAGAGTGCTTAGCTTCCAGCAATGAACGCAAGGATTATGTAATGATAATTGCTTTACTTTTTGTTTCTGTCATTCTTTCTCTTAACAAACTATGCAGCACATGTTCAGGCAATAAAAGGGCAGGTAAAATTCAAGGATGATAATTGAAACAAGTGGGTATGGGGAAAATGCAATCCTCATTATAATTATACATGATAGTGCTGTTACCACTCAGGAAAGAGATTCTGAGGATATTGATACAGTTTTATGTAAATGTAAGCTCAATTCTAAGTAGCTATCATAAACAGCAGTTAGCATATTAGACATTATAAGGAAAGGAGAACAAAAGAAGAAAGGAGCACCACCTGCCCCCTCTTGAATACATTGTGCAATCCTGATTCCTCCTTCCCAGAAAGGATATAACGGAATTAAAAAAAAAATGCAAATAAAGGACAAGGCTTCAAGTGAAGGGCAGCTTCTCTATGAAGAAGATAAATTAGAGGACTGTTCAGCTTTGAAAAGAGATGACAGAGTTGGCTGTATGATGAAAGTGTATAAAACTGAAAGGCAAGAGCCCATTGCTCTGTACACCTCAAAACACAAGAACTGTAAGTTATCCATTAACACTGTCGGGCAACAGACATTAAACAACAAAAAAAGTTACAGTCTGTTTTGTTATCCTACAGAGCGGTTAAGTAGCGGAGCGGAATATTGTGGGAACAAAAGTAGAAATGACTTCAAAAGGAATTAGACAAGTAAATAGAAGAAATGTGCATTGAGTCCTGTGGCAGGAGGACGCTCAGGAAGTTTCTAAGCCACAGATTGCTGGCGGGTGGGTGTACTGGAGAGGAGTTTTATACTGTGCTTGCGCTGTTCTAGTCTTTCCCCTCTGAATCCACTACTACTAGTGAGTGTGTGGACCTTTGATGTGCCTATTTTTGTATTTCTCTATTGAAAAGTTTCCTCTGAGCCTAAAAGGAAGTTCAGACTACTCTTTAAGAGCTTGCAGTCTCTGCAGTCCCTCGGGGTGGCTGTTTTTGTGTCAACAAAGTGGAGTTATTTCAGAGAGTGAAAGGCAATGTTGTCCTCCAAGGTGCATAAAGCATCTAGGAAGAAATACTGGTCAGTTTTCGTAAGTACTAAAGGTGTATTGGTTAATGGCCAGCTGGGATGCTTACATGCTAAAGATATAACCGGTGTGTCTTAAGGTCTTGCCCCATCTGTGACTAGAGAGGCTTGGAGGATGTCCGAGTTGTCCGAGTTGATGTAGAAATTGCAGGTAGCATTTCTCACGTGCAGGTTCTTAGCATCATTCCTCTAAAGGCAAAGGCTGAACATGGTTTGTTCGCCATGCTTCTGCATGCCAGGATGTGCTCTCAGTGCTGATCCTTGAGGGCCTGCAGTGGTTTCCATGTGAAAAGTGTTGCTACTCTGATAACAGGGGCTGCCAGTTATGAAATGAATGCCTTCAAACTAAATGTTTTTTAAAAGTGTTTAAAAGCATGGCTACAGCCACCTGATACATTGCTCCTTTTGCCAGCAGGCAGATATCAAGAAGAATATCTTTGGAGTTGCATTGGTTAGAAACCGCAGCATTGTTCCGGTTTGACTTTTTGTTGTTGAAGTGTTTCATTTAATTTTTGTGGAGCGTGCAGGCACTGTGTGTGTGTGTGCATGACTGAATATATGGCATGGTTGGTGTGGCAGATAGAAGAAAATCACCATTAACAGTGTGAGGGTGTCCAGCTGATAGGTAGGGGCTAGCAGCAAAGAGAACCCTCGAGTCAGCCTGTATATAGAGAAGCTGTGGAAACTATCCTAGCAGAACAATAACATTTTGTTTTATCCCAAATTGTATTTAATAGACCAGTCATACCTCATTAACTGGGGGAAGATTTTTTTTCTCCTAACTGCACAGACCACCTTATCATTTAAGTGGTTGCAATTGATGGCCATTGATGTTTGCCTCACCTGAATGTTGCACACTGGCAACTGCTTCAGTGTCTGGCAGTGGCGTCAGTAGATGGCAGTAAATGTTAACTCCTAGAGCAGTTCAAATTGCACAGAAACACTCTTCTTCCTAGGTCATACCAAGGACACTAGGAAAGCGCTGTCGCATTCATGTTGGGCATGGAGCAGCCTTCCAGGTGGCCTGCAGAATCAGAATAATAGCATATACAGAATATAATTAGAATAAAAACTCTTTTGTACTCTCTAAAACAACAAATTGTCCCTGCCAGGGTCCTGCTCAGAGTGATGGGTGATGGGGAAGGGAGAAAGAGGCCCCTCTCTTAGCTGCAAGCTGCATTTGAATTAGTGGTGTAAATCCGGTCTGAGTGAATGATGTTGGCTCAGGATGAATCATGAATGGAGTGTGATTCTCCTGGGATTCGGTGTTTTTACCACCCCCACACATACTCTGTTAAAGTGGCCTGCAATAAGATAACAGAGATTGAAAGTCAAAGATCTCTTTTTTGAGAAATATGAGAATGAACTCTGATGTTTACCTTTATGTAGGAACATGTAAACGTACTGTTAAAATTGCCTCCTTTCTTTCTTCTCTGCTCTTCCTCACACATTATTTGAACTGTATTGTTGAAATTTGTCTGCCTGGGGCAAGGTTTTAGGGATTACCCATACTTATCTTTTGTGCCTACTATATTTGCTGTCACAGGATAGTTTCCTTTTGCTTATGCTGATAATGTAGGGACATAACACAGAGTCCTCTTACTTTGAGTTAAACCATGAATCTACTTATTTAAGTAAGTCAGTGCTGCTTTAAATTGAGAAATATAATAATTTTGTGCTGGCTGTAGCATTCATCTGAGGTTATGTGATGAAAAGAAATCTTTGCCATTTGCCTTGTTTGCCCTCTCGTCATGCAGAGTGGGATTAACTTCTTATTCACACCAAATACTATTTTTAGGCAAAAAAATCTCCCCTTGGTAGTAAATCAGTAGAAGTATCTGTAATTGCTTAATCGGCTTAAGCCTGGGAAGTCCATCTAGGAAAAACACAATTAAGAGAAGTGAAAGATTGCAACTTTACGGACAGGCTGCCATTCTGCTAAAAGTGATAGGAATTTTGCCAATGGCATTAATGGAACTGAAACAGGACTTTGCCTCAGTGGCAAGATACGTTCAGTGTTCCATAATGTAATCTCTTCATGACTAGTTGGTGATGCAAATAAAATTGCTTCAGATCAGCAGGTTGCAAATATAAATAGCTGTGAAACCAGTGTGTGTGCCCAACTCTTCATTTTAGCAGTCCTGTACAGATTTCCAGCATCATGTGCACATCACTGTTCATAACCATGTTACTTACATATGATATACCCTTCTTGTCCAACTTTTTTTTTTTTTTCTTACAGAACTTTTCGGACTGGCAACATTTAAATCTTTTCCTTTCTTTTCTCCACAGAAATCATGCGATCAAATGGATTTTGTTTAGCAAACACTGAAACAATAGTCATTGACCACAGTATACCCAATGGCAAAGAAAAGCACGTGGACGTAGATTCAGCAGAACACTTGTAAGTACAGTTTCTTTCGTGATTAATTTGATCAGCTTAACATATATTATAGCTTTCTTTTTCCCAAGCAAAATATTGATCTCTATATAGGAGCAAGGTTGGCACAGTGGTCCTTCTGACTGGTTAAAGGGCCTAATTGCTAAGGCCTCATTGCTCTTTCTATTAAAATGGATGAAATTGCTGCAGTGAGAATTAGTGACCCTAAGGAGTGTGGTCCTATTTGTACAGAAAAAGCTGTGGCTGTCCTCGGGGTCCTGCCAAGTGAGAATTAACCTTCGAGGGATTCCATCACAATTGTGATGAGCGTTCACTTGAACCCAAGTGTGGAAACCTGAAACATCCTTACAAATGGAAAGTCTTAACTAAGATGGAAATAATTTGTTTGGGAAGCAAAACACCATCCTCAGAGGCTGAGGAGGGAACACAGGCCTGAACTTAATCAAAGGAAGCTGGGCAGCTGCTCTGATGCTTCCACGTGCTGTGGCATGTGGAAGCACATGTATCACATTAAGGAAGAGGAAGTTAGGTCAGCCGTATTTGTAAATTCTACCTCCTTTTATCCATAGGAACTCTAGGGTCAGAGACCTGTAACCAATAAGGCTTTTATGTAGGTCTTAAGTCAGTGAGTAAGTTGACAAATGGGTATTCATGGAAATCAGCTCCTACAGATTTCTGTCATTGCAGGTGATTGATATTTCACTTTAATACTATCAGTGCAGTTCAACTAACTAAATATTTACACAAATTTAATGAGAAACATTGACCTAGTGTGTCATGAGGGCAGTCAAAATGATGGAAATGGCAATAAAAGCGCCTGGAAGTTTGATCTTTGAACATAAAGCTCTGTCTTGCCACATTTGAAATATGATCTTCACCAGTTTGCAGAAAGGCTTAGAATTTAACAGGGCTTTGCCAGAGGCTGGAGTACAGCTCTGGCCCCACTGTAATGACTTGAAGTCTTTCTATTAACTTCCTAAAGAAACAGGGTTTTATCACATCTTGTTGTGAACCTAGATCCTGCTAATGGCAGTTTAACACAAGGCTGTAGCCATACACTGGAAAAACTTTCTACAACGCCAGTTCTGGGAAGTAAAGTTGAATTAGTTCATAATCTATCATGTGTTAGGGCTGAGAGTAATAAGCCACTGGAGCAGATTACCAAGGAAAAGGATACGGGTCTTTCTTTTTTTTTTTCTTCCCCCTCTCTCCTTTTTATTGTTTCAGAAACAAAACAAACAATAGCCCTGATTTTAAAAAAACTGCTCTGGCACAAGCAAAACTTACTGGTTGGGGATCTGAAACTTCTGTCATGCAATTGTTGTTCTGCCAGAAAATGTGAATATGTAAATCCGTGAAAGTCTGTATGGTAGGCATGATCTTCTAGAAACCACAGCCAGGGTACAGCCTGGCTTTCTGTGTTCCTATTGGAAACTCAGGGGACAATCAAGTAATTTATTAATTCCAAAAGTCTGTTGTACATGGTGCGCTGTATTTGCTCTTCCTGAAGGTGTATTTCATAGCTGGGAAGTAATGGGCGCTGGTGTAAAACAGCTGATTTGTAAAGATTGATTTTTTAAAAAAGCTAAAAAAATCTATATTGTTGCTTTAAATGTATGTTAGCTGCCCAGAGAGGAAGTTTTAAATCTTTCACAATCTTATGCAGTTCCTTTTTGGTCTCTGTAAAACTGGATTTATTGGATTGGCGTTTCCTATTCTGAAAGCAGAGTTAATTCCTTGTGGACTTGTATATTCTCAGTTGGGAACATTTTCCTTTCAGCAACATTCAATTCCATATGACTTGTAGGTTTTGGCTGCACATGTACTTGAATCAGACTTTTTGCAAAGCAAACATGTATTTTTTGGAGAGAATCACTTGGAACGTCAGGAGGTGTCGTTCCCTTCCCTAAAGCCTCGCTGCACTGCCTAGCTGTTGGATTTCTGCAGTGCTATCTGCTGAGCAGTCTGTAAGCTGAAATGTCTGATACTTGTCACAAAAGAAGCTGTAGCATTTTTACAAATTGGAGATGCTTATTCTGTTGTCCTGAAAGAGTTGCTTTCTGTTGCCTTCATTTTGCCTCTCATTTTGTTTGGTTCTAAAGTCGATGTTCTAAAGTGCACTGTGCTCTTGCAAAATGTGGTGAAACCAGCGTGCGCAACCTCAGCCTGGCAGAAAAGGGCCTTTACAAATGGTTCTAGTGCTCCTCAGGCCTTCTGAAAGGAAAGATGGTTAAAAAAATGCACTCTCATTTGTGCTTTGGTTTTGTTACAGGGAGGTGCCTTCCCCCTCCCAGGAGTGTTTGCACTTCTGCCTTCTCGGCCAGCAGCAGGCAGCAAAGGCTGTGCAGTTGGACATGTTGCTTTTTTTGGCTAATTCACGCCAGTACTAAATGTTTAGTAGTGTTTAGTTTCAGGGCAGTGCTTCTTTGTCACAAGCATCTTGTGTTCTATAGGAGAAACTTCCATGGATGGAGATGCGGAAGAGCAGAACAGAAATGGTGGGGTTAGATACAGAATGTCTCCAGAAAAACAAGATCCTCGTCTTAACAGGAAAAGAAAATACTACTGAGGGACTTCTTTAAGCTTAGCTGTAGACGGAAGGAGTCCTTCTCAAATACTGCTCTTATGTAGGCTGATGAGAGGCAATGCAGTATTGTCTCACACCGTGTTTACTCGGGGGCTACTCCTGTGAGTTGTGCTCATGAAGAGCATTAACATCTGTGTACCTGTTTTCTTCTTCTTTCTGGCAAACACAGGTAGTAACTCTCAGTATCAGAGTGAAACTGGGGAAGAGCAGGTCTCCTACAGCACAGGAACTAGGCCCTCATTAAGGACAGGGAATCTGTCCAGGTACTTGGGGAGTAAACAGTCAGGCCAGAGCATTGCAGGAGAAAATCCTTGGATTTCTGTTCAAAAGTGCTGTCGTCCTAATAGTTGTAACGAGAAGGACAAAGCAGGACTGCAAAAAAGAGACAGAGCTGTGTCAATGCATTGCAGAACGCATAGATCATGCTTTCCAGTAACTTGCAGTGCTTCTACCTGATTTTTGAGGTTGTCTGGTGTGGAGAAAGATGGCCTCAGTTCCTTACTGCAGGAGTCTCACTAGTTTTTGTGAAGGTGAGATGCAGTTTTAAATAAAATTGTTTTAAATCTTCGTCTCTCTGTCTGCTATTAAACCTTCTTGAAACTGGATTTTTTTTTTTGCTCAGTATTACTGAGGAGAGTGTGGATTTTAATGAATTGATACCTTCTGGTTGTATGTGGGAGTGAGACAGTGGGAAATCCTTGCAAAAATTCTGGTTATAACACAAGAATTAGCAAGTAGGGAGGAAAATACTCAAACAAGTAGAATTAAATGTGGGAGTATTTTTTATATTTGGATAGACTTTGGTTGTCAAAATCTAAATTTCATGCCATGGGGAGGACAACAAGGATCTGCAGGAAGGATACTGTAGTCATCATTTCCCAATTGTGTTAAACATTTGACCTTGTACAAAAGCCAAATGCAGAGAAGGTATCTATAAAGTGAAAGGGTGACAGTTCTGAGTTCAGGCTCAAAACAAAAGCAGTTTCCGTTCTGCTTTTGTCTGGGAATGGAGGCATTTTGTGTTGCTGCCAAATACTGTGAGAATGAAATGGAAGAATGTGGACCTCAGCTGCGTGACTCACTTTTCCATAGCTCGCTCACGGCTGCCTTCCTTCATCACTAGTAACTTTGAAAGAGAAGACAAGATGATGTGTTGGTGTACACTATGGTTCTCATGGTCCTATCGTTTATGTATATACACGTGTGTGGAGGGTGGGTGGATGGGTTGGGTGTGTGCTGGATGGGTTCAACTTCGAGTACTTTCTGTGAAGTTATTCATATACCACAGCGAAAGCTCCTCTAGGTTCATAAAAATCTTTTAGAAGTATCCAGGTATTGTCTGCACAAAAGAAGCTGTGCCCTAGGAAATTGTTCTTTTATTAGTAGGAGGAGAGAGAGCCTTAGAGAATGAAAGTGAATTGATAATGGTTTTGATACAGGTCATCTTCAAAACAATCTGATAACCAGGTGTCATGAAATATGAAGTTCTGGCATTTATAATGACAAGTGCTGTGAACAGTCACAGTCATACTAGAGAAGTACCACTGAAGTTCCTATTACTGAAGACTACTAATAAAAGAGATCAAAAACTTGGTTTCCTAGTCTGCCATACAGCAGATGAACCTTAAAATGAAACATGAACCTTAACATGAAAAAAAATGAACTTAATGCCTTTTTTGCTTGTTTGTTTTCTCTTTAGGTTTGAAAGTGTTAGCGACTTTACCTCAGAGCTGGAAGACAGTGATGATCCAACAGCTTATGTCACCAATCTGACGTACTACCACCTGGTCCCTTTTGAAACTGATATTCTGGACTGAGGTTTCCCAGTGACCTCGTCCTCTAGCATCCAGCTGACCTCTTTGTCCATAGGCTCTGCTGTCTCCCACATTGCATCTGTGTGAATAAGGCTGTACAGGCTAGACCAAGATGAGAGAAGTTGCGGCAAGGATGCCCCAACGGTGGTTTTGTGGTCCAGCACTTCACTGTGTTTTAAGGAGACATCGTGTAAGGGAGTAACTGCTTCACTGCCAACAATAAACTCAAAATTGAAAGCAAGAGAGCAGTGGCCTCTGGGCTCAAGGAAGTCTGTTCAAGGTCCACTGCAGCTGCCACTCCGACACAGCCAGGAACCATGTGCTGTGGTTTGCTGTCACCCGTGTTCCTTGACCTTGCAGTGCGAGCTGAGGCTTCTTCTTTTAGGACGCCACCAGATGTTTCTCAGGACGTAGCAACCACGCTTTTTATGCTGCGTAAGTGAGAAGATGGAACAAAACAGCTGGATTTCATCAGTTCCCTCTGCAGTTTCTTAACACAGGCCTGTCAGGTCACTTTTTCCCTAGCTACCAGATGACTGGTGCCTTACACGAGGTGTCAGAAACACCATTGAGTGCCTCCAGGAAACAGAACACATGAACTGACTGCTTTACTTCTTTTAGTCATGGGCTCTTGCATAATCACTGGAGAGATGACCAGCTTTTCCTGAAATAGTAAAGCAGACAGTAACTGGCATTGCAATGGCCTGTTCATAACGTTTGGGTACCCAAGTGATTTCAGAGTTCTGGAAAGCCGATGGGAAGGCTGAACTGCCCTGCTATGAATGGTGCAAGCTATGATACCTGGCTATGGCTTTGCAGAGCCCAGCCGTATGACTGAGCTTAGGCCTGGCACATGGATCAGAAAATGGGAATAGTACTTACAGCTCTTTACATCAAAGAAGGAATTCCCTATGTGTATTTCTCCCCAGAGAATGGGGAAGAAGCCAATGAGATTTATGATGTATTTGGACTGAAAATTAATGATAAGCTACGGTGTATCTACAGTGGTAGGAAAAACTCTCCCCCTTGCCAATCTGGTTCTAGGAGTGTGTCTAGCTTCCTGAGAAATGCCTGTCAGGCTGGATGCAGGCTTCATGGTCATGTAATTCCATTGATTTCAGTGGAGTTAGGCCAGTGGAAACAAAAGCAGGATTGGACCCTGCAGTATCTTTACTACTGAGTAGTGCAACATCAACATCTCTTCTGGGGGTCTCTCTTGCTGAGTGCTCTGAACTCCCAGCTCTAATTGCAAGTGCTCAACGCTCAACATCATGACCTTTCATTGAGCTTTTTGTGATATAATTGCAAAAATGAATTTGAAGGGATTGAAATAAGAAGGGATTTTGGACTTATTTCTTTGTACTGGGGCTTTGCTTGGACCTAAAGAAGTTGGTACAGCTCCCTTCCTTCTGCAGACTTTTAATTCCTATCTGTAGGATAACAAATAGGATTTGCTAATGTAAATAATAAATTATTGAGAATCCTAATTCTTTTACACAGTATGTTTTTAAAATATATTTTAAAGAAATAAAATATTACTCACCTTCAGTATACTCATTGCACCTTGAAACAGTGACTTCCATTTATTTCTTTGAGGACTCCTCCTCAGCCATGGCAAATCCTCTTTTTTACTCCAGTAGTTTTGGAAACATATTTGAATTTTGGCAATTCTTTCCAGTCTCCACATGCTGCCCGTACTAGAGATGTGGTGTATACTCATGTGAAACTTTTTTGCCTGACTGCTGATCTTGTGTGTAGCCCTGTATGGTTTAATACCACTAAGTTTCACGGAAGAATCCTGTCTTTTCACAACTGCAAGTGAAATGAAACCTGGCATTTAAGTGTTTTGACAGTAAAGCATATTATTACATATTAAACTTGTAGAATAGAAAGGGAAACATCCTTCTTACTCGTGCAGAGGCTTTCTGAGCAGCCTCTTGAATTGCAACTACATTTTTGGGGTTGTTTTGTTGCTGATCTTTAAAATCTTATCAGTTTTAGCTCATTACAGCGCTTTTGTTGAACTGTGGTGGGGTGGAAACAGTATCTAGTAAACAGATGTGTTGGATTTGGAATTGGAATGTTTGGTCTCAGCTCCTGGCCCTGTGGGCCTACCATGCTGCTTTGAGGTAATTCTAGTTCATCTTCCTGTGCCTGATTTTTCCCTTGGGAAATGTTTACAACAGCACTTCAGTCTATTTGGCTTTTGATGCAATGTTGTCCCCTAGTTCATTTGAATGTTGCTGTGAATTTTTAACCTTATAGTTGCTTACCTTTTTTTTAAGCCCTTTAAAATCCGTGATTTAAAAAGTAAATAGAGAAGCGATGCTGGTTTTTAAAATGCACAGCCACCTTCCTCTGTGTGCACTACTGAGCTGTGTGCACAGTGAAGCCTTCAGGGAAGAAGGAGCCTAATGCAACAGAACTGCCCTAATAGCAGATGCTGCAGCAGTTTCACCTGGGCTTTTCAAAAGCCATTTTGGTCAGATATGTTCCAGTGATGGAACATCACACAAGCAGATTTCAGCCCTAAGCTCATGTGTTAGCCATGAGAGAGTTGTCCTGCTATGCTAGGAGAATATTTTGCGAGCAGAGAGTCAGTATTAACAGCTCTCATTCTGACAAGAAAAGGAAAACTCCAAGTGACGTTTTTCTTCTTGTCACTCTCTGTTATTGTCCCTTGTCTATTTTGGGCCGGTGATTCTTTGGATGATGTGTTGTCATACTCTGAATTGCTCTTTGGGACTGGATGGGCACATGCTACACGCACCATGGTGGAGGGCACAAGATCCCTGTAGATGCACCCGGCAGCTCCTGGGTTGCCCCAGGCACTCATGCCATGCTGGCAACTGTCAAGCTGCCCCAAACATTCCTGTCTTCCTGCAGCTGTTTCTCTATTGGGAGGGTTAAAAGAAGTCTCGAGAAGCAGTTTCATCCAGAAATATCTTTGCTTTGGGGGATTTGCCTTAATTTTTCTCCGCAGTTGATTATAACTGCACTGCTGGGACTCCTTTGCAGAGCCCATCCGTATGACTGAGCTTAGGCCTGAGATTGTGTCAGTGGAAATTGTAGCTGTCTGACTGCACTAAGCTCCTAGGTTGCTCTTCTTCTTCAGTTAGGATAAAAAATAGTCCCTGGAGTAGAGGAAATTCTGAAGCATAGGCAAACTTTTCCCTCATTTTTGCTGCAGCTGATGGGAAGTGCTAATTGCCATTGCCCATTCCTGCCATAAAAAGAATAAGATTTTGTCCTACTGTAGCAATAGTCATGGGCTGTTAATGTACACTTATCTTTATGGAAACATTGCCAATTTATGGCTAAAAAAAAAAAGAAGGAATACCTTGGTCTGCTGATGGCATAAACACATAGGCAAAAGCAGTCAGTTAAGTGCAATTCTAGCGTTGTGCTGTGACGTTCACAACAAGTGGAGTGAGACTTCCCAACAAACACGATAAATGTGTGGGAGCTCCACTCCGCTCACCAGAATGGCTGTTTGTGAGAGGGCTTCTCCCCTGTCATGGTAGCCTAACAGTAGGAAAAGGAAAGTAGAACCTGAATTTGTTCCAGGTCTGGGGCCTGAAGGAAGACCTCATGTTGAGATCTGTTTCAAAATGCTAACTGCTGCTGCTGGAAGAAAAATGTATAAATCATTCTGTAGAAACATTGCTCGAAGTCTTTGCTTGAGTGCTTAATGTTTGCTAAGGGCAGCTGTTTCCCCCCTGATTATTTGAACATTCTGTTTTTTTCCTTTCTTTTCTGCATTTTTTTTCAAGTTTCTTAAACTGAATGACAGGAGCAGCAGGGGTTTTGGAGCTGCTGGTGGGGCAGGGCCAGGCCTTGCTGTCAGGACCCAACATACCCCTGTGACAGAGCAGGACACCCAGGGCAGCCATTGATGCCTCCCAAACTCAGCAACCTCAGTCCAAGGGCAGCAGCTGTGGTACCTGTGCAGGCGGAGAGGTATTGGCACCTATTGGTAGGAATGGTTATCAATAGATGTCATTCCCTAGCAATGCATCTCGTAATTGATGTCCCGCAGGGCCTCTTAATGCTGTGAATGGCCAACTTTGGTGGTCGTCAGGGCATACCAAGAGCAGAACGAATGCAAGAACGCAGCCTATAGATGCTGGTCAAAATACAGTTATCAATGGTCCAAGCAGTAAAGCTGTAGATGGCTGTGGAGAGGTATCAATGCCTATCAATCAATGGATCAATATGATCAGTGTTGATGCCTGTTGATAAGGATAGATAAGAAGAGGCCTTCGTAAGTGATGGTTATGGAGAGGTAGTCAAGTTAGAGAGTAGTGATGGCAGTCACAGGTAGCGATGTTGATTGAGAGTGGTCAATGCATACTGAGAGCACAGCCGGTCCAAGAGCCAGAGCTGTGTAATGGTTCTGGAGCTCGAGAGGTTTTGATTTGTTTCAGTAGGGCTAGATATCCACACAGGTTGTTCCCTAGTGGTATGCCGGGTGATGGGATACTCAGCATGGCCTCTTGATTTTGTGACCTATCAATGTTGATAGTCATGGGCGCATCCCAAGAGCAGAATCAGCACAAGAACGAAGGCTGCAGCGGAGATCAAGAGTTATCGACGGTCCAACGGGGAAAGCTACAAGTGGCTGCGGAGATGCAGAGGTGTCAGTGCCTATTGACAGGGCCAGGGACTGTTGGCCAAGCAGGTCTGGTGTCCCCACTGCTGCAGTGTGGTGGGACAGGGACTAATGACCCCAGTCCCGCCGAAACTGGAGCTTGGGCTGGGCAGGGTGGGGGTGTCTGTCAGGCACTGACACTGAAGGCTCGTTTTCTGCTACAGAAAGTATACCATTTTTTTTCCATTTCAGCAAATTGAGCAGTACTCTGGTGTTCTGGGCACATGAAATATGCTGCAGAATTGAGTTACTGCTGCATTATTTTGTTCCAGAAACCAATCTTTAATCGCTTGAAAAAAATGTAGCTGAATAAAATTCTAGTTCTTAGATTTGTAAACAAGAGCTTTCCTCTGTGAACCCTATATAGCTGATAAAATTCTCTGCTTGAGCTGCAGAACCCTGCAAAAATATCTCCTGAGATCCATAGTGCTGCCATTCATCTCAGTGGTGCATTTCCTCAGAAACCTAACAATGACAATATAATTTTCTGCAATACTCATTAGTTAGCTCTTGATTATTCTAGCAAAAAGGAGTGGCATAATGATTCTATCCCCAAGCCTCTCCCTTTAATGTAAAGCCACTTCCTGTGTTTGCCGTGTTTTGCAGTCTTTCTTTTCTCTGCGACCTCTGTTTTTTCCTTTGGCATGCTGTGCGGGAATAGTCTGTCCCAGTTCTTGCTATTAGTTGCATGAGCAGAATAAAACTGAAGGATGTTGGTGTCTACTGAAGGAACGGGAGGTGTGTGCCTCCTGGGAGGAATAGCAATGACAAAATTATTTTTTTTATTTTAGTCATGAAATGTGCTAGCATTTTAATATTGTGAAACTTTAAGAAAATTTTGTCAGATCTTAAGAATACAGGGGAAGAAAAAAGGTATCAGTTTTCACTACATTTTGACCGCTAATCTTTTTGTTATAATTTGTTGTTTAGAGAATGTTTAAAAAGCTCAGCCTTGGATTCCAGAGCTGTTCTTTTTGGCATCCATAGTTGATAGCTCAGCATCAAACTTTCTAAAGACTAACTATATGAATGCTTTCTAATTGCTTCCTATAATAATGTTCATTCCTGTATCGGTCAGCTGTCTCTGAACTTTCTTTCCTCCCTGAACATACACAAACTATTCAGGCAATTTTATTGGACAGCTCTCATCAGTGCAATTGCTTTCTCATGGAAATATTTACACCCTGAAGTGCAGTTTCCAAGTTTTATAGCACACAGTACTCTCATTTCCAGCGTTGTCACAGAATTGCCTCTTCCTCTAAACTATTCTCATTACAATTAACACTGTTAGTAAAACATACAGTGGGGGATTTAGGGAAGGGAATAATATCAAGGTAACATTATACTTAATATGTTTATGTTTAATAACTCAGGAATTTATATTTGCCTAAAAGATGATAGCAGCAGTGAAGATGTGGAAGTGGCTTGGAAGTGTTCACATTGTAACAGTGCGAACTCCAACGTCCTCGGGGTCCCCGGGGCCCCGTTAGCATCACGTCTGTGCTTCTCGTGCCATCCAGGTGCGCAGTCCCACAGTGCTCTGATGAGACAGGGGAGAGCTGGCACTGCCCTGTCACACACGGGGAGAGGGTCACCGAGAGATGGCTGCCAAGGGGTCTTGCAGCGCTTCGCTTTTGTCCTGTTGTTGGCACACAGATGCCTTGTGCCACAGGGGGTCGCACGGAGGTTGGCGTTGTGGTCCTTCAGCTGAAAGGCTGCTATTGAGAGAACATGAATGGTTAAGAATATATATAGAGAGAAATGCTCCTTATTCTCTAAAATGCCCTTTCTAATCTTGCGTAGTAGTTAAATTTGTTTTCTATTTGCTGGGGTGATCTTCATCACCAAACTGGAGCTGGTTGGTTCCACATTGGTTTTCACCTTCACAGGGGCCTGTTTTTACCAGAAAAGCCTAGATTGCCCACATGCACATCCCCGTTCCCCCGGGCTATTGGAGATACCTTCACCAGCCGTCTTCTAATACCTACATACCTTCAAGCAAAATTCAGGGACTCATGCTAGCAGCAACAGCTGATATACTGGCGAGAAGAAAACCGCAGGGCAAACACTGAGTCTTGATTAATGACTTCCAAGGAACAGCTGGGTTTCTGTGTGTGTTTTCAAGTGAACCTCAACAAATAGAGTATTATTCTCTAAACCCTTTTATAACTTATGCTGGAGTTCCATGTAAGACTTCTTTGCATGTCCTTATGTGGCTATTTCTGACACAACCTGGCAAAATTCAATATTTGACCGCAGTTGCAACGTGTGTATCTGTGAGGTCTGCAAGACACTGTGTCCGTTCTAGCTGCTCTGTCCTGGTTGCAGGACAGTCAGCGTCCCTCCTATGTCAGCATCTTCAAGGAGGCTCTCAGCTCCTTGGAGGCACTTGCCCTTTCTCTAAAGCTCCGTGTCATGACCTCCAGCATTGTGGGGGGGCTCCAAATAGTTTTAGTCATTTACGTTGGGGAATTTACTTAGTTTAGCTATTTAGCTTAGTTTAGAAACCATCTGCAAGTAACCGTGACTCCTCGTTCAGTGTTTAGCTGTATCACTTTGTGATGGGTGTGCTGGACATGGAAATAATCATGTGTATCCAAAGACAAATTTGCTATATAAATTAAAAAAAAAAAAAAGAAAACTGCCACCAACAAAGCAGCCATTGTCCATTATTTTTCTCTTGGCACTATTAAAAATAAATAGAGCAGGATCTATGACTTCTGAATGAATATATCTGCTTTTCAAAGCAGAAGTTTCCCGAGCTTTGTGTCAAGTTTCTTTTTGTCTAATGGGAGCTGACTTCAGTGGTCAGGTGCAAGTGATACCACCCTCTGAATTCAGTGCTCTTGAACTGACCTTCAGATATAAAAGAAAGCAGTGGGCGTATGTGGAGAAGAGGGAGAAGGAGCCAGGAGGCCTTGGAAGGAGCAAGATGGAGAAAGAAGGGAGGGATTGTGGTGCAAACAGAGGAGAGCTCTGAGGCTTGTTTCGGACCCCCCACTGTAATAAGCCGTCTTTGTCGCGGAGAGTGTGGGCTTGGTTTCGCCCAGTTCCCGGCTAGTTATGCTACAAGGAGCAGTACAAGCCCCTGTTGAGGTCATTGGGTGGGGGGGCGGGTTGCTGTGTTTGATGAGGAGCGCTTGTGTAAGAGAAATGTGTGGAACTGTTCAGAAATAAACCTTCTGCAGCAAGAAAAAACATTTGGCTTCAGGCACCCAGGTATTACTGAGCTGGACTTGTCCTCAACCTGCTCCCGAGCTGCTGTGTGGTGTCCTTGCACTGGCCTTGCCGCTGGCTTGCACCCTGTAAATTCTTTTTGATTATGTCTGTATTATGTTCCTATAGCTGATCAAATTTTCCTTTTTTTTTTTTTTTTTTTTTTTCTCACAGTCAATGACTTGCCCTGCTTCACTGATTGTGTGTAGCCTAATCTCTGCAAGAATTTTGCAACAATATGGAGTATGAACTTTTCCGTTAAATGGGAGCACATCTCAGAGATGTCTAAAGAGACTCTGTGCTAGGTAATATATCATTTGCACAACATATGAGTTAATAGTAAAGCTAGTTTTGTTTGGAGAGGATAGATTTTTGATGGCTGATG
Source organism: Tinamus guttatus (assembly GCF_000705375.1). The sequence goes on from NW_010581602.1 coordinate 170,414, forward strand.
AACCATCAGTGTCAGAAAACACTGTGTGACATGGATACTTATGAGAAATTAGATTGGAATGAAGTGATGAAATGTTCACATCCAATTTCTACAAGTAACCACTTGGTAGGCTTTGAGAGTGATAATCAGTTTTTGGGAACTCTCCTTCTGTTTCTCTTTGATTCCACCCCGGACTGGTAGAGACTCTATCCATGGGAAGCTCATGTAAAATTAGTAAATATCCAATATGAGCAAAGAAGCTAAGATCACAGCAAGCACAAAATGGGACCCATGTTGGCCGTATACTCAGCAGCCCCCGAAGGTAAATATGATGATGGCAGGAGGAAAAGTGTAATTCCCTGGAAAATAATTTGTGAAGGTCAGAGTTTTAGTGTATTAGCAAGGCACTGCTGTGGAGCTTGCACAGCCATTGCCAGTAGTGTTTTCACTAAATGTGAAAGCTGTACAGTTTTCACAGAATGACAGAATGGTTGAGGTTAGAAGGGACCTCTAGAGATCGTCTAGTCCAACGCCCCTGATCGAGCAGAGACAATTTGCAGAATTAATGATTTTGATTTCCTCTCTGTTTAATCATTATTGAAGTGCAGGTGAAAAATATCATAATAGATTGAAAGTTTGACTGTGAAAGCTGGGCTGGGAGTCCCACTCCTTAAGCCAAGGAGATAATAAGGATATTTAACCCATCTGTATTGAAATGTGCGGAACTGTGGTTTCTGGGGCGTAAAAGGTTAATAATTAAATGTCTCTTTTGTGCTTAACAACCTGAGAAATGCTGAAAGAGGGAAGCAAAGTGTAGAAGATGGTTGATAGGATATATGGCTGAGGAGAGGAAAAGCTGCCTCCTAATGGGTATAAGCAGATGGCAGCGAAACAGAAGCAAGACCTGTTACTATAGCTGAGGGCTATAGTAACTGTACTACAGCACTACATAATGAACTCACTGGGCTTTAACTTAACCCGTCTGAAGTGTTTACATGGAAAACAGACATTATTTTCCATACAGCCACAGTGCCAGGCTAGATTTTTATGAAGGAAGCATAGGGCAGAGAAATATTTAGCTCTGTGAGTCACAAGGGAATTGAAGAGCAGTTCCAGGGTTGTGATAAAGAGAAGAGATGAGATTATTGCTTTAGACAGCTCTGAGAATGCAGATCTGATCAGGGAGTATCAGACACAGTCACCTCTCCTAGAAGAACAGGTTTTCCACAAGTAAGATGCTCCAAGATAATGAGGAAAGCAGAAAACAATTAGACTTTCTTGTGAAACATTATTAGAAAACCTCCTAATGGCGAGTCATTAATAGCTGCAAAGGAAGATAGATATCTTTTGTGTTTATAAGCAGTTAGATGCTGCCACTTAGGAGCGTCCCATAACACATTTAATTAGCCTGAAGGGGGAAATATGCCTCTGTGTGTATGATACTCTTGCTGTCCTGGTCTGGGAAGCAGCCAGTGACACCACGCACATTAAATGGGATTCCAGGCTAAAGATAGCTGCATGCTGGCTGCGTCTGCAGCAGAGACTGCGGTTACGGCTCAGAAACACGGACAGATAGTGTGTGTGAACACTGATGGTTTTCAAGTTAAAAGAGATGCAAGGGGTGCCCATTTAGAATAAGTATTATCTTGAACAATTAAAACACTGTAATCAGCTTTCTAGAACACAGGTCATTTCCACCGAAGACGTTATTCCTGCCTCCTTACCTTGCCACCCCACAGTTACCACCGTTTTAGTAAGGGGTGGGATTCCTTGGCTACTCTGACCAGGATCCAAAACAGCCCAAGGCCTCTCCGGCTGGCGCGTGGCTGTGAGGCTGCCCGCAGGGAGCCGCCTCTCAGCTCACCTCAGCACCAAGCACTGACCCGCTCCGCTGGCCTGAGGCCTGTGCGCAGAGCAGAGGCGGCAGCCTCCGCGCTTTGACCAACATCAACTGTCCTGTTTTACACAGCAGATGTCAAACTCTTCCCGAGAAAACTTTGGGCCAGGATTCCAAATTCCGGTTCCGTTTAAGTGGCAGAGCTGAGTAGTACCTTAACGTCTTTTACAATTACTCCTATTAAAAATCTTTTTCAAACTCTGGGCGGAAGCTTTATGGAATCACTTCCTTAGAAAACCCTGCAACCTATCAGGGACATTCAAATGCATAACTAAAGCTAATGGTTAAAACTGAGGAAATTCTGATGTTTCTTTTCCTTCATTTGACCCTGTTATTGTCAGTGTTTCTTAACTTTAGAAATGACAGTTAAAGGAACCTGATTAAAGATAAATAATTTGGTTGAGTTAAAAATGCATGCGCATACATATATTCATATATATTTGCATTTAAGAGGCAGGATTTGTAGACAGTTGTTATCTTTTATCAGTGTGACTGGTATAACTGGAAAAAGGTAAAGATTTTAGATGCAGAATTCCTTCATAAGCTTTACTGTTTTCCTAAAAACTTACCAACAATATCTATTGGCTTAAAAAAAAAAGATATTATTTCTGCATCTAGGCTTGGCTTTTCATATATCCTTACACTATAGAGGCAATGTTATTTTTGAAGCAATTTACATCCTGAACAAATTTTTTGATAAAAATATAATTTCTAGTTTTTTATTTTTCCCAAGTGTTTGTATCCATATTTTTGTCTCTTCTCCACTCTTCTTATTTTGCCACTAAAAAAGATGTAACAAAAGAGACATGTGGAGGAGGAGGAGCAGGAGGGAGCAAACCTACCATTTAAAACATAGAGCACTGTAAAACTACTACTTTTTTTTTTCTGATTTAATTCAAGGGATATTGTAGCAGACTGTTTTTATATTAATGAAACCTGACTTCTTGACATCCTGCCCTTCCCAGTTGCTTTGAGCACTCTCTCTGGGCTTTGTAGAACTGCAGATTTACAGCTTGGTAGAACATGGCTGTAAAATTAGAATTTGTGCTTAGTTTTATTTCTGTACTTCAACCTGTGTATAGTTATCAAAATTAATTTCCTAAAAATCTTTCTGAAAGCCCTATTGATCATAATCATTGCAGGGGTTCTCTAAAGATGGGAAGAGTCTGGAAAATATTTTGGAAAAGAAAAATCTTTCTTGAGGTTTACTAAATAAGCTAACCACTAAATAAACAAAACAGGCTCAGGAAGATCCCTGGGTTGGGGTAAGCTGGAGGCAAGAATCAGGGTAGAAGCAGCAAGTCATTCTTCCCCATTCTTCCCCATTTACAGGACAACTAGAAAACAGCAAACTGAGCTAGGTGAAGCCATGCTCTGCTTGAATGTGTTTGTTCCTCTGTTGTTACAGTTCTACATAAACGATATATTTATTTCTTTTTCACTTCTGAAGACAAAAATCTAAGTTACTATTTTTACTTAACAGAATGCATGTGTCCTAGGCATTTACAGTGGTGTCATACAGTGTCAAGGAAGTCAACTGTTGAGCCCTTCAATCCACCAGATGTTCAGGGAAGCTTCGACATGGTATAGGTGCGAGTCTTCAGAATACAACTAAGATGTTGAAGAGCATCTCGGACAAAATCCCCTGACTGCTTGTCCAGTTAGGAAGGTAAGTAGCCTAACAGCCAGCCCTCCGGTGTTAAGGAACTGTTTTCTCCGCATCCTGCATAATCTCCAAGCCATCGTGAAGGCTTCCAGGAAGATAAGGTGCTCTCCTGCCCTTTGTGTACTCCCTTCTTTAAAGGTGTGCTGCTTTCCATCCTTCTGCTTTTGTGTTTTGATGGAATTTGCCACAGAGCAGTTTCCATGGTTACTAGGACACGGCTGCTGTTGCAAGGAGAAATCAGCGGAGAGCAAATGCACAAGCCAACATATCCAGGGCAGGGGAAATGTGCATTGCACCTATAATGGTGATTCCAGCTAGGTAAAGCCAACATGAAATTAGAAAAAATGAGTGTTATCCTTAACCCCTTGTTTTATTGTGAAATGTGCCTTGCCTTTACTCTTCTTGTTATATTGCTGAATGCACTGTGATGCACTTATGTGTTTTTTTGAGTATTAAAGGATATGGAATCGGCTATGTTGCAAAAGATGCTATTAATCTGGGTTGTGTAAGTTTGTGGCGTATGAACGAAATCTGCCTTCTCCCCATTGTCCTGGATGGCTCCTCCAATTTATTTGGAGGAAAGAATAAAATTAAAGTGTGAAGTCCAGGGCACGAAGCAACTCTCCCTGCCTTTACATCCTTGGTAGTATTAGCAGGTAGTATTCAGGTTTTCCAAACACCTCTATTCAGGATTTGTTTTGCTGAACCCCAAAACAGCATTGGCCACATCTATAGAAGAAATACAGGGCGTGTTTTAAACCCATTCATTGCTACACACAGAAGTCTTAGTATGGAGTAGACAAATTTTCACATGTCAGTGGGGTGATTTAAACCTGAAGTAAGCCTCGGTCGCGTGGCGGTTGCTGAAGAATTCATTCAGTGGAGAGCCTTCTGTACACAGGGTGAAGTAGCAAGCTGTCCTGAAAAAGCCAGCCCAGAGCCTCTGCGCAAATTTGCAGCCCAGAATAAGGATTTATGGGGTACCTGGGCCACTATTCACTTGGAAGGTTTTAATCCTGAGTGGTAATTGACAATTGGTTATCTTCAGTTAACCACTGTTGCCTCTCCAGCAAGCTCTGGATGTAATGAAGGGAAGGGAGGGAAGAAAAATCCTACCTTAGAAAGGAAGTTTAGGAGTAACTTTTCTTGTTACCTCCATCCCCAAAACTTAACTGTAGCTCTGCCACTTTAATACAAAAGAGTTTTCTATGAGTAAGCGACGATAGAATTTCAAGGTGAGTGCAGCTGCATCTCATGGCAACTGATAAAAGCATTCAGGGGACCAAATGATACTCCAGACAAGACTATCAAACATATTTTTTTTTAGATTTTCATTAATTTTTATAAATCCTCCTTTTAACTATTGTTTAAAGACAAGCCTTTTACCTACATACACCAAACAAAAAGGCCCTTTTTACTTTTTTTTCTTTTTGATTTCTTACAAAGTCCAAGGTACAGATATCTTTTTTTTTTCTACAGCTAATTTTCTACAGCTCTGTAGCACTTACTTAGGAAAAAATAAAATGAGTTTTTAGTAGAAGAAACAGCTACAATTTAGCGGAGGTTACTGAGCAGTAAAACCTTGAAAAAGGCAATAAATATTCAAATCCTAAAGCAAAATGTTTCTAGGCCACTATATTCCAATAAAGTGATTAGAAAGAATCCCTTGCTATTTATAGCTGCTGGTGGTTTAACACCATACAATATTCATGTTTAATAGTGTGCTCCTGTAATGGCATCTGTGCTGAAGAGTTATGGAACTACTTGCTTTGATGGATGAGTTTCAGCAGAGCAAGTAGCTGGCCTCAGCTTGCAAGAGAGGCTTGGCAGTCGTAGCAGCCAGCCCAGGGGCTCTCCCCACATGTAGCAGCTGCTTCACGGGGAGAATTTTTGGTGGGTGTTTACTTGATGTCAGTAATCTCTGTATAGAGATGTCTGCTTTGGTCACCTCTAATAACACTGGCAGCTCTAGAGCACTGCTCTGTAGTCAAACCAGATTTGCTTTTGCTCTTGTCAGTGCTGCTCCATGTGGGGCAGGTGTGTGGCTCTATGGCCAGATCTCTGTCGTCCCCAATGAGTTTAAATCCAAAGGAATTGAGTTTCTCATTCTTTGGTTAAGCTGCACTCTGAACGCCACGTGTTGTTGGAAGGTCTTTTTGTCTTCTCAAGGTGAAACTGCAGAACATAGACAGGATTTTTCATTGCCTTGTTTATCACTCTTGATACTCATCCCACTGTGTCCTGAACTGCTACTTTCTAAATATGAGGATCCCTGTAATGAAATGAAAGAAGATCACTGAAGCATTAGAAGATCAATGTAATCTTGTGCAAGGTGGCTATGGATGTCTGCAGCTGTATGTTAAGCTCATCACTTCAAGTTCTTCAGGAGTAACAAAATGTGATCTAATTAGTATTGGAGATTATGTGAAAAGATGGAATAAGTTCCCTTTTTTCTTCTTGCAGAATATGCCTTTTGAGATATATATGATATTGAGTAGTTGGAAATCCTTGAAAAATTGGCACAAGCACATGTACTTTTGTGATGCAGAGCATAATGTTTTCTTCTTACTAGAGAGTAAAAGAGATTACCTGAATCCAAGCACATTTTTATGTTTTCTCTTTACTTCTACATGTAAATGAAATCCTGCTTTCTACAAAAAAAAGCAGCACAACTCTGATTATCACTTTTGGAGCACAAGGCCCTTAAGGATATAAACAGAGAAACCTGAAGGGAAACATGAAACAAATCTCAGGACTTTCATGGTTGCCAATCAAACCCAGCACTTTTTCTGTCCTTCATGGAGGGCAACAGCTCTTAAGGTATTGGACCAGCATATAGAATTGATGTGGGGAAGTGGCAACATATTACATTAAAGGAACAGCGTCTTTGACATCTGGTTTTCTTCCCTGGCAAAGAAAGTATTTTAAATGTACTTTTTTTTTACAGAAATATTCATAAACAAATACAAAATACAAATACAACTACACAAATACAAAATATACAAAAAATCTAAAAACTGAACAAATAAAGAGATCCAAAACACAACTACATGTTTTAAAGAACAAATTAAACATTTTAAAAATCACAACTCCAAAAGGAAGTAGGAACAGGAAAACATAAGAATGTAGAATAACGTATAGAGCTTTAGAGAGCTAATAGAAAGCAAACGTGACTGTGTCACTGTTTGTGTTCCATCAGTTCGCCAGCCTTCCCCCCAAAGTATGGCTACAAATCCTTGCAAGGTGAACTCAGCCTTTTCCAAGTGGTGCAGATAAATTAAATTCCGTGCAGTTTACAGTGTAGGGCTCTTGGACAAAAGCCAAGGGTTTCAGCCAGCTCTCAGTGAAGCAAGTGGAAAGATGCCTGTTAACTTGAGAAGAGTTTTAGATGTGTCTCTGATGGAACCTTTTGCAGCAGGCAGGTTTGCTCTGACATCTGGGAAAGAGCTATTTTTGAAATAACTTCAAATGTTTAGGGAGTATAAATGCTTAGGTGCATAAAGCTCATAAAAGCACAATCTCTGAGAAAAACTGTGGAGACTTGCCTTCTAAAAAAGGCACAGGTCAGACAGAGACTCAAGGAGTGGCTCCTAAATAATAACAAAACCCACTCTGTTAAAGCCTTGAAGAATCAGTACTATCAGTGCTATAACATATGGCAAAGCATGCAGACCAGCAGCCAAGGATACCACAGTTTGAATTTGCCAGGGTGAAATTTGCCAGGATTCATCCATCAGAAACCATGCTGAATCTCCCTTTCAGAAGGCCAACCTCCCTTTTGGGGCTTAAGTTGGGGAGAATTAATGTATTCTGAAAAGAGGGATGTAATTTAGATCACTTACTTAACCCAGAGCTGATGAAATGGAGATGAACTTGAAGCTCCTGCTAATCCCACTGAAGAACTCAGACAGTTTCCTACAGTGAGAGGAAGCATATCCTCACGTCCATATGCTTCCTTGGGAATTGCATGAAATGAATTGCATTCATCCCAGGATACCTACTGTGTGCAGAATATATGTTGCACTAGCCACTTGCTGCTGCTGGGCAATGAAGTGACCCTTCTTCTGGAATACCTTAGGAGTGGAATGATTTTTATGAGCCACAACCAGGTGCTGAAGCAGAGCTGAGCATGTCTTGTGATTGTGGGAAGAGTCATAAAGGTATTTCTCCTGTTCCTGAATTTAGCTTTGTAATTCAAGTTAATGCATTTGGTGAGGATATAACAGGCTTCAGAAACATCAAGAAAACCCACAGATGTAGAGCAGAGGACAAATACATGAGATCAGCAGAGCTAATCCAGTCCACTTCTTATTGGGTTTTAATGTATAAGGGGTAGCAATTGAGTTACTTGTAGAGATATTCCAACCTGTTTTGAAAAAGAATGGGCTTCTGTTGCTGCTGCCCAGAAGTACTTCTGGTAATAAAGAAGGCTGATTCTCAGATTAAGTTAGGCATCCCATCAGCTTTAGTGTTTCCATTTAGAAATGTGCCAGAAAGAAACTGATATATATATTTTTTCAAATGCAAAGAAGGTATCTCTGTTCAAAGGAAGCGTAGCTGCAGTTTCGATTTGATTTGATCTAACGGCATCAGCTGGGTATATGTTTCCTAGAAAATAGGTCACAGCAAGAAAGACAGTTAAGTTTAAAGAAAAAAAAAGATGAGCTGTAGTAAGTAGTGAGAGTTTTCATACTGGTGTCTTGCAGATGAATTGCACTAACTGGCATGCAGCCCTCTCTCAGTAAGATGTGGTTGTTAATGCCTTTCCCATTCATGTAGGACACATTTTTTTTGTTTAATTAAAACCAACAAAGCACAGTATTGCGACAAGTATTTCTCAGGCTAGAGGTGCTCAGCCCAAATATAAAGCAGAAAAATATAAAACTACTTTGGTAAATGGTCATTCTTTGGTCACTTCAGGAAGTGGGCAGTTGCAAACATAGCACTGATCAGATTTCTGAAACATGGCAGACATCACATTTCAAGGCAGGTGCTCAATAGGAGCATATAAAATAAATGCTGCTGTTATTGACTTGCTGCAGGTATCTGTGTTTATTCAGTGGCTGTATTTCTCATTCTAGCTTATCCCTCAGAGCTTTGTTGTTTTTTTCCTTTTTCCTTACGCTGAAATTGCCACAGTTCTTGCTTTAGTCCTTCCCTTTCCTGTCATAGAACTATTGACAGTCTCACACCCTGGTCTGTCTTAAAGCTCATCCTAGCAGAGCTGGAAACTCAAGGACACAAATCAGTCTCTGTGCCTAAATTAAACATAATGGATTATCATGTTTGTATCAGGAAGGTGATGTGCAACTCTAAACCTCCTGTTCTTCTGCCTTTTTGTGTAAAACAAACTGTTCAGCTTAGGGAACATCTCCTCCAAGAAGATTCTGTTCACTTTCCCCAGCCTTTTTAGATGTGGCTTAGGCGTTGTGCTACTGGGATGGAAAAATGGCAATCATAGCATGAAAAGGACATTTCTACTGGGATAGAAAAATGGCAATCATAGCATGAAAAGGGAAAGAAAAAAAAAAAGAAGACTTCACTTTTCCGTAAGATGAGGACCTGTGACTTTGAAGGAAGGCCTGTGGAGCCCAATTTCACAAACCTGTCACTCCTACCCGTAGTGCTTGTCCTCTCCCATTAACCTTAAGCAGCACCAGTGTGTGCATCAAGGAGAAGCTAGCCTGTATTTACCCAGGCAGTGTTCTTCTAGCTACAGACAGGAAGGCAGAGGGCTGCTAACAGTTTATTTAAGAAATCCCTAGCTATTGCTTGCCTTTGAGAACCATCTAAAAGATCATAAACTTGAACCAGCTATTATTAGTGTATTCTGTCTCTTTATTGCATGTCTTGAATGAAGGTGATTGATAGGTGATGTTTTAGTGTATGTATTTCTATATGACTTTCCAAAACCAGAAAGCATGGGCAGATTCATCCTTATTTGTTTACAAGAGTTTCAGGCTTCAGTAATTGTGTTTGGTTTCAGAGGCATTTTTGTCGCCTGTCCTGCTGTGCTGCTGGCTATTGTTGCTGCCAATGTCTCATCACAGATATCCTGGGCAATGGTGGGAACACAGCCATAAATGATGTGACAAAATGCTGAATTTCACCCACTACCAAAGGAGGAAAATTAGTTTCTCCTCTATATCTATGTGTTGAAGTTTCTGCTTGGAAACTTGGAGTGAATCATTCCAACAGAGTTCTATTGCTGTTCTATTACTTCTTGCCTGCCATAAACCTTGCACAAAATTGTGATTTAACAGCAAAAATTAAGACAGATCATATCCTTTCATCAAATGTTAAACCTATTTCTGTAGTTCTCTGCCCTTTCATGGTCCTTCATTAGTTTAGACTGATAATGGTGCTAGCGTGAACGGAATCAGACTTTGTGATGACTTTAGTATGCTGCAAATGTAACAGAAATTGCAAGAGAAAAATAGCCGTGTTGTTTGAAGCGATCAATGAAATTGCGTTTTTCGTTCCAGTTATTTCTGTCTCAGAAACATGACATCATTCTGTCACTGACCTAGCAGTAAAAGAAGTATCTTCTGTGAACATTAATCAGCCAGAAGCCGTGGTCTCTGAGCCAGTAGGTCAAGCCCGCTCTACTACCCTCCAAAGCCTCAAGTGTTTGGAATAGTAGCTATTGTAGCAAGCTATAAACACAAGGCAATGCTTGAAGAAACTTGTACTTTTTCACACTGATGAGGACAAGAGTTTCAGTGCAAAATCATTTGAATAACAATGAAGACCAATGTCAAACCTTGTCATGAAAAGAACCACAACCTTCAACAGTCTAGATTGTCATAAGATGATCTAAAGATGACAAAGAGAGATGGCCTGAGGAGCTTTCTTCTACCTCTCCAGGCAGAAGAGTCAGTGATAATTGCAGACTCTGTGTCAGTCTGTGTCTGTGATTGCTTCGTTTGCTTGTTCCTAATGCTGCAGTTAGCCACAAAGTGAGAAAGACAGGTATAGGAATGACAGTCTTATACTCTTGTTTGCATCCACCGGGCAAGTGCTTCATAGGGAAGACATGGGAGCACTGCAAGAAAAAGTCCTGCCTCCTGTTTCCCCCCAAGGGCAAAGAAATCCCACTGAAGTCCAGAAATAAGCCACTCTCCTGTAGTCACTGAACCAGCTAAAAAAGCCCATAAGAGGAGTTGGTTTTCCTTCTTAATCTTCCCAGAACTTCAACTTCATCCAGGCAAAAAACTTGAAACTTGCTACTAATATTGGCTAGATATTGCTTAATCAACCATTACATTCATTTTCCAAAGCAGCACAAGATAATTCCTTCTTCTGGCCTTTTTGTGGCCTGCCTATTCTGTAAGTTAATAAGTTGCTATAGCATAAGCTCTCTGAGGCAGGAACCATTAGTCTATACTGAATCTAATACAAAGCAATCCTTCCTCGTGGTGAGGACATCATAATACCATCAAAATACTGATGTATTTATTTGGAATGCAAAATTTCTGAAGAATAACTCTGACACTTTATCTTTCATATGACTCTTATGTGCTAAACAGCATATTGCAAATAAAGACCAAAATGCCATTTCTAGGTACTTATTTCTCAATTTTCTAAATCCTCTTTCACAGCTGTCTCTTCTACTTTATTTACTCACATTTGCTGTTTCCTGCCGACTGGCAGGTTAAGAATAGAAGGAAAGATAGGCTAAGTCCCATAGGGTCTTTTTTTTTCCCCACAAGTGTTTTTGTTTTAGCAAAACTTCAGTTAAAATTACATTTCTTATATATCATGTCCACAACTACAGAGACTGTGTCCAGCAGGCAGCCTCCGTGAGGCGTCCTGCTATTGCTATAGTCTCTAAAGCAGCCCAGAAAGATCTTTTGGATATAGACAAAGTGCAGGTGTAGCTTCTAAACCATAAGGATCTTCACTAATCATAAGGAAATTGGATTTGTACGGGTGTATTAGAATTCCTGGTTTTGATATCTAGTAAGAATTCAGTGGACATGACCAAACTTTTCTCAAAGTGTCAGCAGAAAGTGTGCTTTGTCAGCAGGATGATTTTTATGGAGAAACTGAAACACTTTCAGTAGCTTCTTGTGTAAGGAGACTAAGCTATATTTACTCTGAAAGTATATTATGTACAATTACATTGACATTTTAAAGGAAATGTCATAAATGTGCTTATTAATACTATGTGCAACTCTTTTAAGTGGGTATATGAACACATATACCTAGTGTTTGGGGACCATATACTAAGGTACTTACTTTTTTCTGTTGACATGTTTCTAAGTCATGAAGAAAAAATGAAAATTTGAAATAAAGTCTCTGTATAGCACTTGGCTTGTAAACAAAGGCAATGTGACTGATACAGAGAAAAGTACATTTCCAAGGGAAAAGCTCCTGCAAGGATTTTGCCATGCATATATATTATAATTATAATGTGGTCAATGCAGAATAGAATTAATGATGAAATAACTGATGTACAGCTAACCTTCCGAGTTAACAGCAGTCTTGGGAATTGTAATTGCCTGAGACTTGAATAAATAACTTCATTTGAATTATCTGTTTTTTAATAAGAAATTATGTTGGAAGCCCTGGTTGCTTTTTGATCATTGACCATAAGCTTTGTTCATTTTGTGTGGAAATTTTTCATAGGACAGGTATTTATTGTGCAGGGAGTGATGGCAATTGGATTGGGGTGCATATTGGGGGGTTGGGAATGAAAAAATACAAAGAACTCCAGTCCGTAGGGTCAGTCCATAAGCACAGCTCTCCAAGTGGGTTCCCTTAGCACAGTCCAGGGCATCAGGTCAGTGGCATTTAAAGGGCATTTGAAGCCCCCTGACCCCAGTTCTTCCAGTTTGTGACTCTCATGCTGCAGCAAGTGCTTCAGACACTATCAAACAGCTAAGCTAAACAGCAGCCACCCCTTTGGGCTGAAGAGATTTGAAGAGCATGGATTTCTTGGTCCCAGCAAAACCCAGTCAATGCAGAGAAACATCCCCATGTAAAGCAGTGTAAGGAAATCTGGCTTTGCTGAGCAAGGCTGACTAATTGTGATATCCTGCACCCTTTTTTTTTCCACATACATTCACAGCTGAATTCACAGTCAGGGATGTGCATTCACAATGGTAGTATCTTGCTAAGCAAGTAAATATGGTTTCTTCTCTAGGACACTGGCAGAGTCCCTTCTCTGAATAGCATTGGGACATCTAATTTGGACATTTTATCTTTAAAGACCCCGTGAGTATATAGGGTGGCTTTTTGGTTGGTTTGTTGGTTGGTTTGTTTGGGTTCTTTTGCTTTGTTTTGTATGTTTGTTTGTTTTTAACCCAAAGAATAGGAAGGCCAGACACGTCAGGACAACAGCAGTTTCAACATGCAGAACTTGAAATGTGCCTGAGCTAACGAGTGCAGTTTGGACACTGTTGGTTATGTAAGTGAGCCCCTGAGACAGAAATTGCACATGGAAGCGCAACTCGATAGCCAAAGTTGCACATTCCCTAGGGAGAGACAGATGGCAGTATATACGTGTGGTCTGCTGTGCATATGCAGTAGGAGCAGGAGGATGTCTTACCTTTCACCACCTCTTTATAGAGGGAATCAGTCCATCAGCCCAGTTGTATGTCCTATTTGGCTCCAAGCTGAAGATTTGGGGGGAAATCAGCAGACTGTGTGCTGATGTGTTGCCCATCATGATGTAATTGCTGGCAGACTACGTTCTCTGGATTTAGTTTACCGTACATCTACAGAAACAGTCTGGTAAATAAGACTTTCACTTGCACGAGTTTTCTTTCCCCTCCTCCTGTCTCCAACTGATCTTGGGGCTTTCATAGGACTTCTCTGCTTCAACATGTATATGCCTAGATCTGCAGGAGGCTGCCTAGAAAATACAGAGTTTCACACACCACAGCTCATTTTTCTGTTGTTGCTAATCAGCATTATTTGGTCCCTGACCAGTAAAGTCCATTAGTGAGTGATTTGCACCAGTTGTGCATCTGATCCTTCAACAGTGCTTGCGGTTATAATGATACCAGGGGGGCGTGCTGTTATGGTAAGCACCACACAGGATTTTTCTTATTTTTACTTGAAACTATTTTAAAATCCCTTCACAGCAATAGAAGATGCCTTCTCTTTCAGAGGGGAGCCGAAAAATTAAGTAGGTCATTTTTATCTTTAAAATACAAAGCTTGACTTGATAACCCTTTTCTGAGATTAAGTCCCCACTTGGTAAATCTGACACAAGTTATTTATGTCGTGGCTTCATAGTGCTGTCAAATAAAGCCAGAATCTCTCTGCTGCAGTCTGGGATTATTTTGTGGTACTTGGTCACTCTTGGCTTTTTGGTTGAATTTGGCTTCCAGTGTTGTGAACTTTCAATAGAAAAGGAAAAATATTGCCAGACATCAGTGGGTTCTTCCATGGCCTTGATAGGCAGCTGAATGTGACCATTAACCTCCTGCTCAGTAACACCTGCACCTTTCTCCTGAACAGAGTAAAAGCACTGCAAATGGAGCAGTGGGATAAAGGTGAGGCTCCCATTTGAATTGGAACAGCTTGACTTGTTGGCTGCTGAACAGCGTCCCTTGACTCCATAAAACCCTAATGGTCACTGTTTTGTGTTCTGAGCTACCTGGATCTCCAGATTGAGCCTTTGGAGGTCCATCTTTCAAATCTAGCTATTCAGGGAGGAAGATGCAGGCTTATACAACAGCTATGCACTTGCTAGTGGGGATCATCTGCTGAGTGCTGTTCAGGAGCTTAGCAGAAGGCACAAAGAGTTCCTGTTCTGAAAAATAACTTGTTTATGTATATCCTGCCATTGTACTTTAGGTCACACAAGCTCAAGCTTTACGAAAAACTGGGAACCTTCTTTTCTAGAATCTGGGTCTCTTGGGAATATGACAATTTCTTCATCTTCCAAGCAATAAATGTATGCATGCCCACACAAATGCACCCTCCCCCCATCCCCACACTGTCCTTACATATATATATACGCCTCTTGCTGCTTCTACCAATTTCTAGGGGCATCCCATCCATCCCAGTGCCATTTACTGGTCCTCGTTCCTGCTATATGACAGTTGCAGATTGGGGCAGTGTGTTTGTGTAGAATGGGGAAGAAGTATTCCAGATATTCTAGCTTCTCTCGTTGAAAAGGTTCATAGAAATTTAGCACTCATGTTAGTTATGGATGGACAGAGGAGGAAATGTTGCACTCGATTGAAAAGGTTCATAGAAGTTTAGCACTCAGTTATGCATGGACAGAGGAGGAAATGTTGCACTCGTAGCATCTCCGTGGCTTTCTGGCTGCCTGCTTATCACGCTGAACTGCAATATCATCTGGACACAGAGTCTATCCCTGCTAGATCCTGCCGTATGTCAAGGTCTTTCCTACAGGAACTCAGTATGCTTTCCTAGAGCACAAAACAATGGTGACACTTTGCAACATCTCTGCTGGCATCTTCTAAACCACACTGCTCACTCATTTTACTTGCAAATAAAACCCCAGAAAACTACAAACCAATCAGCAACCAGATGTCTTCGTTAAAAGTGATATTAATACCATTCCGAACCCCCAGGTAAGCCCCTGTGTGTCCATTTCTCTGCCTGCTTTGTACTGTTCCCTCCACCCACACTGCACTACAGGGCAAAGAGGAGGAACCTCTTTGGCTTAGCAGGCACGGGATGATATTCAGGACATCAGGCAAGGAGATGCATGGTCTTAAGTCTGGCCTGCAGTGTGGCTGGGCAGATCACTTTGCCCTCATGCCTCAGTTTCCCTTGTGAAAAATGGGAATGATGATACTTCTTTGGCATGTTTAGTAATTAACAGTCAGGAAAAACTGTAGAAAAACAGTTTTATTGTTGATTGCTAAAATCCTATAGCCAGAAACTTAAGAGGTAGCATTAAGAATGACTAGGATAATGCAGAGATTCCTAATTCCACTGGGTGGCAGCTGAGACTTTTTGTAGATAAGGAATATTTTCTTATTGGGTTAAAGGCAGCAAGTTGTTCACTAGAAGTAAAGGGATCCAGAATCAAGCCTACCACAAGCTCATGAGTCTGAAATCATCTGAGAGCGCCATTTTCCCTTTGTTCATATTCTTCAAATTCCTTAGTTTAATACCGATAGTAAACCAAACTTTTGAACTGAAACATTCAACACACATCCTAATTTTGGATTGCCAATGATCTGCAATATTTTTAAATGCTTGTAAATCAAACCACCTTGGTTGAAGCAGTTGGCTTGTTTTGTATCTGCTTTGTTTCTTGCTGCAGTCTGTACGAAAATCAGGACATGAGATACCACATCTCCTAAGTATGTTGAATAGACCTAAACAAAATCTCCTATTGTGTAGAGATGCAGAGCATGGTGTATTACATACAAACACCACATTCCCTGAGTGGTGACAGACTCTGACAGAAGCCAACAACTGCCTAGTGATCTACTGAGCCTGTAATGAAATCCTGGCAGTTCTGTAGTGCTGCTGAAAGGGTGCTGTGATGGACAGTTCCCGACAGCACAGTCCAGACTGCACATCCTCTATAATTCCAAACAAAGCTGCTGCTGACTGATACGAGCCTTGCGAGCACCAACCGCCCAATGCTAGGAGGAGATCTGCTCTACCAGGTCTTATGTCCTCTCCCGCCGGGCTCAGCTCAGCATTATCTACACCATCCACTCTGGTTAACCTTGCTGTAAACAGAATGATACACCTCCATTTCAGTGCCTTAGGCAATAACTTTGTGATATCTGCCCCTTTGGTGCTTTGTCCTTTTCCTATCTGGCAGTGTACCAAATTGCTCAGTGGTTGGCTCTTTCTGCTCAAGAAGCCTCTATATGGAAAAGCCTCTCTAAATTCTGGCAAACTTATGGGTTAGGCTGCAAAGTAGCAACAAGAATTGCTCAAAGCTGGTCAGATACTGCATCAGTGTGTAAGGAGGGTCATGGAGACACTGCTGAGTGTCTCACAAACCCCGCTCAAGGGCTTTCTTCTGGGGCTTAAGCACTCTTATGCATGCATGCAATAAATAAATGAAAATAAAATAAAGCCCTGGACTGTCTCAAAATGCTTCAGAGTTTGCCATAGAGCTTCTCATTTTATCCTAAATAATTATGTGAAAGTGTTTCATACAATGAAACATTTATTCTCACATCTTTTCTTTCTCATGCAGTCTGTTCAGGGTATGTTGTTCTCATGAGCGCATTGGGTCAAGTTTATTTCCCTCTTGCAACATGCAGTGGGTAGTAAGGGGCTGCAAACGCTTAGTAGGGAAACTGGCTGTCTCAGAAGAGCCAGCACAGTGGTGTGAGGCTGGCAAAGACAGCGTTTGCAGGAAGTGTCCTCAAAGACAGGAAGGGGAATGAGAGCAGCAAGGTTGTGGTCTGTCCGCGACTGGTGAATAGTTTTATATCAAGAGAGTAGATAAAAGCAGTTTGCCCCATCCCAACAACAGAGAGCTGTGACCGGGAATGTGACACTTCCCTGCTCAGCAGATTTTGGCTGCAAAAGAGAACAGGCTGCTCACAGCACAGGTGTGGTTTTCCTTTACAATACTCTGTAAGACTAGTCTGGATGTCAGCATATTTCTTTAAGAATGTGGGAGGATTTGGAAGCAAGAGGGATGCTGTGGATATAATTAGAGGGTGAGAGAGCGTGGAGGCTCATTATTGGGGATTGTTTGATGAATGGAGTAATGAACTCTGATGAGAGTCATGGATGAAAGAAGAAATGGTTGCAGAGCTTAGAGAACAGGCTGGCTTCAGCCCTGAGATATCTTACACACTCCCACTGAAGACATGTTAGATGAATGTGCAGAGCAAAGGCTTCTCTCCTTTATATCTGAAGTGATTTTGGAAGGTTTTTGATGGCTGGCATGGGTGAACTACCCGTCAGACCCCCAGCACTGCAGGTAACAAGACTGCAGTTGGAGATCCCGAGTGCAATGCAGGAGCAGGAGGCCAGAGAAAGGAGTGCATTTAGCTTAAGCAGCTCTTTCTTTGCTGCCCTGCAGTACTGCCATAAACCAGATGCAGAAGAAGTAACGGATTTGAGCACCGAGTAGGTAGAGGACAAGAATCTTTTTACACTTAAGCTTTATAGAAGACTTCTTGCTAGTGAGGAGCATGCCAACAGCTAGAAAAAGAAAAGTAGGCAGGCTCACATCAGTTGCACTCATGGAGCTGTGATGTCAAGCAGCAGCAGGATACTGGAAGGCAAAAAAAAACACACCACGAAGCTGATTAATCATCTGCCTTGTCTGCTTCTTTGGGCAGCACAGCCTGGCCAAAGAGAAGTTGAGAAGAAAGTCAAATCAAGATGCTAACTTCAACTATGAAAGGAAAACAAGCCAGAACAAAAAATGAAAACTTTGTCATAGCTCAGTGTGTATCCATGACAACTGATGCTCCCCCCACCCCCAAAATAGTCGATGACTTTAGAAATATATACTCATGGAACGGAAAAGATCTCTCAAAGATTTGCAATGAAACCAGGAAAGCAGCTACCACCAGAGGCAGGCAGAATACTCCTCTTTCCTGCTTTCTTCCTCACAGCAGTACTGGCCCAGGAGAATGCACTGTAATGCTGTGATGGAAAAGGTGTCCCGAGAGCCACTGATCTCCCAGGATGCTACTTCGCTTTCCTGTGGGCCTCATCCCTTCCTCTGATACACACGCTTCCCTGTATCCCATAGCCCACCGGCAGCGTTAGCCTGACCTGGGGGCAACCAGCACCCCAGGTGGGTTTGCCGGTGTGGCAGGGCTGCTCGCTGCTGAGTCAGTCTGATAAAACAAGTCTTGCTGCTCACAGCACCTCAGTGCTGCTTCTTTTTTGCACTGGTGAGTCAGAAAACAGGGACTTTCCTCCCCACTGCTCTTCTCCCACCCAGGAGTAAAAACAAATCTGATTTTATTAATGTTATTTAATTAATTCTAACCACTTAATACCATTGATTTATTTAATTACTTTTCATGGCTAATTAATCTGTAGGTGCTGGTCAGGAGTGAAATCCTTTTGGGACAATCACCTTAACAGGAATATCTGCTTCTTTTGGTTGAGCATGTTGTTTTTGGCATTTTCAGCTCCTTGGTATTTGTACTTAATAGTAGTCAGTCGCTGAATAGACCATATCACTGGAAAACACCACTGAAAACACAGTAAATTGGCTGATAGTAATTATGTCTTAGTTTTTAAGTTAATAAACTACTAAGCTAAGTTTTAAATTGATATCACAATTAACTTACCAACTGAAAGGTAAATTGCTCTAAGCTATAACTGTTATAAATGAATTTAACTGTGTCCCCAAAGGAGTTCCCAAAGTATTAACTGAATCAGCTTAATAACTGATTATAGTAAAACTGGTGGGAAACATTTTCTGTAAACCAGCCCTTGGGGCTGGGAGGTTTCACAGCAAATCAGGTTTGCAAGCTGGTGCCCAAGGAGGAACACTGGAGACTGTAACCTAGCACACGGTTCTGAACTGCAAGGAGAGCTAAGCCCACGCATCGGCAGTTTGTCGTTTCTTCAGCTGTTAACAGGAAGATACAAAAATCATTCTAAAACCAGATCAGAAAATGCTAAAATCACCTGATGCACACCGTTGTGACATTCTGTCACTTCAGGTTGCTTTAAAACTGTCAGTGGGTCTCCTATTTTCCATCAGACTCTGGTGGATCAGTTGCTGTTTATCTGTACTGCTTGGATAGATGCATCTTGGATAGATGCATCTTTGTTATCACATAATAGCTAAAAATTCTGTACAGTATGCAGAAAGGTTCTTTAGATCAAGTCCTTGTGACAAGAATGCGTTTGTGAGACCATGTATTATCTGGATCAGACTTGCATGGCAGTTGATCTGGTAGGGCACAGAATCAATATTGATGATATTTAAATTCCAGCCTAAGAAATTCCAGCCAGGAGATATGCTACAATACTCCACTGTCCCCTGACTGGGATCATGTAAGTTGTGTCACAATTGGTTTTTTTATTTTGTTTACTGTGAAAGGTAACAGTATTTCAAAAAAAAAGTTTTCACTCTGTGATAAGGAAACCATGGACCTGCTATGTATGGGCAGAAAAGGTAAGCAAGTAGATGATTTAAGATGTAGAGAATGAGGGGAAAATTCCTATTAATTGTATTGTCTTTGAAGGCAATAGCTCAGCTAATGTTCCTTCAGGCAACTAGATGCATCAAGTTCACAGCATCTCCCTGAACATAGATGATGATGGAAACAGCTGTTCACTAACTTGTTGAGATGTTAATCAGATGTGGTTAAATAGGTACAAATCATCCATTTGCAAAGAGTAACTAAAATAATAATAATAATAAAAACAGATGCAAGTGCAGAGCGCTGGCCATAGCTTATACAGCAGTGTCTGGCCAGTGTGTTTGCCACAGTTGCCATCAGACTGTTCTCAGCACAGTGCTGGAGAACCTGCAAGGCAGATCCCACACCTCAGACTTGCTCCCCACTATGCAGAGAGTTGCCCAAAACCAAGTTTGGCCATCTCCTCAGCTAACACCAAATGCCAATTCATCAGACATCTATATTATACAATGATCACCAGTATCTGGCACCTTCGACCGTCATCTCAGCAAAGAGGTCTATGATTGACTGGGCATAAAGATTAATTTCTCTTGAGTCAAGGAAGGGATAAGTGAGAATATGGGTAGTTTGTAGTTTGCCCTTATTCTGCCTATGCTGAGGATTAGGGTAGGGGAGCGTTTTAGGTATTTTTTTTTTCCTTTTTGTCTGTTTGGAGTCTTGTATTCACATCAGCGCAGTGAGCATTATTAACTTCACTACAAAAGGTAAAAGTGTCCGTAATTATACTCTGCTGGCCTATATCTTCTGTGTAAATTAACAGATGTTAAGATGGGCATCAGTTTCTGAAGAGTTAATATAAAAGGTGTATGATGTACACTCAGCAGTATGATGTACTCTCTGTTCACCCTCAGTAAATTCACTGAGCTGTGTACACATTGCACAGACAGAGACTGTTTGTTCAAGAAAGGCATCAGGCTCTGCTAACTCACCACAGAATGCTCATTAGGAGCTTGCGAGCCTCAAAGGATATTCCTTTATCTTCTTCTTACTTTAATTAGGAAAAGCACAAGAACTGTGGCTTCAAAACACTGATGGTGTGCTGTGTTTTAAGTTGAAAGGCCCTTGCTTTTCCCTGTACCAGCAGTGCTGCTGCAAAGTCAACACACTTAAGTGGTATTTACCATTGTATGTAATGGAGAATTGTAACGACATCCTACTTATATCAAAAAAGGCTCAGTGCATGTGTCACCTTCATGTTTTCATATAGCTGTCTCTCAAGTACTTTCTGATAGACATCTGTGCCAATCATTGTGAAGAAGTAGGAGTAAAATCTGTGAGGACATTTAGCACATAATATAAGTACTTTGCCTTGACTTGGATTCCTGGTACTTGGTTCTCAGCTCTGGGGGAGTTTTTCCTTGCAGGGAAAAGGCTATGCTACCATATGATTCTTAGAGTTGTCTATTATTGCATGTTATGGGGCAGCCCATAGACTCACAGGCACAGGATTGCTGACCCTAATGTTTGCAGTCTACTTGGGCCAGACACAATAAGGAAGAATTAAAAACAGAAGGGAGAAAGTGGAGACAAAAGGCAAGGCTAAGGGCAGCAACTGCAGCTGATTATGAAACTGGGCCGCATGGCCCAGCACATGTGAGGGTTATATACACTGTATGAGTCAGCTCTCAGAATCCTTTTGCCTAAACTCATTGCTCCCACCATGGCTCAAGGGTTAGGGAGGACGATGCCAACACAGATGTCCTAGCACAGGCCCCCTGTGGCTTGTGAGCCGCAATGTTGGCAAACCAGGGAAGTAGAAACATGTGAGGAAAGAGCAACCCCTGCCCTTCGTCTCTAGCCTCTTGCCTCTACAGAATAAATGAGGACGGGAGCTTTGTGTACTCACCAAATCCCATGGGACAGGAAAGAAGAACCACATGCTCTTAACATCCAGAAACTAAAATATAATTCCAATCAGTTTTTAGAAAGGCCACATTTTTTTTTCTTTTATATTGCACAAGATCTCTTCCAGTGAAATTTCTCATGATATGAAACATATCCTGGTGAATAAAGATTATATTCTGTTTGCAGGTAGCGGATAATCATTTCATTAAGGAATAATGATATTGTATATTTCCGCAGGACCATCCATCTCAGGATGCAAGTGACCTTGCTGTGATGCAAGTCTTTTAATTAAAGCATGATAAAATAACCATTACACGGATGGGGAAATGACACCTAACCCAATACCACAAAAAGTTTCTCTATCAGACCTGGGAATAAAACATGGATCTTTTCATCCTGGGGTCCCAAAACAGGATCTTCTTTTAAACAAGAAATGTTTGAATAAATGCTATGATGTTAACTAATAACCTTTATACACTGCAGTAATTGTAGTTTACTCAGTCTTTTTATTTTATAGAAAGGTCTGCCTTGACTGCTGAAGTAGTTATGACTACTAGACTACTAGTACAGAGAAAAATCTTTTTATTTTTTTCGTTTATTTTATAGAAAGGTCTGCCTCGACTGCTGAAGTAGTTATGACTACTAAACTACTAGTTAGAGTGATACAGAGAAAAATCTTTTTATTTTTTTCCTCCTAGATGGCTGTGTCTATCAGTGTGGAAGACTGAGCATTCTGGCATTCAGTCCCATCAAAAGCAAAACCTCACGATGTGCTCTATTCCAGCAGATACTGATCTTCTCTGTCGAAAAGCTTTCTGCATGCATCATCAGTCACTTGACATTTTGTACACCCGAGGAACCTGGAAAGGGCAGCATCACTGCTAATTTGTTTATGTATTTTAAGGAACCTCACTTATGGTTTGGCTTTGGTCCCTTCGGTCACATTACTTCACAAATTAACTTTCCAGCCTGGCTGAACCAAGAAGAACTTTTGACTGACCAGCCTGTCTGTGGCCTTAACATTTTTTCTCTTTATCTCCTGTTCTAACAACTCAGCTCGCCTGCAGTACCAAGCCCTCTGCAGTACTCATGAGATCCCTGGATTCCTTGCTAAAATTATTCATCGTTATGATTCATTGACTGACTGACACCCCAACGCGTGGATAGAGCTAAGCTGCTTCAACTGTAGCTTAATCCAGTAGATGGAGCAGCTGCCTGACACTGTGGAAATCCCCCTTTCTGTGTCCTGGGTAGCAGGGCATGGGCTGGTGGTGTGGGGCAGCTGGGAGCTGTTAACTCAGACATGCCTGTAACTATTTGCTGGTCTCTATAGTCAGGAGAGGAATCTGTATTTGCCTAGGTGCTGCATCTGTGAACTTCTGGCCCATAGGAAAAGCTTCTGGCCTTAGAGATTGTTGTTAGGCTTTTAGAGCAGGCAAAACAGATTGGGATCTCTGCTACAGCTGGTGTAAACCTGGTACATCCTCTGGTTTGACTGGTGAAAATACATCTGAAATTCAGTCGTCTGTCTGCCATAAGAGAAACAGGAGGCATCTACTCATGGTCCATAATTACTGGTGATGATTACTGATGACTTTATGGACAAGATATTTTCATGCACCTTGTGAAGCTAAGGACCTCAGGCTTATAAATAGGATATATGGAGATGCTCCCTATCTTGCATATAGACTGTTTTGCATCATCCCCTAAGAAAGGCAACATTTACCATTCCAAAGGCTTTGCACAACACAATTACATATTACCTCTTCCACTCCTAATCAATTTTCTGTTCTATTTGTCTTTTGTTAACCTTCTTAGATGGTGCCTGGTTCTGCTGTCTGAGTATAGCACTGCTAAACTTATGCCCAACACGTACTTTAGTGACAAACACAATTTTAAACAAACCATGGTGTGATAAGCCCTCTTCCTAACATATCTATTTAAATGTGTACTTCTTCAGGAAGTCAAGGAAAAGTTGGTGCTGATGGCATTTGTAACTTGACTGTGAATCTTCCTCTACGAGTGCATGAATGGTAGCTGTCCTGAACACTAAAGTTTTTTGTGTTTTTTCTTTGTTTGTTTTTATGACATTTTAATATTGGTAGAAGCCAATATTGAGCTGCCCCTTTTTGTCAGTTTGTCTTTTCTCTAGCAGTACCAAAGCAATTGATACCAGCAAAATCTTTCTGTTGCCAGTGTAGGCTGTGATGGTGCTCAGAGGCCTTGCTAATACAGATAAATGTGCATCCAACATCTCTCTCCTTGTGTAGACCATGTTATCTGTAGACCAGTTATGAATGACTAGGAAATTCTTGCTAGCCTAGGACTTCTAGTGAAATCCTAGGACTGGTTCGTGCTTCTTTGTTGCTGTGATGACAGGAATGGTTTGGGCCTCATTGATCCTCTGCCCACAGTGGCCTTGAGGGAATCGAGACCAACTGCATAAATCAGAGCATGCCCTGCGCTGCTTCAGCTCGTGCCAGGTTTGGACACCGAGGCTTTGCACAGAGTCTCGAGGGCTGAGGCTGATGTCCCTATGCTCCTGCACCGAGCAGAGCTCAGCTTCCAGGGGGAATCTAGATCGTTGTGATTAATACTTCAGTTAGAGCTGAGCTGCCTTCGCTTTATGTTTTTTTTTTGCTTCTATGGCATTTTCTTATGTTGCAGTATTTTAATATCTAACCCCCTGAGGGATTCATTAGCAATAACTGATGCAGGATGTAGTATGAGCACTGGGAAAGTGATCTTTATTGACAATACACAGAGACCTGAACTATGAGGAGAGAGGCCTGTGTGTGCTGGAGCCCGAGCTGCTACTTTGTATCCCCAAATGTCAAACAAGTTTCTTCCTAAAACATGCTCCTTTTTTGTTTGTTTGTCTTTTTGTTTTGTTTTGTTAAGTTTTCTGCCCCCATAATTCCAGCAGCTGCAGCTTTTCTCAGCTGGCTGTAATAAAAAGAAATTGTTCTGGTTTAAATCCTTATTTTCAAAAATTCTTTTGACCTACAAGTGATACTAAGAATTTATCAGAAAGGTAAAATTGAAGATTTTGTTCAAAACGGATTATCTTTCCTTGGATATGTAGCTTACTGCTGTTTCAGTAATAAAACAAAAAAGCAAGCAAACAAAAAACTCATATCTCATATTTCCATAGTATGTCTGATTTCTCGGCTCTCTAATTAACTGTCTCCTTGCACCTCAAAGGAAATATGGGTAAATGTGGATATATCAGTGACTGCTTTGCTGATGATCTAGATGTTAAGCTCAGATGTCATGTCAGTAAAGGCAGTGTTAGAAATCTGCCTCAGCTTTCCGCTCCCCCCCGCAATATTGTCTGAAATGTAGACTCCAATTAAACCCAGTGGATCAGTTCCTTGACTGGCTAAAACGGGTCCAGATTTTCTCACAGCTGGAGATTGCCCTGCCTGTTCACATCTCTGTTCACTGCTTCTCTTCCTCTGACCAGCTGAGATGCCAATTACTGCCAGCTACAGTTTTATGTTATGGAAACTTATCCAGTGAGAACCAATGGAAACTCAACTGCTGTTGGATGATAATGACCAGCTAACTGAACCAGTCAGTTCCCGCAAAGATGATGGTTTTAGATTGCAGCCCTAGCCAGACATTCATGTCTGCTAATCATTCTATGTGGGTTTCCTCCCAATGCAGGTTTTCTATTTGACTCCTGTTAAGGTAGGAAGTGTGATGTTTTCCCCACAGTCAGACTGTAAAAGTGACAGCTGTAAGGAGGATTTTCTTGAGGCAATAATGATGGCAAATGTCTTGTCTCCCCTTCTCCCTGCCGATGCTACCTTATATAATTAAAACCGGCCTGTGTGAGGTTAAGAGTGTTTATGCTCAAGAGAAATAGTGAAATCCTTCCCAAGTTGACAAGCCCTGACAAGTTCTATCTGACATTTAATACCACTGTTTTTCTGACCCTGTGACAGGGTAAGCAGATAGATAGTGGATGTTCCTGGGAAATGACTCTGCCAAGCCACAGAGGAGCTGCTTGGAGAAATTGTGAGCAGATAGAGCAGATCTGTGCCACTGCCCATCTGGACTGAACTGATTCACAAGAGAGTCCGATGCTAATTCCTTTGGAATGAAAAACAGGCCTGTGGTTTTTCTGCCAGGATGAATGAAAGCTTTGCAGTGTATGCACAGATGTTTGGGACAAATTAATTTCCAGGCAGTTTTTATTATCTCTCTGCAAAGCTTGATATACATCTGCCTGTGCAGAGATTGCTTTAGCTCAGTGGTGAGCAGGCGTTTCTGAGGCACTGGTCCTTTCCAGCTGGAATGACCTCGCTTATCCTGCCATGCCTTGTCCTTTCACCTGGCAGCCAGCAATCAGTGCAGAGTGCCCCAGCTCAAGGTCAGGCAGTGATGGAAGAGCTGGGAGGTGATTTCCAAGTCAGGGGTGAGCAATTGCAGTTATAGAGGAAATTTAGCGTGGAGTGATTATTTCTGACAATTTTTTTTTTTTAATGATTTTCTTTCCAGTCTTATGTAAAATGGTATTCAGTAGTAGCATGTGCTTTCCTTTTTCTTTTTTTCCTCCCATGGGACACCTTATAGTATTTAAAACTATTAAACCCAGAACTAATTCTGGACACTTTAAAAGAGCTGGGGAGTATATATCACTCTTCCTAATTACGACTTCTCTTCTCTTTACTTAACAGAAAGAAAGACAAAGTGCTTAACTTCAGTTTTGAATCCAGGGCTTGTAGGAGGGAGATTGCAGCCAGGTCATTGGCTTTTTTTTTTTTTTAATTTAATTTGTCTCTAGAGACACTGGAGCAGAATGTGCTTGTAACTAGAAAAAAAAATGGCTATATGTTGGTAAGTTAGATTCCATAGTAATTTAATTCCTGTATAGTCCTGCTGGCTTTTCTCGAGCTGCCCCATTATAGCAGAGTTTCTGATCACCTCTGACTTGCTCTGCTCTCTACAGTAGAAATGTTATGCAGAAAGGTGATGAAAGCTGAGACCTGGGGAGATCTGCCCTGACAATCTTCCTCGTGGCTGGAATTCTCCTGCATCTTGGGCACTCCAATGCAAATTGAAACAGGTTCTGGGGATGTTCTGGGACTCGGCAAAACAGCTGATCTCCACCCAAGGCAGGATCAGCTATAAATATGTTGCTCCTGCCAGGTGTTTGAGGGAGACTGGGATTTGGCAAATGCTCCCTGTTACAACAAAGCAATCTAAGGTGCTTAGAGATAGATGCTTCCTAATAACAGGCTTCCCACCATATCCAGTTTTGACATATACTAGTGATTTATATCTCTGTTAGGTTTACAGCTGGTTTAATGACCAACTCTGTTCAGAACAACTTTGGCTGTGACCTGAACCAAAATCTGCAAGAGAAGAGTCCTTTCCAAGCTGGAACCCCCTTACATGTGCAGCAGGCTCTGATCAGACTGGGTGTTTTTGCCAAGTCCCACCAAGGGGATCTGCCTCAGGAAGGGGCCACACTCTGGTAGGGCTTTTTGCTTGAGATGTTATAAAGGCTTAATCTGGCCTCTGTGGCCGATGATTTGTGGGCTAACCCTGGCCAAGTGACCTAGTCTCAGGGCTGCAACCACAGAGGGCTCTCGGTTAAACCGGCCAAGCAGGCAAAGCTCTGCGTGTGATGCTGTGTGCCAAGAAACATGCCCTGGCAGCTGATGCAAAAACAGCCCTGGCTCCACAGCTAGAAATCTGGTTGTTGTCCCCGGTGAGTTAAGCTTTCATTCTTCAGGCCTGGTCTGCAAAACTCTTCAGCAAATGTGCTTTAGACTGGTGATTGTGAGGAGTGGTTTATTTATGGCTCCTGCCTGCCAAGGGTGAGCCAAGTCCTCCATAAAATCTTGGTCCTGCTGCCATCCTGTGTTCATCACCTCTTCCTCCAGGCTAGATGAGTAGGCTGAAGAAAGACCTATATGGGAGAAAAGAGAGGATACTAAAGAAGCTTGTAAGGGGTCTATGGCTCTTTCACAGGTCAGGGATGCATCTGTTAACAGAGAGAAGAATGGGGAGAGACCTCTTCCAGCCTGCTCCTGGAGGAAGTCTAAAGAGGAGGTGAAAATACCTACAATAGGACTTTGGCTAGAGCCTGATGGGGCAATTAGGTGAACCTCTGTAATGAGTGGTCCAGAGGGAAACTCTAAGCCTTGCTAGGCAGCTGATTGTGGTTTTACTTAATTGGGCATCCTTTTGGGTCTTTGTGAGGGAGAAAAGCTTTTGCTCTGGAAGCTTGTCCTGATAACACAGGTTACACTTCCAGTGCATAACTGAAGCTGAGGCAGATGTTAGGCAGATATAAGCTGTGCCATTACCAGGACTTTAGCAATCTCCAGGTGATCTTCTCTTAGTTTCAAGTAAGAAGCTGCTTTTCTTATACGATGTGTGGCTAACTTCTGGAGTCAAAGCCTTCCTAAATCAGCATGTTCTGAACAGACTTAGGTGAGTAGGACTCAGAAATAATCTCACATCTGTAAAATTTGACTGAAGTAAAGGTATGTACTAGTTTGGAGATTTTATAGTTAACACATTGTGGTCAAACAAATAGATGGGAATCTCTTGGTTTAAGAGGAAAATGGTAATGACAAGCAAGGTGAATGTCTAGAAAGCTGCCATGTTTCCAGAAGGAAGAAATATTTAACTGTGCTGATTTTGAAGCATACATTATCCATATCGTTAGCCAGAAAGCTAGTAGGTCTCAGTCATGTTTGCATACTCTATTAAGTTTGAAATTACTTCTCCTCAGTGCAAATGTGCCTGTGTCTATAGGCTACGAAAAATAATCTGTGTCTTAAAAAAACTCTATTGCTTTATAGTAAGCTGAAAATTAGATAAATGAGCCTGGTTCATAGCTTGAGGAAAAGCTCTTCTTGACTTATCTATGCTGCAGTGACCTCTTAAAAAACTGGAACACTTTCGCTGACAAAATAAGTTCTGAAACATCTATGTTTTATTTTGCTTCCTTAAAAATATCTTGTTCTGATGTGATTCTCTAACATGCTCAACCCTCCTGGAGTATCTGAAAGAGGTTCAGGCAGCTCAGAGAGTAGAAATGTGTGTATGCTTACCAGGGTTACTGGCACCGTAAGAATGGGTACGTATCGGTTATTACATCATGTCCCGCAAGAAATGAGACTCTAAGCAAATCTTAAATATGCTCTTCTCTGCACTAATAAATCAAATTAGATCATGCAGTTCTGACGGAGGTATCCAAAAGTCAACAAATAGCATTTATTGTTTGTTTGTTCTAGGATGACTTTTCGAAAGCTCTTGGTATATAAACTACTTTGAAAATATTAGGCAACACAATGACAGAATCCCACCTGGTTTAAAAATACTCTTGACCCTTGCTTACTCCTTTTTTTTTTTTTTAATTTTCCATGTAGTATTTTGTGGTCCAGGGACAATTTTCTCTCTTGGTGGAAAGAAAAGCATGTCTTTTCTACTTGAGATTCAGCTTCCAGTTTGGCTCATTACAGTGGCATTTGGATAAGGCTATACATAAATACACTTGTGTGCACATCTTTGCTTTGTGTGTTAAGAGATGTTATATAACTTGCCTGTGATGGTTCAATGACTTTTGTAGCCTGATTCTGAGAGTAGAAAGGGACAAAGCGTGAAGCTTGCAGTGCACCAAATTGCATGTATTAGGGTAATGCAATGCCTTTCTCTGGAGTAGGGTGGCACCCAGAAACCTTTCTTGGGATTAGCAGGAAATGTGAGATTGCAAAGTGGCTTTATCTGCCCGGTGTAGTGCAGTGCCATGGTATTGGAAGCAGGTCAGGAATTAGGATCAAAAAGTCTAACTCTGATTATTGCCTTGGTTAATGAAGCAAGCACTTGAACAGGATCTGCAATGGGCTCAGCCTTGCCTGGAGTCAAGGCTGCAAAGAAAGCTCATGATCTGTGGGGGCTGAAACATAGTAATGTGCCATGGTAATGTCCTGTACAAACATTTTTATGCTATTTACTCTAGACTTGTTTTGGAAGTCTAAAAACTCTATTTGGACATCAATTGTCCAGATAAAAAGACAACCTTCACTGAAAAAGAAGAGGGAAGAGCTTCTCTCATGCTTAACAAGGTAGAAATGCTCTGAGATCTGGAATTCAACATAATGGCTGTTGGTGAGATGGTCAGCATTTGACTATATACAAATGCAAGAAGTCTGCTTCACTGTTAGCTTTTACTTCTCCTCTCTGTCATGGGTATGCATGTATGTATGGTGCTTTATTTATTTATGTTCAGGTGACGTACGTGAATGAAAGTTGGCAGCAAGTGCTGAATAATGGATGAAACACTAAGAGTCAGCTGGTGGCAAGCCTGAGCATCGGGAGAGTGGTGCTGAGGGTTAGATGCTTCCACCTCTGAGCTGCTTGCTCAAGTGCTTTGCCTGGCAATAGCCAGAAACTTCCAGCAAGTCCTGAGATGTCTCAGCGAAAAGCATTTTTCCACAGAATATACCTTGACATCTTAAACCATGGTCCGCTTCCTCTTCCAGCTGATTGCTTCCATTTCTAATGAAGAACTGTCTGACTAGCGCTGGCTGACAGGAATAGCAATCCTGTCTCTTCACTTCCTTTTGTGACACCTCCCAAGCACATCCTGCAAGGCTTTTTGTGCAATTTCAAATGAACAGGCTTTGCTAAAAGGAAAGTAAAACCGTATTAATTAGAGTAACCGAATAGGCTGAGCTCTGAATACAGCAGTGGCAGAAGATCAGTGAAAAGTTTCTGGCCTTAGCAGTATATTTTGGTTTCCAAGGCACTGGAGGTTTTATGTTGAGTGTTTTACAGATTACACTAGCCAATACAAGAACAGGGTCATTAATATAATAAATCTCAGGGAAGTGTAGAGCTAGCCTTAGGAAACCATTCTATTTTTTGGCCTCTGATAACCATTGCTGTTGGAGTCTTTAACAAAAACTAGCACTGACATGTGATCTGGGCACCATCGGCACACACCTGTGAAACACTAATGGAGCTGATTTCTAGCAGAACAGGCCAGGCAGTCCCAGCTTTGGCTCTGCTAATATTCCTGGCTTGCCCTGGAGGGAGCTGAGCTCTTCCTTGGTCTCTTCAAGATAGTTAAGACTAAAGTGCTGATTACAGCTCATTGATTTGTTTACACAGCAATTAATTTTTCTCTGTACTAACCAAGGGACTTGCTTCCATAGCATTGCTGATGAAACAGGTATTCACAGCCCCATTTGAAGGAAGGGTGGGAGCTTGCTGATGACAACCTGGTTAAAAACACATGACCACCATCACACAGGCTGTGGCCAGGTGCACCCTCTGCTTCCCTGCGTAGCAGAGCAGGACTTGACCTGCTTGTCAGTCTCTTGCTGCTTGGCTTTGAGGGCTAATTCCTACTGATTCATATTCCAGCCAGCAGTGCTATCAAATAGGGAGGACTGGGGGGCATGTGTGTGTGCAGGGGAAGAGGGGCCTTGGCAACAACCCTGGTAAGAACTGAGCCATGTTTCTGGTAAAGCAGCTACTGTATGGCTGCAATCGCTGTGCCTCCTTTCCAGCAGTGCTAAGGAAACTAGGAGGCAAAGACTCTGTCTGCTTGTCTGCCTAATCTAAAACTGTTAAAACTAATTAATTTTAGTCTAGCAGTGATGAATAAAGAGCTATCCTGCCTTAGCTGAAGTGATCAAATGACATTCAAGGGCGGTGGGTGTTTGAATACACACCAGCAGGCTTCTTTGGTGGATCTGTCTTTGGGCAGAGGGATTAAATTGCATCCCAATGAGTTTGTTACTAATTCCATCCTAGCTTTCTCAACTGTAAACTGCTGGAGATATCTCTGCTGTCTCCCTTGCTTTTGCACACAAAGGCGTCTGTGTGTGTGTGTGTAAGTGTCACTTTTTTTTTTTTTATCTTTCACTCCAAAATGATTATGAACAGACTGCTTTTCTTCTTCCTCTGGGTCACATTTTACAGAGAGTACAGTACTAAATGCAGGCGGGAGTTGCTGGGAGAGAATTAACGCTCTGTTCTTGGCTTAAGCGACCAGCTGCAAGGGGGGAACCTGGCTCTAGGAGTCCCCTAGACTGGGTCCCCTCCCCCTGCAGTTCTTGTAGTGCAGGTGTTTTGGTTTTGCAGCTTTTGATGGTTTTGTTTGGTTTTTTTGATGGGATGCAGCTTCATTCTCCCTGCCAGCCTGAGGATGGTTGTGTGGCTGGGGATGATGGATGGGTGAGCCGATACAGGCTTTCCTGCTCTGCTCTTTGGCATGTGCACAGCAGCTGAGGGGATAGAGAGCAGCAGCTGGGCTGGGTAAATCCCTTCTGGCTTGCAAGTGCCAAGGCAGGTGGGAGAAGGGTAGGGCAGCTCCCACCACACACCAACCCCTGAGTTCATCTCAATGACTGCCTTGTACCCCTGGCTGTAGGATGGGGTCTGAAGAAGTGACGCGGAGAGGGGAAAAGAACTGCAGCAGCACCTTGCTGACCTGGCCAGGCCCTCCCTTTAGTGCTGCAAAGGGGGAATGGCATGCAGTTATTGCAGAGACCTTGTCGGAGAAAATTGAATTCCCTGCCCGCAGAAGTTATTGCATGAATACAGAGGAAAATTATCTTTGACCTGGAGGGAATCCTTTAGGACTTGAAATACTAGCTTCCTCAGACCTTTTTCTGTGCATAGCTTTCCTTTGGTTGAAAAGACATTTGTTTTCTATTTTTTTTCTCTGTCATGCAAGTGCAGGAGTTCAAAACTGTCTTACTTGACATATGGACAAAATTTAGGACTATTTTTGTTACTCTTTAACTCCAGAAAACTAGATTCCGATGTCTTTTACTCAGGAGAAAACAAAGCCTAAGGCATGTGGAAAAAGGCCTGCTTTCTAGATGCTCTCTCACATGCTAAATTTGTGCTTCAAAGCAGCAGCCTCTACCTCCTGCTTGTCCTTCCCCCAGAGCAGGCTGCAGCTCCTGGGCCTGGTGGGCTGGGACGGGCTGCGGTGCCCCAGGGAAGGAAGCCAGCTGCTCAGCGGTACGTGGCTCCCATGGATAGGGCTTCTAGCAAATATCTTAGAGCAAATATTTAGCAAATACCTTGAGCTGCCGGTAAGGACAAGGAAGTCTCTGAAGCAGTTTAAATAGTGCTGGCTCTGCAAGATGGTGGTGAGCATTTGTGATTAAGGGTATCCCAACTCCACGGAAACAAAGCAGTTGCTTTCAGCACAATGCCTGTTGTTATACTCCAGAATGTGCCACTTCCTTCCCCCCTTCAAATGGCCACACTCTCCTTTTAATCCCCAGCAAAAATGCAGATTCAGTATGTAACATATGCAGCTTTTCCCCTTACATTAGCAGGGTACCAGTTGTAGTCCTTGCTTGGGCTGGTGCAAAGAGATGAAAGATCACTTTGATATGCTCCATCTTTTCAGTCTTTGCAGAAGTGCTTTCTTGCACCTGCCTACCTGAGCTTTCTGAAAGGAACTGGCCTGCTGGATCAGCAAACAGCTGTTTCGAGAACGCAGCCATGGGCTTGTCATCAGGCCTTTCATGGGGAGCTTCCTCCATGGATTCTTTCCAAGCACTCTGCAGCTATTCCTCAGCCTCATCTGTTTCACTGAAGAGTTTGCTTTTTATTTTTCAGTATAAATGGTCACTGTTCAGTAAGAGAAAATAATCTGACTGGAAAATCTGGCTTTATTCCATGAAGTCAGGTGCCTTTCCTCCTCTTCTTCTTTTTTTTTTTTTTTTTCCTCTCCTGCTTGGATATGTGCACACTAAGGCCATAGTCATATTGGCAGCTGCCTGTTGAGGGGAACAAAGACTGTAACATCACTTCACAGGTCAACCAGATGAAGACAGTTGCTTTTTGCATTTGATGACATAAAACAGAAAACACTGGAAATGCTGTTTCTGAAGTGAAGGGAAAGATATTGGGGTTCGGGGAAAGGCTTTTTTTTTTTTTTTTTTTTTTAACTAAAGTATGTTTCATGCACGCACACACACACCCTATTGGTAAATAATGAGTCATCTTACAATACTATAAGTGAATTTTAAAACTTTTTAAAACCTCTTAGCCTAAAAATGATAAGGAAAAATATAACCTGTTTGGCAGGATTTCTATGGAGTACTTCCTTTTCTTTCTAGAAAAAGTTCAGGCCACCTTAGCTCCCTAACTCCTAATGTGTGTAATAACTCACATTATTATTAGTCACCCGATGTGTCCACAGTCTTTTACAATTTCTCACCTTTAGTAAGAAAGGGGAACATCCAACAACAGTAAATCTGGAAACAGGAATAAAAGCCTAAAATATTTATTTATTTAAATGTTGGAGTTTGGCTTTACTGATAACATGAAAATTGGGATAGAAAGCCATGTATAGGTGGTCTATTTAAGTATTGTTTAAGCAGAGAGATCACTATAAGGTAAGGTTTGCTTTAAAAAGTTCTTCTTATTTCCTTTTCCTGGCCTGCTTGTGTAAACACTGTTCTCTTGCTTTCTAAGAGTCAAGGGTCTCTTCAAAGCATATCTGACTGTTCTCATGTGAATAGCAGCTAAAAAATACCCTTAAAAGAAGGCTTAAAAGAAGCTTGGGAGTTTGCAGCTGTTCTCACTGAAATCAGCAGCTTTTTGCAACAGTGTTTGTTCCTGCTGCTCTCCAGCTGTAGCTATACGTGTTTATAATGTCCCTGTCTAATTACCTGAACTACTGGATGATGCACAAACCCACCTGGGCAGAGCTAAGCAGGGAGAGCAGAGAGAAAGGCAGCAAAACTGGTTTTAAACGCGCCGGAAGGTGTGATACCCCCTTGCAGTGCCACGAGGACTGGCGCCATGCAGATGGGCTGTGGTGCCTCCTCCCAGGGCTAGCCTGCTACGAGGGTTACCACAGCACAGCAAGAGCCTCCTTAACAGGAGCCAGGAGTTTCACCCTGTAACTCGAGTGCTAGATCCAAGACGAAGGTGCCAATAGGATTAAGCTGTCTTTAAAATAGAGCTTCTCAAATACCAAGCTTTTAGTTGTATCCGCTTTGATCATATTCTGGCTTAACACTGATATTTTAGAAGCTTTGGCTATTGGTTTCTCTGCAAAGCAGCTCTGAACTTTTCCATGCTACGAGGTTGTAAGAACATTGCTGCATTTGAACATATTGTTTGTGCTTGATGGGTACAAACTGAGGCCTTCTTGTGCCTGGACAAGTTTGAGGATCCTGCAAATTCCAAAGATGGGATAAGCAGGGTCTCAGACTTGCTTCACGTGACTACAGGACTTTTTTTTTAGTAGTGTTAAGGAATTAACATTAAAATGTGGGTGTTTAGCCTTCTTAAATGTTCTAGTTCTAGCAGTTCACTGAGACTGCATGGAGAAATGCATACTCGCCCATGGCAAATAGTGATTTTTATCTTCTTCTCTGAGGCTTTGCTTACTTGATCGGCAGGGCTGCCTTACTGCAGCACTTCTCCACTTGTGGTCCGTAACATGGTAGAAAATGGAGAACCAAATAAAGGGGAGGAAAAAAAGATCAGACTGTCTTGTACGACTTCAGGCATGTGAGTAAGCAAATGTAATGGGGGGACTAGAAGGGAATAAAGCAATAGGTGAACATTAAGGTAAAATGACCTTTTATGTGGTTGTCAAGGAAAAATGGGATCTCATTATATGATCTTTTTCAGGTCTTTAAGTAGTTACTGTATTTTTTAAAAAATGAAGAAAAAAAAGTTAGGAAATGACTGACCTAATGCTAGCTCTTATCTGTAACTGACGTCTCCTTCGTAAGCATTCCAAGTCACCGGCAAAGGCTTTGAAATCTTCCTCTGTTTGCAACGGAGCTGACGGAGTTCAGTGGTAAATATGCAACAAGTGTATTGCCCGTTTCCGTTCTTTGTTCCCCAGGGAGTCATTTAAACAAAACAAATTCAGTGCACACTAATAAAGTGGGTAGGTAGCTATTGCAGCTTAATAGCGTGATCTCAACCATTTTCCTTGGCAGAGAGTTTAAGGAATGTTTCCAGCTAGGTTATACGTTCGTCATGGAGTGGTATCAGGCAATGTGTTTCCTAGGGTCACGGTGTGGCACTGAAGCTGTGTGTGCTCTTCCTATGCCCCTCACTGTTCAGGAAGCACAGAGTTAAACATTGCGTATATGCTGCTCCCCGGGGCTCAGTGTTATTGCTGCTGCCTTCTCTTGCATCCAGACTGTTTTCCAAACAGCACGTGGGTTGGGAGTTTGTCTTTTTTGTTGTTTGCTTTTTTGCTATCCATGCTAATTGCTTCTGTTTAGCTTGTTTCCATGCAGCTCTTTGTCCTCTCTTAAGCTTCACTTTAGTGTGGAGCAGGGTAGTAAATATTCTGCTGTGATGTCTCCTGAATGCAGCAGTCTAATGGAGCTGTCTTGCCTAAAAGACTGATGAAAGCATGTTTTACTTCAGTTTGTCTTTGGCCCTCTGGAATCAGTACCATGCTGCCGCTGGAGGCCGGATGAGTAAGGGGTATGGACAAGGCTCTTGGAAGCACTCCCGCTGTCTTTAGGAGCAAAGAGTGGGGATAGACTAGGGGAAAAATAAGCCAAATAGTTGTGGTTTGCAAGTTAGTCATGCTGTAGCAGTTTTACTTAACCCTGTCCTGTTGGAAACTGCCCTGCAGAAGAAGGCCCTGATGCCGCTTGGGCCTGAGCCAGATCTTTGCCGACGCGGAGCAGATCGGTGCCCTCAGAGCAGCCACAATGCCCTCAGCCAAGGTGGGAACACATGAGCCAGGCAGTAACATGAGTGAGGCAGGACAGCAACTGCCTGAGTGGAAAGGTTATGAGGCAGTTACTTCATGGCCTCTAGATTCTCCTTTTTCCTACCTGTTCTCCATGCAGAGCTTGTATTGAGTGCGGTTAGTTATGTCAGGAGCAGTGGCATATGACTAACCACTTTCTTAAGTTATCTGCTGGTCTAGGGGAAGCAGTGAAAGAAACTTAAAAAAAAAAAGTTTGCCAAGAAACTAAAAAAAAAAGCCTGCCAAGGAGCAGCCATGAAGCTGCTAAATGAAGCTGGTTTCCAAAGGTTTTGTGATGGTCTTTTGTCACATCTAAGGCTCCTAACCCTCTGGAGGTTGCCCTTGACTTGAGAGCTTGCACTGCGGCCTTCTCCTTGGGCAGGTCATCTGGGCATGCAGGGCTACCTGGAGCACCTCCACCTACTTGCCTCCTTCCTTTTTAACAGTAGTAATTATACTGAAATTACCTGGGAAGGTCTTTGGAAACTCAGGGGGTGAGAGAGCGCTGGATAATGAGGTAAAAACTGCCTCCTTGTCTTAGGAAACCAACGCTGCTGCCTGCCTTAGTGTCCTCTCACTGATATCCTCCGAGGACAGTTCTGCCCCTTATTCTTTCTTGTGAATGTGTTCTCCTTCTCTGGAAGATGGATTATCTAGAAATCATTCTTGAAAGATTTTTAATTTACCTTAGGCTTTGAAAAGAAACTGAAGTTCAGACACAAGATATGAAGAAGTACAGTCTAGTTTTAATCAAAACCTGTTGTTCTTGCCAACTGAACTCTTAATTAAAAAGCAGCAAAACATTTTGGATGAGTTGCAGATTAACTGAAAAATTTAAAGCAAAATTATTCAGTCCTGGGTCCAATTTGGTGAGCAGCTCAACTAGGTTTAAAAGCCTTTCACTACTCTTTAGAATCTATTTTGATGTTAATTGTTTATTTCAAATTGTCTTTTAAAATTATTTAGATTTTAAATATGAACCAATTTCAAAATGACATTTCTCACCTCTTTCCTTTTTTTTAAGAAAGAAATCTTTAAACTTACAGTCTTGTTTCAATCAAACAAAAAGAGAGAAAAAAGGAGGAACTGGTTCCCTCCCTAATTAAATCATTATATGCCTAACACCACTTCTAGTATCTTGTTCATCTTTGCACATGTTGCTGTTTATTTATTTATAACAACTTGTATAGTTGAACTCTAAAGTTTGTGGTTCTTTTTTTCTTTTCTTTCTTTTCCTTTCTCAGAATAATACTGTCTAAAATGCTGTATGTCAAACCATGCGCTTTGGAGGCTGATTTTTATGTGCCCTACTTCTTTAAAGGGCATAAATCATTGATTTCAGCAGATTGCTGTTGTCCTCATTGCTTCTAAAACACAGTTATTGCTGTGGGTGCTTAGCTGTGGATATAGAGCCTTCTTATTTAGCCTGGTAGCTTCAGTGCCTGCATTACATCCTACATCATCTGTCATGTTGTCTATATATAAGGCTTGTTCTGGTATTCTCGAGGCAACTGCACACTGAACCTGAACACCTCTGCAGAACAGTCATACCCATAGTTATTGCCTTCAGCCACCAGAAAGTCATTGCCAGGGCTTAATACAAATCTTTCTCTGCTAAAATGGCCATTAAAAATCTTCTTACAATCTGATGTTTGCTGAAATCTGTACTATAGATCTGACCAAATGTGGGAGAGGAGGAAACAACACCCGTAATAGGGTGATTATCCAGCAGCAGTGAGGGAGTTTGCCTCCTGCCTGTCTGTGTTGACTGCGGCACAGTGCACGGTGCACAGTGGCTAGCAGGACTGGGGGCAGCTCTCCCACAATCTTCTGACCTGGAGCACATCCTTCCCCTTCTCTCTTCCCCTTTATTGCGCTCCTCCAAATGGGTTTCTGTTGGAGCAGATGCTACTCTTGACTGTTAACATCTTTCTTTGCATTTAAGCTGTTGTTAAGTTTTCTATAAATGGGGTAGGTCAGATCCATTTTGAAGGTTGATGCTCAGTGATCTTCAACAAACCTTGAATGCTAAAATCAAACATATGCATAGCAGGTAGTGCCTTGTTACTCCAGGAGGGAGGTGCTCAGGTCTCATCACCTCTCCAGGCTGCTGTATGGCTCTCTGAATGTGGAGAACAAACTTCATATTGTAACTGCAGGATGGTCTGACCTGATACAGCCAATATGTGAGGTGTCCTGTATGGCCACACCATTTAAAGAGAAAAACAACAGATGACATGTGGAAGGCAGCAGAGGATCAGTGGTTGATGAGGAGGGTGTGTTTCCTGCAATGACCACAGGAACTAAAGTCCACCTCTCTTCATTCCTTTGGCAAGGGAGGGGCTGCTGCACAACCCAGGATCTTCTTACTCCTTTTGGTAGCTGCGTGAGGCCTCCAGTGTATTGCCATCTGTAAAATGAAACAGGCCATTTTTTCTCTTTCAGCAGATGTTCTGTCCTTATGTCGTGTAATGTTGGCACTTAGTTGTACCAAACTGTTCAGGAGCCCATGAGGGCTGTCAACAGAAGTAACTTAACTGTCAACACTCACATCCTTGAGCATGTTGAGGCTGACCACCATGCATGGCAGGGATCGAGCAAGGAGGAAGTAGGAATTGGTGCCCAGAGTCAATGTGCGGGGAAAAGACTCCAGGAATCTGTAGCGCCTCCTATAAATTGCCATGGTTGTCTGAACTCGCTGCTGGTTGCGGAGCATGCTGTGAGACGGTCTTCCCTTCTGTCAAAGCAGGCATCAATGGGTTGTCTATTCTGTCCTCATAAAAGAAGCCTGTTTTGCAGAGGACATGATGCAAAGAGCCTGCAAGCTTGAAATATCTGGATCTCTTCCAATTTCTATTCCCAGAAGCCCTGTTCTAACAAATACTGCTGAATGTATATACAGCACAAAGGGGTGCAGGGAGAGATTCAGCTGGAGATGAGGTTATATAAAATATCACTAGCCGTGGAGAGGCACAGTTAAATAACCTTCTTTGGATCTTTTACTCAAACTGCAGGTATTCCCCTTTTGTTGTTCTTTCTCTTTCTTTCCTTTCTGGAGGCCAACTGCCTGGCAAAGGGAATAGAATAACTAGGATGCACAGTTATACTTTGGAATTGAAGGGATCCTGTTATAGTCATGCACGTGCATTTCACGGTACATGTAGGCAGGAATATTCAACTTGTCTGAGAACCAGCAGGTTGAAAGTAAAGACCACGCTCTGAAGCATCTGTATATTCACCATTTGTCAGTTTAACACAAAGCAAAATGAAAAAATTTTCCACTGTCCTTGAGTCCCCAGGTTGTTCTCTTCTCTGAGTTCCCAGGGGGTGATAGTCCTCAGCTTGTCCAGAACAATCATTATGTCCTGTTTGTTTAGATAGTCACAAACCCAGTCTGGAGAACTATATCAGAGTCAGGTAGTAAAGTTTATTAAAAGACATTCTCTGTTCTAAGATGTAATTGAGAGAGTTCTTTCCTCTACCTCCACCAGACCAGATGAGCTATTGATAAGAACAGCATCACAGACTTTCCAGCTAGTTCTGTTCTGCCTTATTTTATATGTTTAAATCTTAGCATGCAGAGCCAGGTGCCTTACCCATGCTCTTGGGAATATGGTAAGAAAAGCAAGTGCACTCCCCAGGATAGGTTAAAGAATCACCTTGAAAAACAGGCAAATGGGAAAAATAAACTATAGGGATATAAATGAGCAAAAGAAGAACAGCACAAATGTATTAGTCATTTCTTAATTGCTCTTGGAAGCCAATATGCTTAATATCCTGAAATAGAAAGCCCATCATTTCAGTTCTGCACATTAGCAATTCAAAACAAAATAAGGTGAGATCTCCTGAGAATGGAAACATGCA
Source organism: Tinamus guttatus (assembly GCF_000705375.1). The sequence goes on from NW_010581602.1 coordinate 210,487, forward strand.
TATTTTTTCATATTGTCTAACAAATATTTTACCTTACACATCCTCTCAGTTTAATCCCTGACTTTCTATTATATTTAAGAGCTCTAGATAAATTCTTTGTTGGACATGAGGAAAGTTTTGCCTGTGTTTTAGGAAAGCTTGTTTTATATTACATGACCTGAGTGTGTCAATGTGTTATTGTTAGTTTAGGACACTATCGAGTGAGCAACCCTGTGAGCTGAGCTAGAAGCTCTTGGATTTGTATATTTTCTTACTTAGCAGTTTCATGTTCAGCCTGGGTGTCAGGGATGATGGCACCTGCAGACTGCTTGATCCAGTGTATTCACTAGATATTAATCATCAGCTAGGATCTGGTTTTATCTGTTGACAAAAATGTATGCATTATAATCTTCTTGTAATCCTTTAAACAATATTGCAGTTCAGCTCCCCTTCTTGCAGCTTCACAGTAAATGTTATGCAAAAAAAAAATTTGTTTTGCACTTAGCAGACAGACCTCCCTTGTAGACCTCCAGGGACTGTCCTTTGTTGTCCTGCCTTTGGCACATCAGCTATGCAAAAAAACTGTGAATCTCTGTCTTCTTTCAAAGAACAGGGAAAGAAAGGGAAGCCCTTTCTGCTTCTCTCCCTCCTTCCCCTCCCCCTCATATTTTTTCTCTCTATTTCTCTTTACGCACTGATAGTATTTCAGCTCTCAGGAGTATTCTGTACAATTTCTAGGTATCTGCTTTGATGCTGTAGTTCCTTGCATGCAGCTCTGGTTTGGAGGCATCACATTCTTTCTGCATGATGTGCTGAGGCTATGAGGATGGCAGTTTCTTCAAATCAACTTGTGCACGTTAATTGAAAGCATTGGGGAAGTGCTGTGGGATCATGTGTGACCTATAATTTTGCTCAGCATTGCATTACACAGCTGAGCTTGCACTTGTAATCAAGCAGGTTTACACTCTTTATTGTGTTTTCCCTGAAGTGTTGCTGCAGTGATATTTTTGATGATGGAGAAAATTATGTATTGGAAAAAAAACCTTTGGCACTGATAATTATATGGCAGCAATTAAACTGTACAGAGTTGAAGAGCAGTTGTTTAGGTGAAAATTACCAGTAACATTTTTAATTGAAATAGCGTTTCTTGCTATTTTCTTTGAAATTAATATCTAGTCTTTCATGTATTTTTGTTCTATGTGTTAAGTATATGCAGAGGTATGTATTACCATGAGTTCTAGAAATATTTTTGAGCAGTAGATTAAAACAATGTTTAAGAAAGAAAGGGCCAGACAAATTATGGACCTTTTCATTTCTAGATCATAATTTAATCTTTCTTGTGGTTGTTCAATAATTGGTATATGTAGTGAAGCGATAGCTCTATAAAGGAATAACCTGGAGCAAAACTTGAAGTAGGAACATGGGGAATAAAGGCCTAAAAACAGACTCAGCTTCGCTTCTGGTGAAAATACTAGCTACCCAGTATGAATGCTACACTGCCACCACAGCATGCGTATGATTTCTAGTGCAGGAGCGAGCAGGTCTTGAAGAAAATTTATCATTGAAGAAAATTCATCAATGACTTGGACAAGGGCACAGAATGCACCTTGAGCAAGCTTGCAGATGATACAAAACTGGATGGAGTGGCCGGCACTCCAGAGGGCTGTGTTGCCATTCGGAGGGACCTGGACAGGATGGAGAGTTGGGCAGAGAGGAACCTCCTGAGGTTCAACAAGGACAAGCGCAGGGAATAGCCCCAGGCACCAGTGCAGGCTAGGGGATGACCTGCTGGAAAGCAGCTGTGTGGAGAGGGATTTGGCAGTCCTGGTTGACAACAGGTTAACCATGTGTGAGCAATGTGCCCTCGTGGCCAAGAAGGCCAATGGGATCCTGGCCTGCCTGAGGAGGTGCGTTGCCAACAGGTCGAGGGAGGAGATCTTGCCCCTCTACTCAGCTCTGGTGAGGCCGCACCTAGAGCGCTGTCTGAGGTCCCCAGGACAAGAGGGACATTGTTTAGTCTGGAGAAGAGAAGATTGAGAGGGATCTGATCAATATGTATAAGTACCTGAGGGGAGAATGTAGGGAGGATGGGGCCAAACTCTTCTCGGTGGTGGCCAGTGACAGGACAAGGGGTAATGGGTACAAGTTGAAACACAGGAAGTTCCATTTCCATGTGAGGAAGAACTTCTTTCCTGTGAGGATGACAGAGCCCTGGAACAGGCTGCCCAGAGAGGTTGTGGAGTCTCCTTCCCTGGAGATCTTCCAAACCCGCCTGGATTGGCACCCTGTGCCACGTGCTCTAGGTGTCTCTGCTGGAGCAGAGGACTAGATGGGGGTGGACTAGATGATCTATAGAGGCCCCTTCCAACCTCAACCACTCTGTGATTTTGTGAAACTGTTAATTCTCAGAAGAAATAGTCTGTGACTAAGAAAAAGAACTTTCACATGAAATATAAAACATGAGATACCAGGTTAAAGGAAGTACAAAGACACCAGGAAAATAAATACTGTTGAGCACTGGAAATGGAGATCTTGACACATGCAAGCTGCCCAGCTGTTGTCCAAGAACCACATAGGCAACATGGCAGAGGAGGCATTCAAAGAAATGCAATGAGGCAAATGTGTACTGTCTATATAGAGAATTGGCCCTAGTTATAGAGAGTGAGCTGAGGAGAAATCATGAAAATGCTTGTTTTACATTGTGATAGGCAGGCCATGAAGCTGGCATTTGCCCAAAGGAACCAAAAGTTCACTTTTCAGCCTCTCAGAAAAGTTAAGACTTCTTCTTAAGACCAGACTGGACTTAGTAGTCTCTGTAAACTAATCACCACTTAGAGAAAGCTCATGTGAATAATACTTATTGCTCTATCATTTCCAGGAGGAAGAATTATTTAATTTTGCATTGCTGCTAGTCTTTGTGCACCTCACAAGATCTCAGTTCATACACAGCATCTGTGCCCTAAATAAGCTTGGTGGTACCGGTGGCATTTGCAGGATTTGCTGAACTGTCTTCCAGTTCTCCATTACTAGGTAGTTCTGAAAGTAGCAGTGAAGTCAACAGGATAAGGAATGAAGACAAGTCTATTGAAATATATGTGTTTATGCGTGTCCAGTAATCCTATATTGCTAACAGCTAATATTTAAAGCAAGGATCACTAAAGTAGAAGGAATTGCTAAAGTAGTTTTGAGGGGACACTTTGAGAATAGGATCTCCCCTATTTGCATTGTACAATGAAACCAAAGGATGCATTTTTTTCTTGTTTGTATTTTCGTCTTATAACATATCCTAGGGCCCTGGAGTCCTCAGCCTGCAATGATAATGGATCTGGTAGTCAGCTGTAAGCAGGAAAAAGAACTGATAAAAAAAAAAAAAAACACATTTCTTAAAATATCCATGGTACGGTGAACTTGTATTTTAGAGGAAAGACAGATGGCATTGGCAGTTCTGTTTGGGGTGCAACTATGTTTGCTTTGGTGAGGAGAGAACTGGCTATAACATACTTCATGGAAGAAGGATGACACCCATTGGATTCGAAAACCTGAACTCTGAAGTAAAAAATCACTCTGAAGAATACCCCAGATGCCTGTTTTGTAGCCTGTGACTAAGAAAAGTCGATCACTGCCAGGCTCGTGCTGGTGATTACCTTGTGCCCATCGGATGGCTGTGGCAGGTGCTTTAGAAGATCACAGGACAAAATATCAAGGGTGAGAACTGACATTGTTCCCAATCAAAGCTGATTATTCTCTCTCTTGTAGAAAAACCATACTTTCCTTTTTCATTTAAAAATAAGGAACTAAATTCATGTACAGGGGTACATTAACAAAACTCTCTGAATCTTTCTGCTTTTTTCCACTGGATTTTATTTTTACTTTTTTTTTTGTGCACAGGCTCCAGTAACTAATAACTAAAGAGAGCAAAAGGCTTTTTAGGTAGGTTCACTTATTCTTCTCTGTAAGAAGCGGAAATTACCAGTGTTTGCAGGTTCTGATGCTTTAGCCAATGCACCCTTAGACAGTCCAGCTGGTTGGACTCCTTCTGTCAGGGAAGACTATTCTACAGTTTGTTGCACTATTTGTCCATTGTTTTAATATTTAGCTTAAATTTCCTTTGTAATTTTTTCTCTTTCCTAGAATATCTGAAAGGCACCCAGGGGGTACCAATAACGGTAGAAGTAGAGGCAGTACCCATTCTGTTACATGTGCTGCTTAGCATTACAGAAACAAGAATACTTGCCTAATATTTTGTTATAAACATTCCTCGATGTAAAATATTGAAGAGTTTTCTATGCACAGCAGGAAAATTGATTATTTGAGATACAGTTGAAAGTCTTACACAGTGCATTCTTACAGGACTATTTTATTTTATTTTATTTTCCTTCAAGGCTTGTATCTTCTTAGTATTAAAAAGAATTTACCAGTACTAATAACAACACTTGAATGTTCATCCGCCATTCTCATGCAGGGAGTTTGTTACAAATTATTCTGCATAATTTTTGTGGAATTGTGACCCAGAAGGAAAAATGTTCCTGTTGAGATACATGCTGATGGATTAAGAGTTTGTTTGGCCCAGAGTCATACCAACACTAGTGCAAGATGCTGAAACCGTATCATGGAATATAAATGTCTAGAAAGAATGAACACAGGCTGTACACACATACTGTAGGGGGTTTGTTTGTTTTGCTTTTTAGGCCAAATTCGCTTCATTTGAGTACAGTCAACTACATCAACTGTTTATCTTTCCATACGATTAAGTTCGGAAAAACAATCATGCCCTTCTCCCCACCTCTTAACACACATGTACCCTCTTGCCTGATGGGTGCTTTCAGCAACCTGAGAGCAGACTCTCCTGACTAAGCATGCCTCTCCAGGCAAAAGCGTAGCCCTTGCACTGAGCCTCATCCCAGGCAGGATGAAGTAATCAACCTCTAGGCCTCCACTGAGCAGCGACTCGCAGAGGGGAATTTGTTTCTGTTTCATTCTGCAGCTGAAGAAACACGCAGGAGTAGCAGGGAGTCTTGGAGCAGCTGATTTAAAGATTGATCCTTTTTTTTCTTTCTTTTTTTTTTCCTCTTGTCTAAGATGTTCATCTGGCATTCATAAAATTCACCTTGAGTAACTGGTGTTACATCTGAACTCTCGAACCATGGCAAGAAGAGCATCCTGCTGGCTGAATGCATTCAAGCAATCTCTTGAGCTACCTCAGATGGTACCAGCAGTACCGGAACCCAATGGGTATTGTTTTTTATCTCCACCAGTTAAATATCTGGTCAACTCCTTTCTTAGAAACTTTGCCAATATGAACAGTAAATTCTCTTCCAAAGAGAACCTCCTGCTCTCTTCACCTTTGTTCTCAGAAAATGAGGTAAGATTGGAAGAGTATGATTGCTTCTGGGTAGTTTGTGACCAGCTGCATGGTGGAATAATTTGAATGGAAATTTGAATTCGATGCAGAGCTGCTAATCAACATCAAACATGTGAATGTCAGTGGCTGACGACTTTAATTGGATATTTGTTTAAAAGTACGTGTTTGAACCATGAAAGACTGAATTTTAGAACTTCAAACAGTATTCTGGTTACCTGTCTGAGAAGGGCTGTTGCCAGATCTGTGCACTGCAGCAATGCCAGTTGCTTTGATTTCTGAGCTTGTGTGGTGTTTGTTATAATGAACTTGCACAAATAGACTTCCAAAGAATGGTTGTTGGAAGAAAACTGTAATGGTGGCAGGATATGCAAGGTATCCAATTCTTATGTGATCAGACACTACTTTTCCAACAGGATCTCTACCTCATGAATGCTCACATTGTGTCTGCTCTGGTGAGAAGCTGCAGCTGTGGAATGAAGGCGATTCCTGCAAAGGAGAAGGACATTATCTAATCTCACTGTACACTCTCCTTAGGAAAAAAGGTAATGGGTTTAAGATGTACCAAGGACAGATTAATGTAGGTCTAATCTAGATTAGACTCCATGAAGAAACTGTGAATGGTTCCAATAGCAGAAATAGCTCAATTTCCAGTGCTGGTTTCAGGTTTGCATGACTGGCATTGCCACCATCTTTCCAGGTGTCTCTACAGCAATGCTTTGCTAGTAAGGACATAGACCAGGTGACTTCTAGATCCCTTCTACTTCTGTTCATCCTGCATCTGTGTTCTATGTTTTCTTCACTAACAGTAGGATTCAAAAGGCCTGTGGTAAATGAGGCAGACACTGACAGAAAGAGAAGAGTAATTGTCAGCTGAAGGCAGCCCTAGAGTTAGGGGTCCTCTCACAAGCTGTGCTGCAGAGCTCCCATGAGGACCTGTGGATGTTTTGCACCTATCGATTGCTCCCAGGAAAGGTTCTGCATGAAACCTGGGGTCTCCCTTGGGGATGTTTTAAGGTCTAAGTCAAAACTTAGACTGAAATTTGTGTTTTGAATATGCGCTCTTAATATGTAATATTGAACTTTCCAGAAAGCTACGTCTTTCTGTGTGTCAGTTGCCTTCTTGTAAAATGAGGATAATACAGCATTTCTGGGGGGACTGCGTAACAAAGCTGGTTAATACTTCCAAAGCACTTGTATACTCTAGTGATGTGCACCGTGGACGAGGCCATAA
>NW_010581603.1:0-13605 GCF_000705375.1 Tinamus guttatus
CCAATGCCAATGCTTTACTTACCTTCTGAGTTAAGCCTAATAGGAAGGCTTGCACAGGGTCAACTAGTATCATAGTCTAATCTGAATGTCTACCTATGTATGACTTTTACCAATTATGAACATCCCAAAAAAGACAATAATACTAGCAACTAAGCATGTAATATGAAAAATTTCTACTTGAAGGGAAAACTGAAGAGTTTAATGTAAAGAATTCAGTGGGAAAAAAAATGTGTAGTTCACTCACTTTCTCAACCGTTTAATTAGTTTTACTCACTGCAAATAAAAAATACACATATACTCTGTGTTCAGCTTGATTCTTATTAAAATGCCAAACCACCGTTTGAATTAAAGTTTCAACCAAAAAAAGTGAAGTATTTGCCAAAAGGAAGATGGAAACCTACTTCCTGTTCCCCCCACCCCCATCAGATGAGTGGCCAATTGTTATGGAGAGCCAAACGCCCACAGCTTTGTGCTCCTCAGCCTGGTATGTCAATACACAATAATACAGTTTCAGTAAAAAGAACAGAGATTGTTCTCTTTACCTTGGATTACTGCTGTGTCTTCAAAGTAATGGTATTCATTTGGAAGAAGTGAGCTAACTTTCCTCAGGCAGCACAGACAATTAGTATATGGGATTTAATCTAGTTAATGCTCTACGCCCTGAACTCTTGGGTAAAAAGGACCGCACTGTTGAAATGCCGTAGTCAGTACTCTAAGCAGAGTCTAAAGTTTATGGACCTGTCTCAGGAGTGCCTTGCTTGTGGATCTCAGCAGGACTTCAATAGAAGTCAGACATATAGCTACTCATAAAACTCTACTGAGTAGAGTTTTATCACATTTTATCAGAACACTTTTGTAAACATGCCCTATGTTCTGGCAAAGCTTCAAGTGCAGACCTACAGGATGTATAAATTCATTTGGCTGTTTTGATGAGAAGGCAAGACACAGAACCACTAACAAATTGCTTGTGAGCTGTGTGCCCAGTTCTCAAACTGCATCCATTTAAGCAAAAAGCTTTACACTTAAATGCTGACCCTCTTCAAGTCAGAGATAACACTGTTCAACCTAACAGGTGCAGAATCACCATGAAAGCTACAAAGATTTGGTTCCAAATGAAAGCACCTTTATTCTATCTTGAATTCAAAAGAAGATTTTTTCCCCGTATTTAATGGGGAAAGCAGAAAGGATGCTTTCCTTATACGTATGTATTTTATACTTGTATACTTATATATTATGTGTAAGTAAAAATACTTATGTATTTTCTTTTTTTTTTTTTAAAAAAAAAAAAGGAAAGAATGGTTGCTAGAAGTTTTCTGTGCATTACTCAGAAACAGCATACATTTTGCGAACTTTCCTAGCAATTCATCCTCAGGTGCATTAATACTGTAGATAATTTCTGAGCCCCAAATATTTGAGTAAGAGCTTGTGAAAATACTGTGTTCTAAAGAAAACTTCACTGCAGGCTTAATTATCATCTTTGCTAGAAAATAGCTCTTGTAATAGCAGTGTTCAGTGAGTCATTGTAGAGAAACTAAAGAAATGATGGGAAATGAAAAATAATATGAAGGTTATGAGGGAGATGAAGGCAAAATATATTCCTTGATTGTTCCAATATGTTTTATTTGATTCAGAATGTAATAGGAAGTATGACTTTTTTCCCATAATATTTCCTGTCCTTGATACTATATCTATGATACCTCTTGTATGCTTTAATCCCAACTCAAAATTTCCAATTGGGAACTCTACATTGAGTTATTGTTATGTTTAAGGCATAAAGATTTTTAGGAATGTTTACAGCATTGAGATTTTTTGGAATGTTTATCTGTTGTTTGAACAACAAATGTTTCAATATGACAAATATGTGTGTGACTGCACTCTTGACAAAGCCTTTTATTTAAATTTCCTTACCTGCCATGGGAAGATAAAAAGACACTGTGTAGAGATTGCAGCTGTACTGGGCATAGTTCCCACAGGGGAAATTACCCTTTAATGGTGTTAGGCTCAATGGTGTGTGAATGGTTATGTGGTACTTGAAGTGAATGAACCAATTTATCTTTCAGATTAGGACCACATGCCTGTAAGAGATAAGTGCTTTGTCTCAAAAGAAAAAAAACAAACTACACACACAACAACAACAACAAAAACCCACACAGTTTTTCTGGTACACTTACTACTACCTGATGTTAAACTAATTTCTAAAAATGTAGAGTAGAATGAGTTACATCATGTCTTTTAGGAAAAAAAAACGTTTATATCAACTAAGATCATTTTTAAATACTGGCGTTACTTAAAATATAAGAATACTGTTTTGTGTATAGGAAATGTGTATTTTATGTTGTTTGGCGTGTCAGAAGAAGAGACAATATACACAATAAATACTCCTGTATCCAACTTGAATTCATTAAATAACTCACCCTAATCTTGTTTTGAATAAATCACAGAAGTACACTCTCGATTTACTACTTTTGCAATTGTGTTTTGTGATAGATAAAACACTATTTATATAGGGGAGAGCCAATGAAATTATGTTGCAGACAATTTGCCACATTCCAGTAAAACTAACAGAGCCAACATATTTTTTTTTAATATGTTAAGCTAAATATTTTGAACTTGCTGTGAAAAGTGTCATTTCTAAGTAGGTAAGATAATAAAAATCAGGTAAGACCTGTTTTTCCATATCCAACTAAGAACAGAGTCAAGTATTAAGATGACCTTTTACACTGTGGAGTTAGTGATAGCCAGTGCATTGATGCTATGCTGCAGATACAAGAAGAAAATGAAATGTTTGAAATACACATAATGCAAGCTGAATTAATATCAAAAGACTGAAAGTCAGGAAGTCACCAATACTGCCAATATACACCCACACCAAGTGCACGACAGATTTTATCAGTTTCAGGAATATGTAACTAGGTCAATACTTCACAGCCAAAGACTTCAACTGCCTTGATTTTCTTTGTTTATGAAACAGATTGCACAATCTTCTGCAAAATCCCAAAGTACATCTAAAAAGCCTCTCCAGGCTCATGCCAAAGGCAATCTTGTAGCAGGCTCTTAGCAGACATTACAGATTTCCTGAGCTACACAGATACTTCATAGTTTGTACGGGAGTTATTTGGAGAAATGGAACTCACACAAGATGAACAGAATTTTCTCCTTGAAGCAAATTTTGCTAAATTGTCACTTTTTTAGTGATGGTCATATGCTATACTAATCTCCACAGACAGCAGAATAATAGTAATAGCATACAAATATTATAGCAATAGAAATAAGACTAAGCTTGAGATTGGAGGGCTTGGGTCATGTTAGAATGAAGGTAATTTGATACAAGCGCATTTACACGCAGAGTGGTTTGTTGAATCCTCTCCTGTAATTTTATTTTTCCTTTGCCCCAAACCTGAAAGTGTAGGTAGTTAAGATAGCTTTGATGCTTGAAGTAAATTTCAAAAGCTAAGGCACTTGTATATATGACAAGTAAAGATGACTATCACTAAAGGCATGCCTTTGCCGTATCTTTGCTTGCTACTGTTAGCAGCTCAAACTGCCTGTATCTCAGTAGCATTTTGAGTAGCATCTGGTATAAGTGCTTGTCCTTCATTTACAAACTGTCAGTAGGTTTGTGTTGAGCTTTATATAATAGATGTGTAATAACAAAAAACATTTGCCCTTGTTTGGATGTTATTCTTCACTGGCTGTCAGAGTTTGTCCAAGAAAAATGTCTATTAGATTTTACAACATTGATATTAAACTACACCAAAGCTTATCTTCACTCATCTCCAAATTATTAATTTAGGCATCAGAAAGTTAACAGGACCTGGCTAAAGCCATGTTCTCAACTGACCACAAATGGTGTCAGGAAAATGGTATTTAAAGCAGGACATTTTATCATACGGTTATTATAAACTCCCTTAAGACGCCAGTGTTTCCTTCCACTTACTAGCAGCCAGAAAGTTTACTTCATTAATGCTCATCACTGGAAGAGATTTACTTGACACAAGTCCCAGTCAACCAGCTCTGACACCAACCCTTGTAACTAAATGACTTCTTACTCTTTTGATACCCTTGTAAAGGAAGCTGGGGACTGCTACAGAATCTCCACTTCAAGCATCTAAATGTTCTGAGATTGTTCTGACTTAACCATTTTCTTGAAATCACCTCTACCACAGCCTTAAAGTACAAGGGGAAAAAATTGACAGCAGACAATACACTTGCAACAGGTTCCTTGAGGAAAAAGGGCAAAAATGAAAGACAATCATTTCATTTTACTGTAGAAACAAATCCAAAATGTGTCTCCTTCCCAGAACTCATAGCACAAACTATAAATCACTACTTATGTGTGGTTTTTGGGACTCAGTTCTACTGCCTATCCTGTGTCCCCAAACATCATTTATATCACTGTCTTTTCCACTTATCCTTTATATCATGGATAAAGGATTATTATCTTTTCTTAGAAACTCTCTGAGGTTGACAGATACTATGATTCCCTGCCCATGTTCCCTTCCCTTTTCTTCTAAAGATGTTTTTATCCCTAACTCAATCATGAATTTCAATCTGTCTTAAATCAGATTGCTGGCTGCTGCCTTCTGCTTTGTAAATACAAATATTGGTTGGGCATCTGCTCAACTGTGAAATAGTCTTTTAGCTACTGGGTCTGTGTTTGGCAAAGCCCTAATCAAGAGCGCTAGGCAATGTGAACTCAATCCCTTCCACCACGATGAGCAACACTCTGTTTTGAACCATTCACGTTTCACTTTTCCTGAATTAGTTTTACCTTCTCAGCTGGCAGATGTGGCTCCCTGTGTGGCAACTCAAGTGCTTGTGCCAGAACAAATCTCACCGGAGAGATAGGAAATATTCAAGGGAAAGGAACCATGATGGTCTATGCCAATGAAAAACACACACAAAATTATAGCTTGTCTTCTTGTGACATGCACATGCAGCACATATATTGATTTAATAATATTCTTGTTGGTGTACAGTTTGTCTTCAAAACAAGCATAGATGGAATTGAAAAAAAGAGTTGTCTCGATTAAGTTCTACCAATCACAAATTGATTGCAGTGGAACCTTGGGGATTTCACCACTTCCAGAAAAACTGTCAGTCTCTGAAACTTGGACATGACCTGAAAGCAGAAGGGGAATGACTGAGACAGCAATTTCAGGAATTTTTGCTTTGACATATTACTTAAAAAAAGTTCATCCACATCTTGGTAAGAACTCTTGCCTCTGTGGATGGTCGGGGTCTTAGTCTTAGTTCTAATGGTATGAACAACAGAAAAAGAAAGAATAAAAATAAGATGGAATCAACCATCACCTTTTAGGTTTGCTTCCTGATTTAATTTCAGATACTAAATTGAAATCTTTCTTATAATTTTTATTTCAGTTTAATATTTTTCACATTTTTTTTGCTTTGTCAATTACTCTCTTATATGATAAAACGTGCAATTTTCATTTCTTCCTTCCACCTCTTTAAATTTTATAGTTTTCTTTCCTACTAGCATGTAAAACAAATTGACGTTAATGTCAATTTACAGATTGTTTATAAAATACGCTAGTGGAGAGTTTTCAAAATGCCATGCATTGACTTAGGTATTGGGAAAAAAATCACATTAAAGAAATATTATTTTAGACACTATCAATCCTGGCTGACTGTGTGTGTTTTTTACATGGTATTAATGTCAGCACTTCAGGCAAATGTGAACAATCATCGGAAGTGCACACTCAAATCAAATATGTATTTTACTGTTGATTATTGACAACCAGCAATGATTTAAATGATTTGGGTAACAGTCAGCAGTGAACTCTCTTAAAGGTTTCAGAACTAAGAGGTAACAATTCAGAAAATACTCAGATTAGATTTGCATAGCTTTATGCCTTTTCATGTTTGTTTTGGAATAACAGCAACCTCACAGTCTTCAAGAATCTGTGAAAAGCCCAGAAACATTTGCCAAAAGATTCTCTAAGTAGCAGAAGCTGTTGTCATCATATGAGGTCTTTCTCACTTCTGTGTTCATAGCTTGAAGTACATTTCAGACTAACTTTGCAGCAGTAGCAACATCCATCTGTTTTATCATTAGGGTCTCGTACATAAAAAAAAATAAAGTAAAACAATATGAAATTAATGGAGCATTACATCCTAAAATAGGTAAACATGCGCTGATATGTAGGCTGATAACAACATATTGTCTTTACATCCAAATACCTAGATGTGCTTTATGGAACAAACCACTCATTCTAAGTAAATAGATTAAAAAATATGAAAACATACACACAAAGCTGATCTTATTTTATGATATATATTTAAGTAAAAGAAAAAGCACTGAATACGTAAAGGATAATGAATTAACTTCACACACAACATCTTGTTCTCCTGTGCAAAAACAAAATAGTTTGTGAATCATTTCCATCTAAAAGGCTTATATATACATATTTACAGAAGCAAAATATTATAACTATATAACATAAATCCACAAACATACATAAACAAACAAAAACACTGAAGGCTGAATGCATTATTATGAATACTCCTTCAGAAACAGTGAAGGTACATGGACTACAGCTGTTGTGCTGTAAAGACCCTGTGAAATTCTTAACAGAAATGAATGATTAGTTGAAGAGGCAGAAACTACACTGTTGACCACATAGAACCAAAAGCATTTGAGGGACAGGACTAGCCTACATTTAAAAAGTCGATACATATTGGGATTTCAAGCAGCAGTATTTGAGATAATATAAAATTCCTTCAGGGAAAGAAAGGTATCACAACATTTCTTCTTCTTAAATAATACTTGAAGATAAAAAAAAATGTTATGTATAGTTTCATATCATTTATCCGCTTAAAAGTATTAAAAGAGTAGGCCCCAAAATGATTTGCCACTATTTCTGTGGTGACTGCTGTGGATATTAATAATTACCGTTGCATACTGTATGTTCTAGCAATGGGCCCCACTGTGTGTGATGTACATCAACACTAATGAAATAGATAACCTTTGTCCAGTACGGGTTAGAGTCTAAGAGCAAGACAAGAAACAGCAGATGGGAAAAGGCAGACAGATGGGAAAGCACAAAAATTGTCTTTTCAAGAGAATACAACAGATGCTCTGGAAGGAGATAAAGTTGTATTTTTCACAGCTTAAAGTCAGGAGTTTTAGGTACATGATGGAAAACGGAAGGCATTTCCTAAAAACAGTTTCATTTTTTGTATTTCTCAGTAAGCCCATTTGAGATTTATCCATGTTCCTTTTAATATACTCAAATGTGCCCATAAATAATTGTCATCCAAAATCAGAAGCCCTGATTCTTCAGCATCTGAATTTCATATGGATATAGTTGAAAGTTCAAGCTGCTACAAGATACTTCTGTGCCTTGGTTAAGCAGCCTTGTAGGCTTATGGATCAGCCAAATCCTAGTTGGCTTTTCCAAGTTTTCTTTGACACCTTCTTCCCCCCTCTATCCTAATGAACCCACCTCTCTGCAATTGTAATCAAAGCATAAAAGATACTGGACATGGTCTGAGCTCCCTTAGACCAGTAGGATTAGTCCTACAGATGCAAGATACCCTTCTGATTCAAACTCGCTTTAACATGATGCATAATATGTAAGCAGAGACATCCTGCCTGAAATATGCATTTATTCCTTTAATCCATGCTCAAGAATTGTTTTCTGTATGGTGATGGCTACTTGTATCTAATCCTGGCATTGACAGGTGAAATGAAAGAAAAGATGAGCAGAAGCATTTATTTCAGAAATTTCAGATATTTCATAAGGAAACAGGATCAATATACATGATGGGGACATGACATTTAATCACTTAACACAAATAGTCTACACTGTATAAATTACACTCAACTCAGGCTGAAATGCGTTTATTTAAACTGATTCCTTCTTGAAATATTAACTATGTTTTCTAGGTTTCTAAATAATAAAAGTCTTAAATTATAATGCAAGGATTTACTTTCTATGCTCCTGTAAATTAAATACAAAATGCATACAGAATGCTATCCAGAGAAGGTAGCAGTACTCTGTAATGAATATCTTATTTCTTACATTTTTTACTGGAACTTGTTTTTTTTTTATGAAATAAACCAAATTATGACACTCACAAAACATGACTTTGCATTACTGAAATACATATTATTAGTCTACACCTAATTTAGCCATCTTAAAGGCAAAGCAAACAAAGTACTACAACAAATAAAGAAAATTCAGAACAGGTACGCATTTATTTATACATTTCACCTTAATCCTACATTCCAGTAACTATCAGAAAAAAATTTCAATTAGGAGCAAAGTGACATTTTGAGCTTTGAATAGCAGCAGAAAGAATGGGAGCAGAGGAAAAATAAATTAAAAAAAAATCAGCTCAGAGAATGAATACACAGAACTGTTGATTTTTTTTTCATTAAATCTCATTTGCCAAACAAACCTGATCAGCTTTCTTTTTATCACAGTAACCTACTTTACAGCAAAAATATTACATGGAAAATAACAACCACACTGTGATTATCACTAATAGTTCTACATCAGTTTTACCAAAGGCATAATTGATAATTGTTTCTACTAGAGCTTCATTTAGTCTGAGCTAATTTACTTTGTCTTATTTTCTTTTCCCATCTTGCACCAGCTCAATTGAGGATTGACCAACAGATGGAATAATTACTTGGGAATACTGTCATAAAAAAAAAAGTCACTGAGTTAAAATAACATTAAATAACATTATTCAATGCATATTGCTAAGTAATAATTTATCATAAATAAAATTCCATGTTGTATTGTTTTTCCACTCAATTCATCTGAGAAAGTTATGTTTTAGCTATACAAGAAACTAAAATAAATAAAGTGTGAAAAATAAGAAAAAGATAAGCTTTGAAATGGAACATATCTTTCTTCTAATAATCATAAGGCTTAGGAGTATTTATTATGTCAGAATACAGGAATCATTTGTTGTCTTACATATGAGCACATTAACAATCACTTTCCTGCATTTCAGGCTTTCTAACAGCAACTTAAACCAAAGTCCGCCTGTGATGACACAGATGGTGCTTCTCTTCTGTCACCATCCAGAGCTGACAAAGAAAAAGGCAGGACTATGTGTAAGGACAGCTGAGGATGCAAACCTGGTCCCATAGATTTCCCAATGCAATCTGTTCAGTGGAAGGCTACATGTGAGATTTCCCCTCATACTTGATATTCCCTCAAAAGGACCCAGGATCTAAGTATTCTCTGTGGTTACAGCCAGTGACCTCAGGCTTCTTACAGTAAAATACTTTGCTTTCCACATATTGTTTTCCTTGTTACTCTTTTACATTGATAAATGCTAGCTTCAGTTAGCCAGGCTTTACCAACGAGAGCATCTCTTTCCCATTGAGCTGTATATTAAGCTTTCACATACACGAAGACATTTACCCCAAACAAATTGTCTCTCAAACTATTTTATCTCTTAAAACATTATTTTCTTCTGCTTTTCGGTGTCAAAAATGAAGACGAGGGTGCTTATGCCTTGGAGCCTGAGTTTCTCCAGCTGTAAAATGTGGGTGACTGTCAGTGTGTGACAAACTTCTGTAAAATACTTCAAGATCTACTGCTGAAAAGACTGCACAACAACTGGGTATTAATAATGTCAGACCAGAGGAGACCCCATTGGGATGGAGTTACAAAATAAAATACAGCCAGGGCAAGTGGAAGTAGAATCAGGATCATAAACCAAGTTTATGGCATTAATGTGCTGATATGGGGTCTTATGTTATTCACAGAATGTATTATAACTAACACACTGTTAATATCTAGCTTTTGTGTGGTCCTTAGCAGCAGGGCTTGGAGCTGCCCATATTCCAGGCAAGGTCGGAGACAGAAGATGAACACTGGCAGTGAATTTTAATGTAAAAATGAAGACCTAGTCATTTCCCTTAGAACAGAGTGAGTCTGTATTGACTGAATTGACAATCTGTACAACCAAATCAACAGTTCAACAGAACATTATTTTGTGATATTTGTCTGAAGCTACTTAATGCTTGTATTTGAAAGAACAAAAGGAAAAAGGCAGAAAAAAGAATGTAAATAATTTTACAAGAACAAATGCAAGAATGGCAATGTAATTAGAATATCTATGCATAGTAAGGATGCACTACCAAAAATATAGGTATAGAAATGCAGTTTTACCCTGGCAAGACACTGTTTAATGTAGCCGTGTAACATACAAAATGCTGCTTTTTACCTCAGCAGGTAGAGGTAGGCAATTATTTTACAGCCATCATGTCCTTTGCTTCCTGCTGCTACTGTTGTACTCAATAATGAGAAATACTGGCACATTCATATGGATACAGTTTTGATAGTGTGGATCAGATTCTGAACTGAGTAAGCACTTCTCATTTATTATCATGCATTAAAGTGAATATATTTAAGGGAACCATATTCTTATATTCAACAGTGTTATAGCTTGTCCTGCAGGTTCTCAACTCCTCCTTTTCCCCAAATCATCTGAAAATTCTCTTCATCCAAAAATTCACAAACGCTTCCGTGGTGATCAGCAAACTGAGGAGTAAACTGCACTACAAGCGTTCTGTTCTATCCTCGAACCATTCTATTAATACAGCAGTTGATTCTTAATAATTTGTGTATTTAGACAAATTTTAAAACACAGCTGCCAGAAAAGTATTTATCATTTCCAGATGACGTATTTTCTGTATTTGTGGAATAACGTCAGTCCAGGCATACACACTTGGAAAGTTAAAAGCCTGGAAAGCAAATGCTGTTATAGTCTGTAGGTGCCTCCACAATGAAGCCAGGATGACAGCTTTCGACTTAGCTGTCTAAGTTTTACCTTATCTGTCTAGATCTCATTTTTTGTTGTTCTTTTGTTTTTTTTGCATATGGTTTTCAGTTTTTCTCTAACCAGAACACAGCTTTGAGATATTTTCAAAACACTTATTTGATTGAATGCTGCTTTTCTGTCACGTAAGCAACGATTTTTTTTTCCCTCTCATGCTTTTTCTAGTTTAGTTTAATCAAAATACAAGGAAAATCTGATGCCTGAAGGAGTGAAAGAATCTTGGAAACAGTAGTATATGCACTTGCTGATCAGAAATAAAGATAGCGAGAGTAAGATGGGATGCTGTCCAGCATAAAATCCTGCTCTAACTGAGCATTTGCCGGGACATTAGAGCAAAGCAGATACAGGTAATGGAAGAGGGGGGAATCAACACTTCTTGGCGCCATCCTTCAGGACATGCTCTAAATCTAGTTCTTCCCACTTTTTTTTTTTTTTTTTTCCTGCTCAGGGACACAAGCTAGATGATAACTATTTCAGGTAGGTGTTGTTTTTACCCCAGCGTTTTTTCAGAGAAATAAAATTCTCTTGTTTGCATCAGGAGGAACGCTGAGAATGGGCTCATTTGTACAGAAGCAAATTTTGCTCGAAATGCATGATTTCAGAAACAAGAAACAGTGATAGTAGCTGAATGGCAGTCTGCAACATTAAACCAACCCCCTCTGCGAGCAGCATGTCTTTTTCAGGATTAACAATTTATGAAGTTAATGCAAATCTAAGTATGCAGCTGTCCTTTTCTATTTTTAATAACCAAATACATACATATATATATGTATATATATATACACACATACACACACACACACACACATATATCACCAAGTAAGGGGGAAAAAGCCTTGCTTCTCAGTTGGGACTGTACATGAAATGGTGACAGCATTATTCTTCATGCTGTAAAATTGATACTAACCAGTTTTGCTGCGGAGTTTAAAAATACAAAATAGCCCTAAAAAATTAAACCCTATTCATTTTCCCTCATACTTTTACTATTCTTTCTATTAGCTTACTTTTAACTGTGATAGTTTACGAGCTGTGGTTTGGTATAAACAAGCATTATATAAAGCTACTCTAAATATTCCAAAATTTCCCTTTTCTTACTGCTTTACACAAGATTTAGTAAAAATAATAATGCCTTTCATTCCTTATGCATTTAAGCATAAAGAATCCTTAAGTACTTTGTAAAATTAAATACATAAAATAGCCCTCACTGTTCTGCAGTCCTATATTACATATATAGTCACTATATATATTCTGCTTTTCATGGGATTCTCAGAGTTTGGTGATGGATGTGTTAAAAATCCTTTCATAGGAATAGAATTTGCAGCTGCAGGAAAAGATAAATTTTGAGCAATAAATATTTTACTACGACGTCAGTACAACTTCTCAGTCATTTGAAAAGTATGATGGAACTTCTGCAGCAATGGCGAGCAAAGCTGGGCAAGAAAAGGACTGATACCAGAATACAAAGGTGGATACATTATTAACTAAATAGGAGGTGAAATGGGTGGAAATTGTTGAGTTAGAGCGAAGTACTAAGTGGTTTCCTTTAAGAACCATTCTCGAGACTCATGTCGTTTAATATTTATAGTAATAACTCAGAAAGGACAGTGCTGGTACAAAAAAGAAATAGATAAAACCAATTATGAATAAAATTTAGGAGAAAATCTGAAGAAGCTTTTTAACAGCAGAACAAAAAGACTTTGCATTTAGATACATTTATAAGCAGGATTAAATGGGACTGCTTGTCATATACAGGAACAAATTCAGTAAAGCAGAAATTGCCTTCCAGTCCCACCAATGATGAGACTCTCAAATAAGCTATAGCTTTGGGGTTGATACAACTACATATTTTCCTTACAGTTACTTCTCAAAGAGTTCTGCAGGTGGGAAAAAAATGAAAAAAAAAAAAGACCAAAAAAAAAAAAAAAGGGTTTATTTGAATTGCTTGAGCTGTGGGCTCCCAGTCTTTGCTTAGTCTTTCACACCTTACAGCTTCAGAGACTTTTTCTGACCTGAATATAACCGGTGATCACACCAGGCAGAAGCAATCTTTCCTTCCTCTTCTCAGCCTCTGTAAAAGCATATAGTGTACCAGCTTAAGGACAAATAGATCCAACATACATTCTTTCATGCCTTCCTAGCAGGAGAGAAGCTGGTCAACTATACATAAAATAATATTTATAAGGTTGCATTCTGTTTGGAAAATACAAAGAAAAAGCCCTACTCACTTGGCATTTCTGAGAATTTGTTCTGCAGTTCCAGGAAACATACGTGGCTGCACGCAGGGTGCACGGAACACCGTGTTCTCAGCCAACAACACCATGTGCCGTTCCAGGGCAAGGAAGGGCTGCACATTATTCTGAAATCGGATGAGAACAGCAATCCAAACCCAGAGTAGAGAAACTAATCCAAGGTTAAGACTTCCCTCTTATAGCAGACAAAATGAGCCTGCCTCAGAAGAACTGCTGGATTCAACAGACTTTTATTATCTATTTAACAGATGGAGTTCTCTTGATAATTTGGAACCAGGTGCCTGCTGTAACAACTATTCTGGATGCAAAAATAGCATGTCAACTTTCAGCAAAGCTCTGTCATTGTAGCTGGTGAATATGTATTCTACATGCTATTGATGTCATACCGCTTTAGTACTTCCATGTCTGTCAGTCTCCGAGTCCTCAATGCTATTTTTCTTCCTCCCACATCCTCTTTAACTTCTCTAGAAAGGTCAGGTTGCTTCTGTGTTACACCATCATGAGGGTAACAGTACATTATGAAGTATAT
>NW_010581603.1:13654-25843 GCF_000705375.1 Tinamus guttatus
AGCTAATTTTCCATCATCACTATAATCTGAATAGTGCTGGTTAGAAGTCTAGTACAGAATCAAATGATTGTATACCAGGGTCACTAGTGCTACAGGTGACAAAGTAAATTTATAAATACATGTGGAAACCTTTCCTTTCCATAATCTTTGGGGATTATGGTAATAACATGTACATTTCTTCATAATATGCCTATCAGGCAGCAGCTGCACTATTTAGAAAAAAAAAATAGTATACAGTGCCCCTTACTAGAGCAGAACTTTCAGATCCTTTGCTCACTTGAATGTCTCCAAAGCAGGTAAGTGGAAGCCGGTATTCACTGCCTCCTGGAGCCTCTGCAGTCATTCATGGGAAAGGAACCTTGAAGAGTTACTTCCATTACCATCCTGAAAACCCATAAATCCACCTAACACTGCTATGATTCCAGAGGCAAAATTTTGAATTTCCAGTCCCTCTAGGAGCCACAGGACCACTTATCTGCTGACATACCAAGTTTCTATTTTCCAAACAACTGATTTTTCTCAATACCTTGACTAAAAATAAATGTGTAGGAAAACAGGAAAAATTAGTTCCTAATCCTATAAAGCGATAAAAAGCCAACTAATAGCATAATGAGATAAGGAATACAGTCTAATTGGTGATGAAATGTCAATATTCCAATAGATGCATGCCAGCAGTCCATTAGATTTAATTAGGCTCTCTTGGCAAGCAATAAATCAGGTAAAAGACAATTTGCAAAGGAAATCAGCTGACTGCTGTGAAGCATTCACAGGTTAGTTTACCAAAGCTAACCTTTCTGTAAATTAAGGAATAGCACAGCCATGTTAAACAGAAGACTTATTAGACCAATGTCTATTATTAGTGCAGAATTAAGAGATTACATATGAAAATCTAAAGGCAATCTAAACCTGCTCAGGTTTTAATTATGATCTCATTTATTGATAGCATAGAAAAGATATTAAGAAACATTTGGATGATGAGAAGCAGCAGACTAAACAACCTGGCTGTTTGTGCGCAGCTCAATCCTAGAAATCAGTATTAGTGCGCGGAGTGCGAGGAGACCCCAAAGCTTTCCTGTGTTCAGGGGGCTCCATGTAGCCGTCTCCATACACGCTGTCCCTGGATTCAAACCTGCAGTTACTGAGGGATGCCTGGAAAATGGAGTTTGCTAACAGACAAATCAAAAGTTGAAACTCTGTTGTCAAGATAGGGGCAGAGGAGGGAGTTGTCCAACGCACATAAGATGATCACATAAGAACAAGTAGAGGAAAGGGACATGACCATGAGAACAGAAAGGCCGCATTTGCCTGGATTACAGCAACACTGTACAATGAAAAGCCAACAAAATTTAAAGCAGCTACCTGAATTAAAATTGTACTTTAAGTGGAGCGCAATGATAGGATTCTGTTTTTATATAGCTTTTCTCTCTTCTTCATCAAAAGATATGGAAAGAAAACATAAGACATTTTAAAAAGCTTTACGAAACTGGAAAGTAACAGAAGGCACAAGAAGACAAAAGAAGGATTTTAGTTCATATTTGGACCATGGCATTCAAAGAAAATTGCAAAACTTTGTTTTTCCATAAGTTTCCAATTAAAATCTGCATCTTCCCTGTAGAGCAAATATGGGATGCTAGGAAGGTTTAATCTCCCTGTAGGTTTATTTGTTGCATTTTTTTTAATGATTACCTTTAAGAATGTAGTGCTTATGTTACAGCATAGCCTTTGGTCAGTATTAAAGCACCTAATTATTCACATTTTATAGCAAAAAAAAAAAAAAAAAAAAAAAAAAAAAAACACCTCCAGCAAAATTTTTTAGTTAGGAACTGTAAACCAAACGTTTAGCCACCGCTATAGACTCACTTGAAATACATATATAGACCATTTTTAGTATTAACTTGAGGATTTAATTAGTTTGACTATCTAATTCCAATTCAACAGAGAGTAACTTGGTGATTTGACCTTGCTGTGATAGAATGCTTTATATTTGTTCAGTTTAAAATTATGTACAGTAGCTTAGATTTGATGATGTGTTTTAATGAGTTGAAGTGTTCCATTAAATCTTATTAAGAAATACTGTCACATTTTGTGAAACAAATAATCTAGCCCATGACTTTTAAGGGGTAGAAGGACATTAGACTCTCACAAATCAGTTTCTCACAAAACCCTTGCGCTAAACTCTTTGCAGAACAAGAATTAAAAGTATACTTTAATGCTTGCAAACCATTCTGTAAATGAACTAAATAACTTAATCATTACAAATTACTTGCCCAGTGGGAAATGACTACTTAAGGGAGAATTTGGCATTTAAATTCTGTTTCAAGCTGTTTATGTAGAAGAAAAAATGAAAACAAACAGCACCATTAAATCTGATCAATACATGATAGAGCAACCCAGCTGAGAAAGCTCATACGTTCCTGTTGATGCACAGACTGAGTCTTTTAATAAACATACAAACTATGCCAAAAGAGTCCTTATTTGACATTTTCTCTAACTAAGGCTATATTCGTACTTAATGAGCAGCACTTACGGTCCACATGGCCCGCAGAGGTATCTCTCAAGCATTTGCTGGTAATGAGCAGCGTTGCATGTACCAAACTGAAGGGTTGAATCTTAGAAAATGAGCATGCCTGCATCATCCAGAATTGTGTAACTTTAAGGCTGTGTAACTTACAGGTGAGCTAATTATTCCTGCAAGACTTCAGTAAAATTTACTGAACTGCTAAGGTTAGAATGGACCTCTGAAATCATCTAGTCCAACACCCTTGCTCAAAGAAGAGTCACTTGCAGCCTATTTCTCCAGTTTGGTTTTGAATATTTCCAAGGATGGTCACTCCACAAGGTACCTGGACAAGTTCTTCCAGTGTTTGCCCATCCTCACAGCTGACAGGATTTTTTTTACCTGTAAATGGAATTTCATATGTTTCAGGTGTACTCGTTGCCTCTTGGCCTGGCATTGGGCATCACTGAGGGGACTCTGTCTCCATCTCTTTTCACACTCTCCTATCAGTAATATTTAAGCATATTGCTAAGATCCCTTCCTAGCTTTCTCTTCTCCAGACTAAGCTTTTCACTAAGCTTTTTCACTAAGGTTTTCACCAGCCTCAGTGTTCACTGCACTCAGAGACCGCTCTTAACAGCAGCTCTAAGCCACCCTCTCCGTAGCCTGCTCCCCTTCTGTTCAAAGGCTGCAAGCACAAGGCAAAAGTCAGTGCGGCCAGGCAGGCTCACAGGCTCCTGTTGGAGAAGGTCGCCAGCACTGGGGCTGCCCTCAGCAGACAGTCCTTGCACTTCCAGTGCGCAGACATTCATGCCTACACCACTTCGGATGCAGTCTGCATACTTACATTAATGCCTACACCACTTTGGATGCAGTCTGCATTTAGGCATTAATGTACGAGTTAGGCATTAATGCAAGAGTTAGGATGTGGGAGAGAAGGAAGAGCTTTCTTGACGGCTTTCTCATGGAGATTCATGCCCGAGACGAGCACTGAAGCAGCACAGTCCTTCCCATTTGTCAGGCCGCTGGTAATTCATCAAAGTTTACAAACCACACAGGCCAGCTTTGGGGAGTGCTAGGGAGTAGGAGATTATTCTTGTCTCCATTACCAGTATAGAACACAGGGAAGGTCAGGAGGTAAAGCAGTGTCCCTAATAGGTTATTAAAATATTTATCTTGAAGAATTTTACAACTTAATGTTTTGTCTTGGTAAATACAAAATTAAGGAACAGTATTTGCATGTGGACAGCCTCTCACATAGCATTGTTTCTTTCAAACATTACATATGTCTCTAATCTTGTCCACTAGATTATTTGCCTCTAATCCTGTATTGTTCCATCAGAAATTTGTGTGTCAAAAGAAAGTTCAAAAGATCCCTCTTAGTTATCCACAGGATTCAGAATTTCCTTTTTTTTCCTTCTCTCTCTCTCTCTCCTGTTTACAATATCTATCTGCTGTACCAATGGTTCTATGAAATCAGTTCTGTACTGTTAAAAGTGTTTTCTACTAATAGAGAAAGATGAGCAATGTACCTCTCTTTACGTTTATAGAAAACATATATATTTATGTTTATGTTTCATCTTCCTAAATATCTATTTAAAAAACAGAAAATAAGTGATGCTTAGTTCAGTGCCAGTTGAAAGTATTTTGAATGTTATACACGACAGTTCATTTCTTTTATTCATTGACAGCTCATCCAAATAATATGAATGAGTATATTCCAATAAAATATATTCAGCATCAATAAATATTCCAACAGAAACTGCTTTTCCTTTGGGGGATATAATTCATTCATTGGTCTGCCTACTACCATAACTCTTATCAAGAGAAATTCCATGATGAGAAATTCATGCATGGTGTACACTACATGGTGTAAAGTTTGCTACTTGTGACAGATAATTACGGTTTTGTAGATAAGAAGCAACCATTTCCCAATAATGACTCTTCAAGAAATAACCTGAATAATTCTAAAGTTTTGTACTTTCTGAAGTTCTAAAGGTTTTAAAGCTAAAAGAATTTTTCAATTAAAAATTACAGGGTACAGGAAGCCTAAGGGAGTTTTTAAGGCCAGATGATATGAAGTACACTACAGACCATGACTTCAAAGTTGTAGGTGCAGGGTACATACTAATATTTTAAAATCTTTGAGGCTTACTTTTTACACTTTAAATTATTTAGCCATTTTAAGTCACACACTTCTATGCAACTAAGAAAAATTGATAGTTATACCCTTTGATGACAAATTATTTCAGTTTGTGGATGTTGTTTACTCTATTCATGAAATTAAGGCTTTATAAAGGCTTGGATTTCTCATACCTTTTAAATAAACAAGAAAACAACAATAATCATGGAATCAAGTGCATACATACATTAAAAAACACATAAATAATGTACAGGTAGAAGTAGATTTTCATAGATGTCATGGGCTGAATTCTGTATAGAAAATTACAAAGGGGCAACAAGGAAAACAGGATTAGAAATATTTAGAAAGTCCCTTCTTGAAGAAAGAGTAGTTACAGGACCTCATTTACAGAACTTAGTCTGCTGACTAGATAGAAGAACTAGGGTACTAAACCTCTTTACTTTTAGGACCCAATCCAAATTTTATCATTAGCAAATGCAGAAAAAGAAACGATCATTAAACAAACACGGTTTTGGTGTATGGGTCTTTATTTCCTCCTTACTAATTTTCCATAAACTCATTTCCAAGGCTGACTTGCTCATTTGTTAACTCCATTTTGTGGAAAAGTTTGAGCTGTGAATAAATTCTTACGACTGTTCAAATTCAAACAGCTACATGCTTTGCTGTTTTAACAAATAACCTGCAAAAAGATTTTATTTCAATAACTTGGATGTTTCTTTTAATTAAAAACCTCCTTCAGGCTCTTATAATTGTAGACACCTAATTTATTTGTACTTCTGTACACTTAAAATGAAAGCCAAATATGTGGCATAAGGTAAAGAAGGCAAAAGAAAAGCCAAAAGGTCAACTAATGAGAATGTGATTGATAAAAACAGAGGTGCATAGTATTATATGTGTGAAGATAAATCAACAAGTAATTTCACTATGATTCATGATCCTTTAGGCCTGATCTTGTTTAAAATTCTAATATATGCACATGTGCCTAAGCTCTCAAAGAGCAGTATATAGCAAAAGTAACAAAATATCTATAAAAAGTAAAAAGACTAGTAAAGACTAGTCTTGTAAAAATGTTTGAATTCTAGTAAAAATGTTTCAGTAATACACAAAGCATATTTAAAGGTATTTACAGAAAATGAATTATAATTCTTCATTGAGATAGATTCTGCCAATCCCAGTTGTGATGGGAAGGACGAGGCTTCACAGATCATTCTTAGTAAAAAATAAAAAATATTTTTACTATTCTAAAAAATATTTAATAGTGCCCATGACTAAATCTCCACTAAGCGGTATCTGAAAATGTAAACTTATAGAAAGAATTCTATTTTACATATATTATTATTAATTTTCACATTGAATCCTGCAAAAAAACTCTCTTTTCTTCGTATCCTTCGCTAGCACTTGACAGTTACTGTATTTATATCCTGGATACTGAAAAGAGACAATATTGCAGTTACAGGCAAAAATATTAAATCTTACACCACCCTCACAAAGAAAAGTGAGAGGCACCAGCATATCCTGAGGACATTTTTTTTGAAAGAACTATTTCTCTGTTTATGAAAGTGAGTAATTACAATTCCTGTTCAAGTGATCTCACTTATACACATCATCCACTTCATGCCTTCCACTATTTTGTGCCAGTAATCAGCAGCAACAATCATATTTTCCTCTACTTCAAATTAGATGCACAAGGGCATCACTATTGCCCTTGAGAAACTCTGATGAATCAGAAATTTTAGAATCTTTATTGATTCTAGACCTAGTTAATTTGACTAGGAAATGAGCTTCCTTCCTTCCTTTCCGTGCTGGCAGTCAAGTGCGGGAAGACTCATTTGCGCTCCCCCTAAAGCAGTAAGCAGGGAAGAGGCCAGTGGTGTCCTCTACACTTCCTGAAGGCAGCCCAAGCACCATGAGCACGTTCACAGCAGCCGTCCTCAGACGGCTCAGACTTATTTTATAAGTAAAGCTCTATACTGACACTTCTTCCATTTTCTTGTACCCAACCTACCTATAATTTGGGCATTTCTATTCCACTGGGCTCTCTTAAGTGTGTGCTTAAGGACACTGAACTTGGTACGGGACTCATCATCAAGTCTACAAGATATTATCGTTAGCGTAGATATAAGCTACAGCAAATTCTTGTTAGGGTAATATTCACTCAGCCTTTCATGTCACTCTTAAAGAACTCCTTGAGTGCACCTGATTTCTAGCCTATAAAACAATGAAGCTGTCTGAAATACAACCTTTTATGTGCCTGACCATGTCATCCAAACAGAGATGACAGCTATTAATGCTTATTCAGAGAGTATCAGCCATCTGTGGGACCAAAGCAATGATGGACATGCCAAACATTACAGTCCTGTGCTTTGCACAGTCACCAAAATGCTTACACCAACAAATGTTTTACTTCTCACTTATCCCTAGATGGGTCAGGATCACAGGAGACAAAAATGTAAGTGACAGATAACCACTGCTGGAAAGAATTATTCTGAGAAGTGAAGCTCTTCCTAAACAGAGGCTACAAGTGAAATATCCTCAGAATAAATTTGTAAGTGGAAGAACAGTCACTAACAGCTTGAATTTTCTGCAAATAGCATCAAATTCTCGATTGCCCATTATATAAATCTTGTTAAACTCTAGTAGTGGAACACTTTGTTCAAAGTAGAAAAAGAAACCACGTTTCCTCAAGCAAGTTTGTAACTTTACATCGATTAAATTAAGAAGCGAAAGGCTTTGTGCCTGGTGTAACCTGATGGTAGGTAATGACATCCAGACCGAGCTGACCCATTAGACTGACCTGTAGAATTGTATGCAACGTCCAGCTGATGCTAAACATGGCATGGGCATGGTGCAGCCTGCACTGCAATGTGGGAGCAGGCAACTTATCTTTGAAACTTAACTGTAAAATAGCTACATCATGTTCTGCTAAAAACATAATCACGTTGGCACAGCCCTTAGCCCAGATGACACACTAAAGAATTTATTCTGTTCCTTAAGAAATGCCAGGCTAGACTGCTACCCATACACCAGCTGTATAGCTCACAACTTCATACCCTATGTTGCAGTCACAGGAAAGAACAGCAAAGATTGCAATAGAAATAAACTCCATTCCTTATACCTAGAATAAGGCAGTGCGGGTGTTACTGAAGAAATGTGGATGGATATAAACCCTGCAGCATCATCCCAATACTTTCAGGAGTGGGAAAAGTTAATAACTCCCCCTGAAATTCCCCCTACTCTCCAACACATAAAAGACAGCTGTTGACTTAACAGAGCTGATACATGAATAAATAGCTCAGCTAAGGTCTATAAAATGAACTTTCAAAAGTAAATTCCACCTTTTTTTTTTCCAGGAAAGAAATGTGTGCAGCAGAAACAAGATAACTATCTGAGAGATTTAAATCTCAGCGTAGCGAGTTTGGTGGGTGGATATGTTGACGTCTACATTATTTTTCAAACACAGTAATTCAAAACAGATTTATGCGTTAGGGAAAAGAATTAAGATAGATCAAGATAGTTTAAACTGTCTTAAGTAAAGAAAACCCCTAAAACAGTAATTCATTTTCATTAATGCTTTGACTGCTGTTCTCCTGAGAATAGGTTCAGTGAGAGCATTTATTTGCCCATTCTTCAGCCTACTACTACTGAAATTAGTTCTAAATATTCAGGCAATAAGGAAGTATCTCCTGCGATCAGGCAGCATAAGCAACTATTTTATGAAAGAATTTATGAAAGATTTGATTAGTTTTAGTTTAAATTGACAGATTTTGAAGTACAGATGATAGCTTTATTCTTCTTTTCTATATAAAATGCTAAGTACTGGAATTGCAAAATATAATTTATAGCTCCAAATCAACTACAACTCTATGGCAGACAGGTCTGAAAGTCATTTCAGGGTTTATTTTTCAGCTTCTTCCTATTCTCTGTTGTGCTGCAACCCCAAACACAGAATATTCTCTCAGCAACTGTTCACTGACAGACACGTTTCTCTCCTAAATCACACACCCCATGAATGCTTACTGCTGTCTCGATCATTTTGAGAAAACAGTCAATACGTATTAAAATCATGAGCAAATTACCAGATTCTAGGCCATTATTACCATAATTAATGAACTACACAATTTTACCATCCCAGGAAATAAACCTTAAATTACATCTTTCTATAACCCCTTCTCTATTTATTCTGTTTCTTTAAAAGAATATACACAAAAATTCATTTACAAACTTCAGCAAAGCATCTCTTTTTAATTATTAATGCAGTTAAAAGAGCTATGGTTGCAGATACTGTAATAATAAAGCTTAATAACAAGCCTTATGCATCTGTGGCCGGTTAACGTCTTACTAGCTTTTCGAACACTCCATTGCCAAAAGGAATAAGATGAACATAGTATGATTTTTGGTAAAACTGGTGAGTCTATGGAGTCTGCCTGAAAATAATCTGAACTTCAAGTGGAAGGAGAAACATTTCCACATCCTGTGGAATGCAAACACACTTTTAAAGGAACAGTATTTATTCACAAACAACAACAACAAAATGTGCCTGGAGATGAGGAGCAAAAGCCAGAAACCAAAAGCAAACTGGCAAAGCAGAACTTGGACGGAAGTATGTTCATAACTCTAAATTTATGATTCCAATTACTCGAAATTTCCTCTCCTTTATTGCCTAAATTTGAATGACACACAGTAAGCAAGCAGGCCTCTGGCAAACTCAAACACTATAACATGCTACATTTACTAATATAATATTAGATACTGATTTCCAATGGACAGTAGAACTTTGCCAATTTTCTCAAGTAAAGATTAGGAACCACTAAACTAAGCAGTAGATGTTCTGTCGACACTTGCACCCTTGGCACCTGTGTTTTGAGCCAGATACAAACTGGAAATCAGACTGTGGCACCAGAGCAACATGTGTCCAATGCGGTTCTGCTGAGGGGAAGCACATTTCTGCTAAAGCACATTCAGCGCATGTTACCGTGTCAAACAATATGATGTTAAAACATGATGATTAAACATGAGCAGGTTTCATACTCATCAGCCTGAAACTCACATTCAGTCTAAGAGGGTGTTTCAAAATTTGCAGCTCTACCTGTACAATTTTCAGTACTCAAACATACACTGACAAAGATCCTTCTGCCAGAGCAATTCCATGTGTATTTCTTCCTAGAAGATTAAGAAAAAGTCAGACTGGACAGCAGCAAAGCCAACGCAGAAGGAACTCAGCAACTCAATGGGCTAACCCTAAAGTTCAATCTGTTTTGTTCCATGTTATAAGAAGATTTACGAGCACCCTTGAAGAAACTATATCATTTTTAGATAAATTCTATCTGCTGAAACCAGGAGACAAATCAAATTTAGAATCCTAATTACTAGTGGATAGATACAAGCCTAGATAGCCAAGGAAAATCAGAGAAGCAATAGGGCAAATGGTCTGAAATACAATTCTTTCATGCAGTGCAAAATCTCTAAATCCCTAAGTGAAAAAAAAAAAAAAAAAGATAGCTTCTAAGAGTATTTGGCCTTAGGGTTAGTATTTTTGAATGTGATAACTATTTCAGATGTTTTCCTTCACAAAATCCTCAGGACAGACTATATTGTCAAGGATTTCTATTTTAAAGTGTGAGAATATTTTACTTAAAACCTTTCCACAGGATAAAGATTAACAGTATTTTGTTGTACTAACAGAATTATAGTACAAGAAACCGATAGGCTTTCTTAGAAAGGCATTTCCTGTCTGGTAATATTTACTATATGATTTATTCTTGAACTTTTTCATTAGTGATGCTATATTGAAACAGCAAAATATTTCAGGACCTCTGCACTGCCATGAAAAAAAGATGCAACCATGAAAATCCAGGATTTTCAACACATCTGCTGATGTATGCAAAAAATAAAACTGCCTTAAGACTTTAAACCATCCATGTTTGACAATCAACAGTCCAAAACCACAAGATTGAAGAACTCTGGAACTGCTTTATTTTGAACATTTTTTTCTAATGATCCAAAATGAGGTATAAAGAGGTAAGGTAAGGTAAGGTCTAGTTGCAGACTAGGTAAGGTAAGAGGTATAAAGAGGTAAGGTAAGGTAAGAAGTGGTCTAGTTGCACTAAACTAGTACAGTATTCTACCTAAAGCAATTTATCATCTCATAATTTACTCCATTACCATTATTTCAAGAAATGCTTAAGTGAATTCATTTTCTTAACAGGATTTGAAGTGAATGAGTGGACAACCCTCTTAACTAAACTCCTATTTTCAAGCGCTATTATACTAGCCAAATAAAGACAACCACAATTAACAATCGCTTCCTCAGCAAGGAGCAGCTCTTTAAAGTTCCTACAATCTCTTGAAACAAATGGCCTTGTGTGCTAATTACTATTCAGATAGGTGGATGACCATTTCACATGATCAGAAGGTTTAAATGTCTAAAATATGAATTAGTCTTATGAACTCAATTATATGCCATTGCAGAATTGTATTTATCTGGCTTAAAATACTGAATCAACTCCTGCTACCATTGATTGGCATGATTAGGGTGCATATGAATGCCTGAGACCCTTAGTTTGTTTAACGTTATTTTCTAAAAACCTTTTTTTATGAAATAAAAGAATTTCTTACTTCTTTTAATTGGTATGATAACCCTATTCTTTAGCAGACAGGAAGTTTCATCATATGGCTTGGAAAATGAATTTGACCTTATTTTAGAAGGAACAATTTGGCTGTTCAAAACTGGGTGTGGGCAGCATTGGAGGATGCCAATCTTGGTTCCAATTACAGCCTTGCCTTCTCTTTGATCATGCTAAATAAGATTGAGTTTAATTCACACGTAGGTGTACCCTGCAAAACTCAAAAGAGTAAGTGCTACAAAGCAATAGAAGCATTCATAATTTAAATGACAGCATGTTTTATATAGAGGACTGTCAAAGAATATGACAAAACTAGCAAATTGAATGGAATTTAAGAAACCTAATGCAGTTGGTAGAGCTAAAAAGGGAAGGATTAATATTCCTAAATAAGGAGTAATGTGAGTTAAAGCAGCTAAAGATAGATGTGAAATCAATGTAATGATCACATAGTACATTTCTAATATTATGCAAATAAAAATAACCACCCATTAACAGAAAAGAATTTATCAAAACTTTTAAAGAGAGGAGCTAGATGTAAAAAAGAAAAAGACTTGGAAAAGAGAATGGAAGAAACTGAAAACTTATCACTTTCACTTATCAGTTCATCTCTTACTGATGAAAACTTGTGGAGATCTTACATTGCTCAAGTAGCCTCACAGGAGTGTATTGAAGCCATTTTTCAAATGAAAATAGATTGACCTCAGTCTTGAATTTTCACTCTTCATGTGAAGACATTCACATTTTATTTGACATTTTATTTGATTTGGAATGGCAAATAAACTGAGTTCTCTTTTCCTTCCCTCTCATACACACATGATAACTAGTCTTAAAAAAAAATAAAATAACAACAACAACAACAAGCTTTTAAAATGGCAGCAAGATTATATTCATCCATAAATTAGATTTCATGTTCTAATTTACCAGCA
>NW_010581603.1:37843-75637 GCF_000705375.1 Tinamus guttatus
AATGAAAAAACAGATGCCTACAGCTAAATTTTGCTTCCTCTTGCATTCCAGCAAATACAGTGAAGCAAATCAGAAAATTTCATCAGTTTTCAGTGGGTATGAAGTAGCTATCACTCATAGTCCAACACCTTGTTCCTCAACCTGAAAACCACAGAATTCCAGAAACCAAAATTATTCAATTTTACGGAAACTCAATTTTATGTTTTATAGAAATGATGAAAACACAGATCTAAATTATTTTTTATATATATAATATATATAAATAATTTAACCCTGAGTTTTCCACTTTTGCAGAAAGATACATATGTCAAGGCCTTATTATTAATAGTAGTCTTAAAGCTTATCTACCTTTTATTCCATAAAAATTACTATTTTTCCTCCTTGAATTGCAAAAAAAAAGAAATACTGTAATTCTGAATACAGTGCCCACACATGGATATATTCTAGTATATCACAACAGATAGACTTACTCAATAGGCAAACTTTTAGTTCCTGCCACTTCCTTGAGTCTAGATGCAGGAGACATAAGTCCACAGAGGTGAACTATACTCAAAGCCAAGGACTTCAAGACCAAGATGATAATCTTTTCAAACAAGTAATACTAATTTAAAGCATCCAAAAAACAAGAGACAAGCCTAGCACAATCAAAAGATCAGCTTCAAAATCTTGACATAAAGAAAAAAGGAATAGGGTTTGTCATTGTCTTTCTAGTTAGGTACAGTTTTCAGGAATTTGAGGGAAAAACACACACATACATACACACACAAATATCTAATTTCTGTTTTTGATCCCCAAAGAATTAAATATGGTTGAAGTAAAAAAAAAAAAAAAAAAAAAAGACAAGGGAAAGGCAGAAAGGCTAATTTCAAAGTAATAATTCAATTCATTATTTATTTGTCACCAAGGCACAGTAAAATCTTAAATCATCAGATGATCCAGTAATAGCACACTTGTTGCTAGTTCAGCAATGTAACTCCCATTCTCTGTGAAGTTTCATCATCTTTGCCCTAAGCAGTGGAAGAATTTAGGGTGGCGTATCATTAAACTGAGTTTGACAAACAAAGCACTTACTTTGTCAGTATTCAGTGTAAATACTCAGTAATCACTGCCCTCAACTTTATAAAATAATCCTCAGCAAGCTTATGTGCAAGCTTATATTTACTCAAGTGCTTAAAGTTTGCTTAAGGATTGCATAAATCTTTGTGACTGATTAATACACTCAATCTTCCTGATGAAGTCGTGCATCACTATAGAAAGTAACGTATCACTGTCACTATTTTTGGAAAAGGAATTTACTTGTGGAAGTTCTGATCACATGGGCTGGCAAGACAACATACCCCAAAACTCGCAGCAACTCTGCTCTTAGTGGAGACAGTGACAAAATTCCCCAAATTTAAAAGGGAACTGGGACAGAAAGTTTGCAGAGACTGCAAGAATCCCATCCAGTGATGGATGACTGGATTTATACACAAAATGTGATATATACAATATAACCTTTTAAGGCACGGCAAAATTTAAAACTAAATACATAAATGGCTGGATTGTGAGATAATTACTCCTTTGCCAATTTACGTTTTAAGAAAGGTCTAGAGAAATAACCTAATCAGACTCTTTCAAATCATCCTTTACTTAATGAAGGTAAATTGTAAAAAAAAAATTTTAAAAAAAAGGAAAAAAAAAAAAAAGAAAAAACAGAGTTTTTTAAAAAAACATATCCCTGCATGTGGGAATTTTCCCTCTGACTCTTACTTCTCCCAACTTCAGATACGCTGCCACTTTGTTATTTATTTATTACACTGCCATGAGAGAAATACTCAGAGGCATCAATTTCTCAACACTTCAGCAAATGTACACCCACAAAAGTTCAAGTATCTGCAAATGCTGTAAGAGACTATTATATTTCCAAACCCAGTATCTTTAATCACAGGAGTATGTTTTCCTTGTCTCTTGATTTATTGAAATCAGCTGTGAAGCTAAGTGCCCTCAATACAGAACGAGAGGGCAGAGAAGTTTCACATAATTGATTCCAGCTCCCTGTTTTCATGCTCACCTGGTACAGACCCAGACCTGGCTATGGCACGTTATGGAAACACAAGTCCCAGAGGAACTGCCTGCAACAAGCAAGCAGGGACAAGCCATCGGTGCCATCCTCAGCACGTCCTTACAAACACGACCGTGACAAGAATTAATACCGTTGAAAAAGCTGTTTCAGCTGAAAGAATGTTTCAACTGTTTCAACTACCTAATCTAAGGTAATTTATTAAAAACTTTACACCTGTGTCTAGAAAAGTAACTGCACTTTCATATTTTAGATTGTTTCCTCCTTTTTTTATGTCCTATTTATCTTAGAAATAGCATTTTAACAGAGTTTTAACAAGTACGCCACCCAGTCCCACATTTTATATCCATTCCAGTTTAAAGAATTTAAAAGAATTTATACACCTTTCAGAAACAGATTCCCTGCAATGGCAGAGATTATTTGGAGCTTATATACCTCTGTATTTGATACCTTGTCAACTGATTCCACCTGCCAATGTATGTTTTTTCTCCAATGTAAATGTTTTATAAAATGTGAAAGGGAAAATAAAGATATAGTTTGCCAGTTTTTCACAGTCCACTTCGTCCACTGTTTTTATTTTTAAAGCTGGTCTACTTAAAATAGTTTTTTTTTTTTTGGTAAGTTCGTTTCTAAGATGGAAGAATTGCTACCCATATGTTACTAACATTTCACATCACCAGTAACAGGCTTTTTGTTGCTGTTGTCTTTCTAAGTTTACACATTTAGAAACTCAAAGGTTGGACTGTGTTACAAATCGCTTTTTAGTTTTTAAATGGTGCTTGCCCAAGATGCTGTTGCAACAATCATTAAGGTATACAATGCAAAACTATCGGTTTGGCCAAGCTCTCCAGCCCACACAGGCTGTCCGTGAGGTCTGGAATTTACTACTAGTTGAAGGGAGAAGTAATTATTTCCCACTCTGCCCCTGAGAATTCAGAGCAAAACAAGCAAATGAAATAAATCTCTGACTGGTAGTGAACTGAAGAAAGAAATGCTGAATACCAGGGGAAACAGTACATAGGAACAAAGGTCTGTTTTCATAACTTCCAAGTAAAAAAAACCCATGTGTCTCCAAAAGGTGCATACATTTTAATTAACTAGAGAATTTTCAAATCTTTTTCTTAAATGGACTATGTTTATAACCTTCACCACCCTTCATTTAAAAGTTGCAAGCCCAGAACATATAATTCACAACTATTAAACTATTACTTTCAACACCAGGTGCTTGTCTATAACCAAGCAGACTTTCAGCAACGCCACTGTTGTGGAAGAATGAACATCTCCAACGAGAGTCTCTTCCATAAACCTTGAAGAAAACAACAAGGGAAAATCCCTGAGAACACCTAGAGAGCCCTGCTATTGGCCTCTATATTTGACTAGTAATTACTCTCTTCTCCTACTTCGCATGTGTCATTTATCCTGTAATTAACTTGTCCTATGTTTATAAACATCTATACATAACACTCTTTTCAATGTCACAAACATTATAGTGTCTTCTCATTTTTCAAGGGATTGGTCATGGACCTCTGAATTCTGAAGAGGAAATCTGACAGGAAATCCTGAGTATTAGCCTATACAAAAATCTTTTTTTTTCTTCTCATTTCTACTACAGAGTGGTATATAAAATAATAGCCAATGGACAAAAATGGCCTATCACTGGAAAAACAACAATTTAGCCTTTGCAAATTCCATGATTGCTGACAAACTATTAACTAGCAGTTATGAACTGAAAACTAACCCAGTTCTCAGTAACTAAAAACATCTGATACTGGGAAACTGTTTTACGTGAAGTATTCATGAAGCAAAGAAAAAAGGGCAAATAAATTATGAATTATTTTCTCAGCTCTTTTCAGGAGGCAGGGTGATGTGCTGTGGTGCCTCGAAGTTTTCTCTACATTAAACATAAAACATTATCATATTTTAAAGTTTAATGAACAAGTTGGAAAGAAATGCACAAAGGATGTGTGCATAAGAATCACCTCAGAAGTATTTTAGGTGGGTAAAGTCTAATGTTAGATTTAAAATAAGCAGCTTATCACTTACTGAGGTATTCCATTTATCTTCTATTGAAAAGATAATTTCTTTGGAGTAAACTGTTCTAAATTCTAGCGATAATACACAGTTTTTAAAATCACTTCCTCCCAAATAGCCACAAATCTATTTCCAGACAGATTCTTTGATGTATCAGGACTTACATTACATTTCAAATATTTGCAACAAAATATTCTAACTTTATATATAGAGGAAGTATCACTATAAAAATACCCATATTCATTCACTTTTCTAGGCATATTATTTGACATTGATCTTGTTTTCTATGCTCATCTTCATCTTAATACCCTTTTTACCTATAGAAGAGCCACTCTTCCTGAGGAGATACTGACTCAGGTTAACGTTTGGTTTAACACAATGTGGCCACTATGTTCCTTTGTGGCATGAGCTCCACTGTACAACAGACATTTTGCACGTCATTTTGCCATGAGACACTTGCTATCATCAAATCTTCCCCCTTTTAATACTTCCATATCCTATTTATTTTAAGTAGTGTTTTAACAGATGCCGGATAATCAGCTCATTTCGTGTTACAACATTATAATCGGTGGCATCATTGCCTCTCAAAAAAATTAAAGACCTATAAATAATTTTTCAGTTTAATGAAATTTTAAACTTGAAAGCATAAACTTACCCCCTGTTGAACTGAATTTAACATCAAAGGAGGTAATCTAATTAACTAAAAAAGTAGACCTGCAACTTCCACCCTCCCAGCATTCCCTAAAGGTATCTTGCTCTTTCTCCATTGACTATATAGAAAACTTTGCCAACCATAGATACTTTAATCACACCTAGATTAGATACTTAAAGGTAGCTTAAAGTTGACATTTTGGAGAGTTCATTATGTGACCGTTCAAGGCATAAATATGTCCTTGAATTTTATTCTGGATGCAAACAGTTGATATATAGCAAAAAATATATGGCATAGACAGGTTTATACATAACAGTCCTAATTGGAAATAGCTAGTGTTTTTTGTTTCTGAAAGTTTTTTTTTTAAAAGAAAAGAAAGTAGGATATCCAATTTGCACTCACTAGAGTTCTAGTGAAGAAGGCCTTATGTGAACTGTGATCTAAAAGCAACAATATCATAGCATCCAAGCTACCGATTCTCACAAAAAAAAACCTTTCTTTTAGGTTATTTAAAATTATGTTCCTGCACCTAAAATAAATAAATAATAATAAAACCATTACATATGGTTAAATATATGCAATAATAAATTTATGCAATATTATGCATTAAAAATAATAAATATCCGAATAATATTTTAAGTATGAGTAGTATCTCTCATGTATAAATTCTCGTATATTGTGCCATCCATTATCATTGTTTCTTAACTATATTTTAGCATCAGCAAGTAATTAATTTTCATCATACTTTACTACTTGAAATACTTCAAGAACCTAAAGACATTCTGTGAAAGAGCTTTGTACTTTCTATTTCCTTTGTTCTTTCTATTTCTTTCTCTTATTCTGCTGGTTCACACTTGATATTAAAAGATACAGGAAAAAGGTCACAAATGAAAAAATATTTTGAGTAAGATAAAAACAATACAGAAAGTACATCTTTATAAACATAATTCACAGATTCTTGTTGAAACAATTTACTAAATAGCTCTTTAGTGTCACTGTTGTCAATAAAGCTTACATCTCATTTCCTAAGCCACTAAACTGAATGGCCTTGGCATTTCAGTTTTCTCAACCAAGTAAAATTGGGTGGATTCAGGTGAACTTAAATTTCTTTGGCCTGATGCTCTCTTAATTTACCCATCCATTTCTTACTTTTCATATGAATACCTTTCTTTTTATTCATTGTAGACCTCTCAGAAACAGAATATATTAGCTGTTTCCAATTAGGAGTGACATCTTGAGAATAAACATGAAAAATCATCATATCTTCAATTTTACAAAGTTTTCTAAAAGGCAAAAAGTACTGAATTTATTCCAAACCACTTCCAAATGGCCACTACTACCTAACCCCAGGTGCAATAATAACTACACCCTGTTTTTGATTAACATAGTTTTTGGAAGATTTGCATGTGTTTAGCTGAGCTGTTACTGTATGAAGGTAATTATTAAGTAATTATGTAATTATTCAAGTACACATAGCAAGACCTAGCATCTTTACTATGTACTTACTTTACAGTTGATATTCTATTTATTTGTAGTGAACTATCTCAGCTGTATTTTGTACACTGTGTAATTTCATATTCATAAATTCATATTCATACTTCTAATGTATACCATGTGGCCATATAGTGTTTTTCATTAAGAAGTGAAGAACCTCAATATCAGTAATACTAACATCACTATTTTCATCTCAAAAAATTGCATTAGGCAATTAGTAAACAGAAAATATACCTATTGCCAACAATTTACATTTTCAGTGCCAGTCAAGAAATGACATATGGACAAAACAGACAGGCTGCTAGCTGCCAACGGGGTAAGTCCACAACAAAAAGGACAACGTTAACTGCAATCAAAGTCAGAGTCTGCCGTGTCAGCCAGTAGTTGGTTGGTCCTTGAACAGATGCAAGGAGGGTGAAGGGAAACCTTGGTATAAATGAAAGCAAAGGGAAAGACAAGACCATGGCAAAAGTGACAGGTAATGTTGGACTTGCTGATTTTCTCTCTAGAAAAGATGGCTCACTCCTACCCAAGGGAGCAGCAGCCTCTGTCTTAAGGAGGCAGAAAATATGATGTGTGCATAAAACGATGCCATTATGCTATTTACTTGGTTATGCAAAAACAATTCATGAGGTGTATATAGAGTTCCTCACCATGAAGGTGAGGTCTGGTTTTGTTGATGTTACTAACCATAAGAACCTGACGCTGCTATGCAGCGTTCCTCCGCGCTGTGTGCCACTCTGCACAAACACAGCTCCAGGGTTCTGACAGGAAGGGTGCAATCCTGCCGTGCTGAAGCATGATAGCAGCAAGCAGCAGCGTGGAACTGGTCCTGGGAGAAGGAAGTGGCTGCCTGGAGAACAAGCAGGAAGCATTCAGCGAAAGGCTGACAAGCTGCCCCAGTCACGGAAAAAATGAGCTTGCCTGCAAATTATATCAACCCTGCTGGGATGCACTGAGCAATTCCATGTAAGTGCACTTGCATCATGGGATTCTGCTTCAGAGTTTTTTATATTCAAGAATAATTTAAAACAAGAGAGACTATTGTCAAGCTGAAGCATGCTGTTCTTTCAACTGCCCATGTTTGCCGTTATAGTCACTTACCACTCCTGCTGTGCTGAAAATCAAGATTAGCCAAAGTTGTTTTTCTGCCCGTGTCATCTGTCACTAACTGGAGATTTCACTTCCACAAACAAGCTCGGCAAACTGGTGAGCGTGCTGCTGCCTCCACCGCTGAGCTCTGATCAATCACTTAACACTGTCATGATGGTGATTCCTGTAATGACACGTTGTGAAATCCGTGTTTCATCTGTGCAGCTTGAGCCAAAGCACTTCCTTCCTTCTCGAAGAACCACTGCAACACGGTGCCAGTCTGTGCCAGTCTGCCTGTAGCTGAAGTCTGGATATTCACTTCCCTCCCTGGCCCACATTTTCAATCAACCAACTTGGAGCCTGCCACTTCCATGAAAGTTAAAAGGATGGCATATGGAAAAACTGCTTGAAACCATCAAACCCACTCACATTAATTATTGGCTCATAAAAGTGCTTCTGAAGGGAACAACCTTATTGCTATTCCTGAAGAGACTGTTGAGTAATATTAGCTCCACTACAGCATAACCAAGCATAAGTTCTATGCTTGAAAACATATTCTGAAGAAAGAGTGATGAATGAGTGATGCATCACCAGGCGGATTATTCTCTGTGACTTGCCAGATGTCAGCAAAGCAGCTGTTGTCCCAAATCTGTATTGATGTTCCTGAGCTTTTCCAAAAAAGAATTTCAGACTTTGGGAGACTCTTATTCAAAATGATTCAAGATCACAAACAGCTACTCTAGCAATCTCTGCTCTTTGCCGGCTGGGGCTAAGTTACCAAGTCCAGGCACTTTCTACAGCAGACCTGCACTTCTAATGAATGTGAGGACTTCGCCAAAAAAAAAAAAAAAAAAACTCATTTAAGTTATTACCATTTCCAAACAAATCATCAGGATGATCAGGATGAATAAATGGTGCAGACAGTTGAAAGTGCCTTATAATAATTACTGAAGGAAAACAGCAGATAAGGCTTGTCATGCCTCTCACCACACAGCAGGTCATTTCCACAGCTGGATTCTCTTTGGAACCTCTGTGGCTTTACTTCAACATTGACCCACCCCAATTCACAGCCTGATCTTCATGACTTGCTGGCACGGTTAGTCAAGAGAGATGCACTGCTATATTGCTCGGGTTACATGGTGACTTACAATTTCCTAAGAAATCTGCTCCATTCAGGAAGGTAGAAATAATGCCTTGTGTGCCCATGTTGTACGGATGGGTATTTCATAAAAAGTGAAGGAGTGTGTTTATGTGCAAGGGGGTCTGCAATTTTTGTGGATAAGCTCAATGTCTACATGGCCTG
This sequence comes from Tinamus guttatus, assembly GCF_000705375.1. Next base: position 46,475 of record NW_010581603.1, read on the forward strand.
TAGGGAGGTAATAAAAATACATGTGAAAAGAGCTAATATTGGTCTATTATCCCAGAAACATGCTAGACCGACCAACTAATAGAAGCAGGGAACAGAATTTTGGGTCCTTGTGAATACATAAAGATGTTCATCTGTTCATCTGTGAATACATAGGTTCATCTGTTATGAACGTGTGTACAACTGCCTCAGTGGTCCTGCAGAGCTGCTTATTTGTCCAATTTTCTATACAGATGTTTGAGCACTACTTCTAGGTTAATTACAAAGACCCTCTAGTAAGGCAACTCTCTGGATATTTTGCGGAGCCATTCTTGTGATGAATGGCCAAGTCCTGGCTGAGAGATCAGAGACACAGGAGGCTCTGTTCATATTGCTGCAGGAAAACTGTCAGCATGTGTGCCACAGGTTTCAGAGAATCTGGAAGTATAGGACAATAACTTTTAGACGATACTGGAAGGGTTGAGGCTGTAGTCCTTCCCATAATCTGATTTATCGGATCAAAACTGCCCAAATGACTTACATTCTTACAGTGTGTTTATAGTGTTGAGTACAAGGATACATACAGCAGACAAGGATTCTCTTCAAATGCCCACTCACTTGTTCCTTTGGTAAGAGGCCCCAGCCAAGCTTGCTGTGATTCCAGCCCCATTTATTTTCAGAGCCAGATGGGGTGACTAGAGTTTAATGACTGCCTCTTTGCCAGCTGTTGGTGGACAGATGATCATCACAGGAACAAGTAAATAGAAACAACAGACTGAATGGCAATTCAAGACACTGATCAGAACTATGCAGCAGTCCTGAGAAGTTTCAGCTAATGGTGCAGATACAAAAGTGAGTGTAAGAAAGAAGGACCCAAAATGCCAGACGATGGAAAAGGGTTGCTATTGAAGGGGACTCTTGATAAGATTTCTAGCACTAAGAATTTTCTTTGGGCTGCTTCTAAAACTGGACACTAAAAGGCAAAACTGATGTTCTTGGAATCTTCAGAGCTCTTCTTCCACTGCCATGCCTTCTCCCTCCTCCTCCTCTCTGTTCTCCTCTCAGCTGAGCAATGCCTTTTACAACCCACACAAAACATGGCAGTTCACCAAGGCAAGTTGCAACGGATCTGGAAAAAAAGATGAACTGGCAGTCACCATGAAACTGGTAAGACAGAAGCTACATTATCTGCTTTTGGCATGTCCTGAGGCGTTTTGGTGAGCCTGGCAAGACCAGCATTAGGATGCATATCTAGATCTCTCGAGCACATCTTCTGTATCATGAAATTAGCCCATTTAGTTTGAAAAAAACTGCAAAAGTAGGATGAAGCAACTGCAATAGTAGTATGGAAAAACAAGGTACATTGTGCTGAAATGGAGGCAAAGTATCATATATCAAAAATGTGAGCAGATGTCTAAGTGTGAGGAACTTAGCAGTGAAATGCTTCTGTACCGTAGAAATATATATATACATATATATATTATATATATATATATCCTCCCTCCATTCTTTTTCTGTATATAATCATTTGCTAAAGATTACTATGAAAGTGTCTAGGGAACTGAAGACAAACAGTTCATTTTGAGAGCAGAAATTTCTATGGGTTCTACTGTTGGCTGTGCGCTGGTAATGAGTACTTTAAATATGAAACATATTCTTATCTTTATTGCCACATGTTCCAAAAACAAATGCTACCTATGGTCTTACTAACAACATCAAAGCTTTTGAAATTGTTGTGCAAGTCTTACATTTTCCATTTGGCTCAAAGACACAGAGGGAAGCTTTCAAAGCCTTTGGGATTATATTGCAAGCACACTTGTATTAATCAGAAAATGGCCTGGCCTTGTAAGAAAAAGACCAGCTTGCAAATTATAACCAAATCCAGAGGGATATATGCAGGTAGGTTGAATTACAGGTGGGCTAATAGGCAAAAAAATACCAATACCAGCTTATTTCCATTTCAACAGAAGCCTAATATTACATATTAGATGAAAAAGCTGGAAATCTTTCAAAGCAAAAATTTCTTCGTATTTTAAAAGCAATTATCATTTTAGCATATTATGTGGAACTAAAGGCCAGAGGAGAAGATTATTATTCAAAATGCTCTTTTTATTTTTTTCTTACGCAGATAATCCCTGACAAAGACATGAGAAAATGTAGATTTTAACCTTTCAGATATCTGTCTCATACAGTAGTTTTACTGAGTGTAATACAACATATTTCTCTGTGAGGCAAATGATGGTGTAGGTGAAACAAAAGACCTGTTAGGATTACAGAGACATTACCATTGATTAAGCAACAATTCAATTATAAACATTTCAAGGACAAAATCTGAAAGATCCCAAAGCTTCAGACTGGCAGATAATGTTGCAATGGACAGCAGTGTTTCAACACACAAGGCAGTATTATGGAAGTGACCAAAAATGCAAAGCTCTTTACCTCCCGTGAAAATTTGACTAGATCTTATCCTGAAATGTAATTAAAATGTAAGTGGCTATGCTAAGCATTTCAAATGTTACATATATATGCATTATATATGCATATATAATAGATTATGTAGATATATAAAATAATATATATATAGTTGATATTTATTTAAAAGCAAGATGAGTATGTCTCTTAAGTGGATTCCCATTCTGCTATTCCCAAATGACTGTGCCTAATACATTCTGCAAATAGACAACTCACAAAATACAGACTGGAATTTGTGGTTGAAAATCAATGGCTCTGACAGTGCCAGTAATGCCTTCTGTTACAATAAAATACTGTTCCACAGCCAAAAAGTGCATAATATATGCAGATATGTGCATAACTGCCAGTCCAAAACTCATGGCATGTTTTCATCACGCATTCAAAACAATTGAGGAGAATTTTAAAATTGTAACTGTTAAAATATCATAAAATGGGACTTAATTAATACATGTTGTGAATAGGATTTGAAATAAAAATGTGAAATTTAAATCTCATGCTACTTCCTATTTATTCCAAAGCACTCCAAAGCACATCTACTCCACATAAAGTTCGGAAATGGACTGTCTTATCAATTTGCTGCAGCAGAATAATATTGCAGGAATGGTTTAAATTCATTTTGCACCAAAAGCCCAAGGGGAGTAAAATGTCTAAGTTAGTAGTATGAATGTCTTTTTCCCACTAGAAGACATAATGAATCCCATTACTAAAACACAGCAGTAAGTCTAATTTTGAAGTCACATACAAATTATAACTTTAAAATTAGCATTTTTAATTTTATTCTAATTTTTAATATAATTTCCTAGCAAGTTGGTATTTTAAAAACGTAAAGAGGAAACAGCAGGCAACGATCAATACTTGATTATATGCCCTTGCAGCAAAGAAGGCCAACGGTGGAAGAGCGCTGCGGGAGGGCCGGAGGAGGGGATTCCTCCTCTTCCTCTAGCTGAGCCACATCTACCCGGTTCTCCACAGTGCAAACCAGACATGGTCGTATTAAAGTGAGTCCACCCAAGGGCTGCTAAGATAGTTAACAGAGATGATATGAGGAGAGGCTAAGAGAGCTGGGACTGTTTAGTCCAGAGAATGAGAAGGCTCTTACTAACATGTACAAATATCTGACCGGCTGTGGCATGCTCAGGGGCTCTGGAGAGATTCAATAACCTGGACAACCCAAAACCACATATAACACAAGACATATGTAAAGTTAAGCTATAAAAACACACAACAAGGGTGTACTGGAAGAAGAAAAGGAGCTGATGTTAACCGGTAAGTAAGTGTGATCCACACGGAAGCACCCATCGGGCAGTTAAGAGCACACTGTGGATCCAGCACGGGCCTGGCTATACTCCTCCTGAAGTGGAAGCAGCTCATGCAGAGCCAGCTCTGGTGCCTCTGCACCAACAGCACGGGTAACCATCAGGCTGGGTATTTCATCCATGGATGATCAGGAGTTAACTGTACCTGGATGAGCTGCATGTTTAATCCACGGATCATCAAGAGTTAACTGTACCTGGATGAGCTGCATTTATTAAGCGTTACTTAAAACCGTGCCTACAACAAACAACACAAAGAAAGGTTATTCAAATGTGTTCCTTTCAAGAACCTTTCTATACACTTCTGAATGTAAGTTTCCCTTTGCCATATATTATGTATTGAGCAGGATTTATATATTCAGATTCTTAGTCTGCTAGCTACTTTTTTAATTTAAATGCTAAGATAACATTTCTCATAAGCAACCCTCACCCAGGATTATCAACGTTGCTTCAATCTGGCATTGCAGGCATTTTGATTCAATTAACACTATTGTAAAAAAAAAACCATAATCTTATATGTCCTAAGGATGATGTGGGCAGTATATACATTGTGTTTCAAGTGAACTAAAATCTTCATGTGCAAGGGAATACAAAAATTTAAAGCATTATTACTAATACTCAGCAAGGGAAATCAGGCTAATTACCATTATACCTCCCCATAATATTATACTGCCATTGTGTCTGGTGGAGGTCAAACTGTGTGCTGGCAGCCTTTCTGTTTGGCTTCAGTTAAGTGATCGAGAGACATTTTTAGTGCAAACTTTGGGAACAGCTATCAAACATATAATATACAGCTGAATTTACAAATGAGTCGGATGAATAGTATGTTACTGATACTTTTCATTTAATGTCAAACTACATTTCAGTTAGATTTTAGCCTAATACTTTGTACAAAGAAATAACGCTGCTATTACCTCAGTGGGACATAACCCTGACCTTTAACTTGAAAAACCTCAGCAAGTTACCTTCCTGATAAACAATGCAATATTAATATCGCAGCTGGGCATAGTTCTCTGAACACTCACAGCAGGTATCAAAATTGTTGCTCTTTTTTTTTTTTCAGAAATACAGCATTCCTTTTTAATGGGTATCTTTAGCTTCAAATAAGAGAGGAACAAGTAGAGTTCAAGACGTAATTGAAGTAATATTGTGTTAAGCTAAAGGAAGAAACAGCCCATGAAGTAGCAAATATTAAATCATGGAAAGCATAAATGTTAAAAGTGATTCTAACCATGTGTAATGTTATGATGCAAGTTTCTTAGTTTCAATATGCTTATTCGTAGTACAAAAATAAGCAATAACAAGGATTTGGGGAATCTCTTAGCATCTCTTGAGATCAGATATGAACAAAAGGTGTCCAAAGGTTAGTGTTAAAAGGCTAAACTCCCAAAGTTTTAAAATAAGCTAGCGGCCTCAAAAGAACTTGAAAGCAACTCTTACAATAGAGCAGAGATGCTATGAGTATATTTGAAAAATGAAGTCCAGTTTATGTTTGTACATAAATAAGCCTAAGAAACCAATGATGACTGACTTTCGGGTCATCTGTGCAGTGTAAGGAACAAAGATGCATCTCAAGCAGTATGAAAAAGTATCTAGACTGGAGAAGCACCCCATTTTATAGCTGGAAATGCTCAGAACCGCACTCAGATGTCACTAGAACCCATCACCAAATAAGTGAAGTCACAAAACAAAACCAGCTACAGTATCAGGGATCTCTCAGCTGCGATTCCCACATGGGTGCAGAAAGGCACAAGAGCTTACAGACTAAAACAAAAAAGTGGAAACAGAAAAATATCAAGCAAATCCTTCCACTCAGTACCGCGTTCATACAGGTCAATATCCTATGAATTCAAACACTTAAAAAGAAGAATTGAAGCAGCGGAAATGGGGTGAACAGTAATACTACCAAGAGAATTGATAGCTAGACTACTCACAAGAATTTTTCAATGGAGGAATAAAAGGAAGAGAGAGATGAGTAAGTCAGCATTGTGATATGGCTAGTGAAAACTGTAAATGTTATCCTAAAAAGTATAAATGCCGAAACATTGGTAAAAACTTACTGAATGTACTTCTACAACTCTAAATACATTTCAGGAAATGTTCAGTTAAGCAGTAGCGGATACAGAGAACAGAAATAGTACAGAGGAATGGAGAGATTATCTAATAAGAAAGAGTACGTAAGAAAATCTTGTTCATCCTAGCAAACTAAGATACAGAAAAAAAATATGATTGTTCTTACAATGGAACAAAATGCAACATATGAAAGAACAGAAAGAATAAACTGACTTTAAGCTGGGCATTTTAAGGTGGTTTATGACCAATAAAAAGGACAGAGGACAAAGTGACGGGTTTTAAACTGGCAGAGACCTACTAATGGGGCTATAATATTTCTGGTACCTATTTAAGAAAGGGACTGCATTTGAACATCTGTACTGTCACTTCCAGGCTTATGTTCTGCTTTCCTGAAAGTTAATCCCCAGACCCCCAAAGTTGCAGAGAGAGAGCAGTAAAACAGCAAGCTAAAGATGTCTGATTGGGTTACTGGAGGACATCGGTTATTTTATCTTTATACTCTTTTAAAAGACAAAATGTGCGTTAAGTGACAGATGAGAAAGCGGTAATCCACTTTATCCAATCCTTAATGATATCTGATTCCTAGTTATGATTTATTCTTTAATGAAATGTTTGGATAAGATTTTAGTTGCTTTAACATTTTTAGAAGAGGAGATGCAGCACCATATGCAAAAATTTTGGGTCACTGCTCAGAATGACTCCTGAAAGATCTGTAGGAAGGAAGACTGATTCTGTAAGAGAGGAAATAAAGAGTGTCATTCATCTCCTACACACAGTCACATTAGAAAGAACTGAGATTTTTAATTTCTGTAGACCATTGCACAGTGAGTGTTGTCAGTCATATTCTAGCTCACAGAAATGAAGTTTTTACTGTATACTGCTAATTTACATACACTTTAAAGTATATAAAGATGCATCAGGCTGCAGCTGATTCTTCACTTGACCTTATTTGCATCCAGTCCTGCATATTCTCCCTCAGTAGAATTACTTATACAATGAAGAATTTAGAGGTTTGGGATTCGCTGCAGTATTTACAGGAATTACATCAGCTCCACAGATACTACCTGTCAGATATTACGGTCCTATGAGATTAAAACATTGGCAAATTGCATCCTTATGTTGCAAAGGAGCTGAAATATTTTTGTAGTTATGAAACACAAAGACATGCTACAACACTAATAAAACAGATTTCAAACTTTATATATGATGCTATGTATGTCATAAGTGCACGTAACAAAAGAAGCTAAATGTTGCATTTTCCTTCACTAAGCCCTTCCATTCTATAAATATAGTAGATGAATAAAACTTTTATGACAATGAGAAGTTAAGTTGTCTACAGAGATTGCCACTGAACATTGCTGCTTTCATCTGCATGTCACGTTGACGGGCATTTATATTGCCATTACAAACCAGAAGCCAGTAAAACGTGAAGCTTACTCAAGATGCCTAGCTGATCTATTCATATCATACAACAGATAGATGTAATAACCTCAAACTTCTGCAAATGTTCTACACGTGTTACTATGGAAACCTAATAAGAAGGATTTGCCAGAAAATCTTATTCTAAAGTCCTTCAGAAAGATCTAAAATCTTCTGCAAGCGGAAAGGTGGACAGAGGTGAATTTTATAATTTCCTCTTCAAAAATCATCATATTCCAGTCTACCCTCCAGTCAAGAAAAGGAGATTTACAAACTCAGAATAAAGACCAACTAACTCACAGAGAGCACAACCTCCACATAAAGACTTTTGAAAAATACTTTAAATAAAAATGAACGGAATACAGAAAAGATTTTTTAAAATACTAACAGAAAGCAACAACATTATATATGTCACCTGCAAAGAGAAGGAACACTGGTATGTGACTGGAAAAGCACAGGGAAGAGAGGATTTTGTTTCTTTCTTCACTGTGTCACAAAACTATGTAGTTTATTTTGAGGGACTTTCAAATGATACAGTAAAGAAATTTTACTAACTATGAGAAGACATGAATTAAAGCTAAAGGAACAGAAGATTTTAGGGCTGATGTTCCATTTAATTCCATTTTGTAAGACTTAATTCAACCAGTATTTAAACCAATAAAAAGTACATTAAGAATTGAAATGATAAAACAATGTCTTTGAAATCTCAGGATAAGGTTGATGTGAAAGTATTTTATTCTGGAGTTTGTATTCTTACTTCATCAATTAAATCATACTTAGCCACGAAGAAGATAAAGTGGAAGAGCTTTATGATACTCCTACATCATTGGTTCTTATTTAGAGTTTTCTGTGTTTGCTCTGCTTTTTCGTCTCTGATAAATGCTTCAGCTCACTTCGTGCTGCTGGCACCAGCTTTTCCCAAGCCACCCCAGATGCAGGCAGCTTCTTCTATTTCGATGGCAGAATGAAGGAATCCACGAAGCAGTGCACGCAGGACGCTGCCCAAAGCAGTCAAGTAAGCCTGCAGTGTCACGTGGAAAGCTGGAGACAGGAACGTGTTTCCAGAGCAAGACAAAGAATAATTTTCATAGGGGAATCTAGGTTCTTCAGGACCAGCAAATCAGGATAGTTTAAATTAAAATGCCACTTCTGTTTTTGCATCCTGTCTATATGCAGTACTGTGGTTGTTCCAGGTAAATATCCTCTGTCCTTTGTTGCTGACTTCTTAAGAAGAGGCAAGATTGAATATGATATTCCTTTTCCCCCTCAAACAATTCATCTTGAATTTTAATGCTTTATGATTTTCTTGCCATCTTTGTAGAGAATATTATTTTCAGTGAACAGTCAGGTTAATATTAAGTTTCACAAAGTTAGAATGACAGTTGAGCAATGTAAAAGTTACACACCTAAAACTAGAAAAACAACTCCAGAGAATACAGCATAAGAAATGAAAATAGCTGATGGACATTAACTTTTACAATAGCTATCTATTTGTGAATTTTTTTATCCAATAACTTCCAAATCGAATTAAATTGTCCTTTTTCCCATTAATTTCAAAGAGAAATGACATCTGACTGAAGATAATGTAAATATTAGCTCATAATAAAACAGCATTTATGAGGATTAAAAATTATGTGATAGACCTTTAAGCTGTTAACTCCTCAATAATTCAGTTTAACAAATTATTATATATTATTCTTATATTCAACACTTAGGAGCTGGTACATATAAAGAGGTTTTCACATAGGACTACAGTGTAAGATTAAATCTAATTCCTTTGAAAATCCACTGGAATTTTACTGCTAGCTTTGAATGCAGCAGAGTCACACTAGGCAGCTCTGAAAATCTGTAGTAACACTGAAACCTTACTTCCTTCCTATTTATTTAAATACAAACTGAAAGAAACTTTATATAGCAAAATTCTTGCATGAATCAGAGGCAAATCGGGTCCTGTAGTTGTAAGATGTTCAAATAAGGGTATGTATTTTCAAAACTATTTCCTCCAAATATCTGTTGTCATACATTCATTCCCTATATGGGATCAATGCCTTTGTGAACCTTTTTACTGAAAAGAATACTACAGAAAAGTAAACACTAAACAAATGCTACAGAAGAATTTCATAATGAAAATATCAGAAGTTTTAATTTAATTTAATTTAAACAGCAGATTACACCTGGATTCAGCAAGCACTTAGACACAAAGTTTTCCTCTTACAAGAAGTAATTTGAAGACTTCAGTGTAACTAGTCAAGTTAAATTCCTTCGTAAACAACATTATCTTGATGACTGCGGACCTCTAAAATCTACAAGGAAAGGAAAGGAAAGAATCTCTACACTTGAGAAAACTGTGAGCTTTTCTAACGCTGGGAGCATTATAAACGCCACGTGCAGCTCCTGTTCCCATTCTTCCCCATGCCTAGTGAGTAACATCTGCAGGGAAAATGACATATATTTCCTACAAGACATAGCAGTATAACTAGGTATAGAATGAGGAACCATGAAGTCCCAGCAAAGGAATACATGAAAAGGTACAGGAAGAAACAAGGAATGGTAAAGAGAGCAGTATGTGCTTCTAAATGAGACGACGAATTCAGGACAGTTTAAATGTTGGTCTGGGAACTGCTGATTTAGCTACTGTTGTAGTTTTTATAGCAGAAAATATTCACAGAAGTTCTGCAGACTGTATCAGGAGTTACATGCTTCTACACATGCACCTGAAACATTCCTCTAGCAGATAAATCAGCATATCAGCAGGATTTGAATCTAAGGCAGCAACCAAGAGTAGTAAATGGAAATGAAGGACTTCTTTAAGTATGTTCCCTATTTTAAAACACAGGTATTAAAGGAAAAACTAATCAGCAAGAATGATAATATACAAAGTGAATACTAATTTTTGGTCTCTACTATGCCACCCATAGAATGGACATTGATACCGAACAGAATAGGATATTAGGAACAAAAGGTTGAGGAACAGAAAAAAAGGGAGCCAGCTTGTCCTATACGTCTGGTAGGATGGAGATGAAAACAAAAGTTTTTTTACAAAAATGCTGCATATTAATTTTTCTATAAATGAAACAGTAACCTGGGATAGAGTCATTTTTAAAACACGTGAGTATAGCATATTCAGTCACTGGAAGAACAATGGCTTCTATTTACTGACGATTACACATGGAAAAAAAAAAGTACTGGACAAAACAAGAAAAAGAGCTAAGAAAAAATACAATTTGGTGGAAAATACCAATAATAAGAGCAGAAAAAAATCAAAAACTACATATGAATCACAACTGAGAAAAGAAAGGTATAAGAAAAACAGTATCACAGTTTATAGGATAATGAAATAACTTATAAGCCTTTAAAATGGAAGATGATGGGGGAAAAAAAAAAAAAAAGGCGCTGTGTAGGTCCAAGGATGAACAAGGTAGAAACCAGGCAGACAAGAGGACTGCTAAATGAATATTTTGCAAGGGTATCTGTGACAAGAAAAATCCATTCAAAATTGAATTTATGATAGGATGCTTCTGCAAAGCCCAATGAGTCAGAAGGGTATCTTCCAGAGGATGGTTAGAGTAACTCTAATGCCATCCGCAAAACCTGACTAATAACTGATTGGATGACATAAAAGCCATAATGAGAAATGATAGGATTAATTTAGCAATGGAGTTAGTCTGTAAGGAGATCACATTTCAGAGCCAGAAGGAGAAAAAGAAAACACTGAGGAAGGAAAGCAGCAGTAAAAATCCATAAACAACTTTTTAGTCTACAAAAAACTAAACACTTCAGTCTAGAGAAAGCGTGTAGAATGTTTCCTTCATGAACGTCAAATTATCAAAAGTGGAAGGACTAGATTAACTTGACACTTCACTTTGTTTTTCAAAGATATCATCACAGGAAATGCAATAAAATAGCCTGGAAGAGTATGTTGCCTTTGTGAGGAAACAGGATTTGAATCATGAATATGAAAATTTAATATGGATAAACCTTAACACTTGCAAAGCCTGATTCTTGACAAGCTGACCTAATGTACATCATGGATATGAGACAAGTCATTTGGTTGGTCTGAAGAATCCTGTCATTCATGTGTTGTTCAGGTCTAATCAAAACTGTCACATAATCAAGATAAGAACCTCTTATAAGAGAAGTTGCTATTTTTCTCTTTGCTTGCCCCGAAGAAAAAAAGGGGGGTTGCTGTTGCTTCCCCAAAGTGCTGGATACGGTGTTGGATATGGTTGTTAAAAATACGAAAAATGAGCTACAAAACTACCAATGAGATAATCAGTTCTTAATGACTCTTACTATTTTAAAAATATTGCTTCCGTGTTTCTTTGGTACTTACATTGAAAGTCTACCACATATCTTTCTTATTTTCAGCTGAAATTTGATGTACATGCTATCCAAACAAATTAGAGGAATTTCTGTCAAAATATCATTATATTAATGATAAACAACTTTTATTATTGGGCTACCCAATTTCTGGATACTTTTATCATCCATCCCACCAGACGGTGTGTTCACAAGACTGAAAAGACTGAAACTCTGGAAAGAATTCCATTACTCTTCATACACTTTTTTTTTTTTTTAGCCTTTCCAAAGATGTGTATAAAGTGAACACTCCAATTCATCATCTGCTCACAAAATTTTGCGGAAAGAGAACAAAAACAAGACAAAACATAAAAACAACCTCCTGACCTCAACAAATAACCTTCCCGAGCTCAGGTTTCTGTATAATGCTGATCAAATAAATCGGCATTTTTTAACATACTTTGTCATCTTGTCATCATGTTGTCTCATGACTTTTCCCTCAAACAACTCTTCATTGCGTTCCCCATTGAACTGAAGGAAACTAATCAGGAAAAAAAAAAAGTTTCTGTGTTATGAAAACCTTCAGGTCATTATATTTATATGCAAAATCAGAACGAACAAACATGGCTGCAAAGTGGTAGGTATTTTCTTTGACATCCAACTTGGCAACCCGAAGATGCATCTGGGAGGTGAGAGATCTATATTCAATCATATGTCCTCTCCAATTAGAAGAACCAGCAACTTCTACCTCCCACAGTGCTGCCCCCAAAATTAAGTTCACTCTCTACCATGAAATTCATGACAAATTCCAACACAGCATCATACGTTGATTTCTCTAAATCATTTAAGTGGAATCTTTGAAATCTATTATCAAATATATTTTGAATTGCATTTTTATAGCAAGCCATCTGCATCTATTGTACAAGCAGAAGCATGCAATAATTTATATACCGGACTAATGCTGTTTGTGATATGCAAAAAATGGCAGCACATAACAACAGCCTATTTTGTAAGAAAATTCAGTTTCTGTGAACACTGTGGTAAAAGATAGGCAAACATTCCTGTGGCCTTACTTCCAGCAGTATTAATGAAATTTCAGCTATTATGGTAGATCCAGTAAAAAACAGTGAAAGAAACATGTTTTCTGTATTTCAATTCGTTTTTATCCTGCTTATTCAGTAAGGAGGCAGTAAAAATAAAATAAAACTGAATAAATAAGGCAGAAGCTGCATGCATTGAAGTCACAAGAGACACCAAGTTTAGTCAAATTTTCTTTAAGAAAATGTATTCGTGACAGTATTCTTCCCAGCCCCAGGCAAGAGCTTTCCTGATTTCAAAATGCTTAGCTCAGTGAGCAAGATAAAGACATTGCATCAAATTTGACCTCATGTAAGTTAAATTTGACTGAACTTGAAACAATGATCTCATTTTTGCGCAAACTCCACCAGAAAGAGACTCTCAGGGAATTTTATGTATAGAATTATTTCTTTGTCAGCTCTTGACTTCCTGACATCACCTTTCCTGGCTTTTTTTTTTTTTCCTTTTTGACTTTTTCTCACCAAGTTTGTCATTCCTATTTCAGACCTTTTTTTCTTTCTTCTACTACTATTACTTTTATTATTATTATCATCTTCATTTTTCTACTAGTACTACCTAATTTTTTCTACTTCTCTTACTAACTCTTATCTTACTAAACTATTCTTTTTAACTATTGATATTTGCTGGTTTTCAATATTGTATCTCCTCCTTTCTCAGAATTAGGTGGAAATTTTCTTTCATGATAGCAAACTGAAGAGGGCAAGTATGAACAGTAGAGACTCAGAAAACAAAAGGCAAAGGCTTTTAATAATTGTGCACTTCCGAGGACCTCATGCATAACTTTCAAATACTGTATCTTAATTTCAAGTTGAATTTCAATTCCAACCTTCATACTTTTAGTTTCCAATGGTATTGCTTACTCTTCCAGGCCCCATTCGTTCCTAATAATGACCTCTCCTTCCTACTCACCATCAAAGTCCCAGAGACCTCTCAGTTAGACAGAATACTTGAGGTTACGGAGATTTCAGCCTTTCCAATCACATGCAATGCAGGAGTGGTTTCCAGCTCCAAGGTACAAGTAGATGCCCTGGTGTCTTCCAGGCGCACCCCATCACCTCTCTCTGCTCTCCATCCCCACGTCTCTGGCATCTGCTTTTCTTAGAAAGAGAAAGAAGCTGTATTTGCCTTTCACTGACTTCCCAGTGTAGACAACATATGGCGCAAGACTGTGAAGCAATCTGCTCAGAGTCTGGATGTATTCTCAGCTTTAACTTAGTGAAGTGTTTTATATGAAGCTTACATGGAACAGTTCTTTGCCTGTTTTCAAAAGAATGGCTCTGGAGTGCTGCTGGAAGGCACAATGTACTTAGAAAACAGCAGTGGGAAAGTTTTAGGACTTTCACACATACTTAACATTCGTATTCCATAATGCGTTTGGAACATTTTCACCTGTCGTATGACTAGTTTTATATATAAAGTAAATGTTTAAGTGGCAGCCCAGATGCTCACTACTTAATTCTGTACACTATATACTGTTGACTACAAAATGGAAATAATAATGCTTCCCCGCCTGATAGTGCTACAGTTCTAGCAATTATTTTGAAGCTATGTTAAGACTTATGTTGAAGCTGTGTTGAGAGAAAGCACAAAACTTCTTCTGAAAGAGAGGAAAAAAGAGAGTGCACCCGTTCATCTGCTCCAGCCAACATAGGCCTGGCCCTATCAGCTTAAACAGGTTTGCATTTGTACAAAGGAGGAGGGGAACTAATCTGCACCTTCCTTTACACATGCATATGTGGCTAACCATCATCCAGTCTTCCACCTGCAATTCTTTGATGTATGTAAAAAAAACATGAAGCAGAAGGGCTTTTTCCCAACCAGAATGTATTATTTTTCCCCTACTACACACTAGTGCTAATGCGCTGCCACCTAGTGTACCCAGACAATATAACAAAGAGAAAAAGGTTTGCAACATGGCAGGAGAAATTCTGCCAGCTTACACCGAATGCTTTTAATTCCTATACAACTTACTTATGGCATCTCTGCATATATTATTGTTATTTTTCACTAAGAGAATGCATACAGGCCCTCTCTCTTACAGAGAACTCCTTGACTTGATAGACTGCAATGACTTCCACGAGATTATACTGCAACATGTAAGATGGTCTCATCAGAACTTTTACTCCCTTTAATCTCATTTGGAGCAACTTTTTCTAAAAAGAAAAACAAAATTACACAGTATTTAAAGACAGGAATCTCTTAGTGGAAAAGTGTTTTTTTGTTTATTTTTCTCAATTACAACATATTTCATTTCCTATTTACAACTTCAAGTCTTCATTCTCTACAGTAAGAACACAGAAAGCATCACAACTTAACAGGTGGACTAAAGGACCAGAAATCAGGCACACACCTCTGCTCGCTGAAAACCTGGTCTTATCTTTCAGGAATACTCTGTTCATACAGCCCTGACTTTCCACTGTTTTGAACCCTAGACAATTACCTAATATTGTATGTACAGTGGGCAAGCAAAGAGGTCTGCTTACTCTGCTAGGATTAACTTTGCACAGATGGAGTGCACTACACAACGTGAGCCAGTAGAGATCACACATTATACTTTTAAAATATTTGCAGAGCTGTTGCGAAAATCAATTATTATAGATAAATGCCCTAAAAGTTTTATTGTTTCCAGAACTTGTTGTAATCTCTATTTCCTACAGTGTGAAAAAAGGTTTTCCAGTAATCAAGTAACACTGTAGTCTACTTCGTTCCAGAACAAAGATTCTGTACCCTGGTTAAAATACGGTCATTTCTTTTTTCTCCAATAATGCTGTAGAAACACTGCTAATTTTGGCAAGAAATCAATAACGAGAAAATAGTTTTATATGGCACGGAGTCAGCTTTTCTATTCAATGACAAGTGCAACATCATAATCTTAAAAAAGAAATATGCAGGTAAAAATTCCTACTTAAAAAGTAGAACTCAAAGAGAAAAACATACAAAAAGCAGAATTAGGTTAGCATAATATTCTATATTTGACAGCATAATTCTCATGTATTTGATGTAGGATTCAGCTCTACATAAAATGATTACTAAATCAATATTCATATTTTGATAACTTTATATAGCCTGGATCTTTATTAAATCTTTGAATAAAGAAAAGGCTTTAAGAAGCTTTGAACCAAAATGCATGTAATAGTGTTTAGTTTGTATGAAATAATTTAGGATCTGTTTTTTTATTACAAATAATACTATAAAACAAATGATTTTGACATTCTAATAGTAGCAAAGGATCACTGACATATTTAACTATTTAAGAGTGTATGAAATAATAACAATTACCTACGACATGGCAAGAAAATATGGAATTATAGCAATAGAACAATTATAAATGTCAGAAAAAAAAAAACAGGTTATGTGTCTTACCCAGTCTATACAGTGTGTCAATGAAGTAATCAGGAAAAATACGGATTGGTCTTTGCAGAAAGAACTTTATGCCTCTCACATCATAATATGGCTCAATTAGAATACTGAGCCATGAAATCACAATCCAGTTAATGCCTTTCTTTATATACAAAGAAGGACAATAAAAGTGTTTAAAGATGTAATATACAAGTGTGTATATAGACAGAGTATGTGTGTACTTATTTCTTTCATACATGATATACAGTGTTCCTGCTTTGCGAAATATTTTGAAAGATCATGTAGCCCCAATTAGAGTCTTAAAAAGGCTGAGAAGAGGCCACTTGTTTACCCCAAAAAGATAGCTTAAAAAAAAAAAAAAAAAAAAAAAAACTTGAAAGCTTGAAGCTAATGACATAACCATAGTTACGGCATCAATTTGAGTCTGGAAAAGTGCCTGGAGTAATAGCCCTAAAATAAGCAGCCTATCGTACACGTATCATTGAGGTGCTAAATTTGAGGATTTGCTGCATCAAGGACACAGCACCAACGGCAGAGGAGAGGAAGAGGCTTCTGGTAAGTGCTGGCACCCCTGCGGCTGCTGTTCCTCGGCAGCAGCTTCCCGGAGGGCTTTCTCTCCTCTCCAGGGGGGGCCAGGAACCATCTCCATGACGCTCACAAAACACATGGACAAGTCGGAGAGGCTTCAACACGGAGCCACATAAATTCTGTTATCACAATTAATGTGAACGCAAAGGGATAGACTGGTGAACACCAAGACATCCAAACCTTCTGCTGGTGAATTTATATGAATAAAGATACCCATGCCCATCTCCCCAGTTCTATCATCACCACTAATGACAATGAAAATATACAATTTCTTAGCATTTTATTGCAGATACACAATGGAAAGTGTGGTAGACCTGTAGTCTTTAAACAAACTGATAAAAGAAAAATAAGCTATTTAATCTTTTTCTCTTTTCATTTTGTTAGTTTTTGACGGTGGTAAATCACAAATGTCATGAAAACCCTTCCAGCAACTGGAATACAATTAAAATTACAACACGACCAAGTCAAACTAAAGACATCCCTCATGTGGAATATATTCCATAGTTACCATAGGAGGTTTCTGATATTTTCCTATTAGGCACTGAGTAGCTGAAGAAACCTGATGGGGCAGGATTATCTTAATAGGAAGGTAGAAATTAGTGAGCCATTACTTACAGATAAATTAATATCAAACCAAGACAATGGGGGAAAAAAAAGGGAATTCAGGATTGTTTACATTTGCTTTAGGATTTTTCTTTTTAATTTTCTAAGCTATAAAAGGAGCTTACTCCCATTTCAGTTGCTATGTAAACTAATTCAGACTATGTCAGGGAAAATATAGAGCCACTGAAAAGTGCAAGCATTATCTGTCACCTAAAGAAAGTCAACTCTGGAAAAAAAAATACCAAAATGGGGAATACTCTAAAGAAAACCAAGGTATTCTGACACATTTATTTGTAAAGGAAATAAGGAAGGACAATAAAAATGATTGCAATTTTAAACAGTATTGGTTTGCTAAATTTTTATGAGAAGAACTAAAGAAAATGAACTTACACCCGCAAGGAAGAAAAATAACACAAGCATTTTACAAACCGGTTTAAAAGCCTGTATACGCTACCTCAGTTTATACTTCATCTTCTTTGACCAAATCCTCAGTATGAATATATTATGACAATATTTTTACAATTACATAATGATGCTACGAAGAGATAGGATCAAAATAATCATCATCCAGTGAAGAAAGTGTTCATCTTATTTCCAGCCATTATATGCAATTTTCTATTGTGAATTTAAGTGTACTTACAGTAAAGTGTCTAGCAGTACATTGCATCCTAGTTACATGGGATCAAATCCCATCCTATCCAGTAATAATTTCTGAAAATCTTTTCAGAAGCTTTATTATCTGTGGCCTACCTGCCCATCAAGACTGTAAAATGAAAACTTTCTCCTGGCATATTTATTTCACTACGAGAAGAATTTTTGAAACTTGTGATTTTCAGAATAATCAAAATGTATACCTCTGTAGAGTCTGCTTAATTTATCTGCAGCAGTTTACTCTTCCTTCCCTAAGAAATTATTTCAAATAGCCAATGATAAGTTAAATTACATCACAGAGCTGAATCACAGGATAATTTAGGAGGTCTTCAGTGCAATCTCTTGCTCAAAGCAGGCTCAGCTATGAGGTATCAGGTTGCTCCAGGCTTGCTCCACTTGGGTCTTGGAAACCACCAAGGATGCCACACTGCACAGCTTCACGGTGGAACCTGTTCCAACATCACTGGACTGCCCTAATGGTGCCAAAATTCCCCCTAATATCAAACTGGAACATGTGGAAGGGATTTTAAGTCTTTTAAGAGAGACAGCTGAGAGTTTTATACAGCTACCACATGCAACATTTAATAGTCTTAATTTACTGATCTGGAGATGAATGCCACACATCTTCTCAAACGGAAATGATTGCAACTCACTTTGAAATAGTACCTTGAATTATGCTGTAACCTGTAATGCTATTACTGTATTACTGCTTGATGAGTCAAAAGGTTTTACCTCTACAGCCATCATACAGCAGTTTTACTTTTATTAACTAATGCTATTGTCCATATTACAGACTGAGAGCTAATTACTGCTAGAAATTAACTGAACCTTGGTAAAAATATCTTAATTCCCTTATTGCTAAATCTGAATATAACAGGACAAGGAAGAAGGGAAGGAAGAAGTGAAGCATGCACCAACTTCTTACCAATCGTGAAGATGTTAACTTAGCTCCCTAAACTTAGCTGAATTTTCTGAAAATGCATTCAGAAAGGTAAGCATTGATCTGGAGTTTAATTTTAGATTCGTTTTATTCTAAAATATGATTCCCATGCTTCCGTTCTTTAAAGCTTCTCTTGCTATTGACTAAGATAATTCCAGATCCAAAAAGCATGTATTAAAAACAGGTGAAGAAAAAGGTGCATCTTTTCAAATTACGGAATATTTTTATACTTTTAAAAAAGTGAAAACCCAGCCCGGCCCATGGAGGTGTCTGGCTGTCCTGACCACCCTTCTCCCTTGCAGGCCCTGGGACGGACCGCGGCTCCGCAGCCACCTCAGCGCGGGCCCGGCACATCCATTCGGCCAGGGCACACGACGCCGAGCTCAGCCCTCAACCAGGAACATGGAACGGCTTTCTGAAGAGCCCAAAACGGGGACTTTCCCACATCTTATTCGTCATATTTGCGGCAAGCAAACTGAGGGATAAAATGCTGCCAGGATTCAGTCACCAAGGACCTGATTATGTAGCCGGTGCTTAGCCTAATCTCTTCTGCAGCGAGTGCATCTCTCTTGCTGTAATTAAATGTGATCACAGGCACAGTTATTTGGGGGCATAATTCCATCAATTTCAGCCACCTAACTGCTTCAATTACAGGTGAAAAAGTTAAGTAATGAAAGGATATGAATGAAAATGTGAAGGTTGTAATGACTGGGGGCTAGACTGAGACAGCTAAAAATCATGTGAATGTGTGAAAGTAGGAGCCTATGCCTTGAAAGTTCAGAAATTCCACCAGTACTAAAAATGTCACATACCGAACAACTGAGACGTTTTTGAAGTTTATATCTTCTGCTTTAAAGAAAGGAATTACAGGATTGCATTAAAGCAAGGAATATTGCTATCTGTAAATTCAAATATTCCTATGAGTGGTAGCAAAGACAGATGGACCTTGTCCTGTAGTTCTGGGGAAGTAAAATTTAGAAATGCTACATTCACTTTTTACTTCCCAAAGACATACTGCAAGCCTGAAGAAATTTCACAGAAAAATAAATAAATAAATAAATAAAGCGGGTCAGAAATTGATGTTATGAGTTTTGACATCATTAAAAGAGGTAATAATTTCTTTTTTTGTTAGCAGTTGCCTCAGAAAGCTAAGCTGTATGAATACTAAGGAAGTAAATATTCTAAGTAGGATTATGAATTACAGTGATTAGCCTTAATTATATTCCTTAGGTATATTTTGTTTACTTATTTACGTATGGAATAAATGTCCTATATGGAAATTGGTAGTTCATGCTCTGAAGAATCAATATTTTAAACAGGTAAGTCACCCAGAAAGGAAGATATGGTGTTTGAAACAAAAATCCTGGAAATTCAACAGAACAGAAACAACCTCAACAGAACAAATGTCTAATGCTCTCCTGCATCCTGAATAATGGAATTACCCTTTTGTGCCCCCTGAAGAACGAGGGGGTTCACTAATACTGACCACACTTTTACAGAAATGTATACTTTTCCTTTTTTAACAACCACAAGGTATTTCTTAACAAAAACTACCAAAAATTCTTAGCTTGAGTCTCTCCCTACTGTATTGTCTTCAAATTGTGTAAGTTTAATTAATTAATTAAATTGGCATTCTTTTTTATTGACTTGTTTTATTTGCTTTCTAACTCTTTTGTAGTTGATTTTCATATTACTTTGTATTCATGAGTTTGAATAAGGATGAGAGAATCTGGAATTAAGGACCAGAAGCATTAGAGAATACTTTTACATATGCAAAACAGATATTTATCATTGCTCTGGAAATGTTGCAGGTATGATAGCTATTAACACTGATTTGACTAACAGGCAGAAAAAAAAATACCATCTGGTATAAATAAGATGTTAGTAGACAGAGTATTGTTTTAATTTACATATATAACCAATATGCAATATATGCAAATTTATGTTTTTAAAATTCTAGGCCTTAGTAAGAGAAGTCATCTATAAAATATCTTTCTTTATATACAAATATTGGCACCAACTCTTTTATTATACTTATAAAGCATCAAACCTACATGCTGAGTTAGTAATACAAATATTTAATCGATAGGAATTTTACAAGTTTCATGATGTAGCTTTGCTTATCACTGGATAAAGGAAAGAATAGGTAAATTTCTATCTGACTTTTGGATATTGGGAGTCTAACCTTTAAAAACCTTTAAGTCCATACTTTTCACTGAAATACTAAATATATTTGAAAATTAAATCAAATTTACTTACCCTATTGATAATGTATGCTATTTTAGGTACTGGGCCAAGCCAATACCACTATCAGACTTCCATCCCAAATATGTTTTGCATCCAGCCAGCTCAGAGCTGAGCCAATAAAGGGCTCACACTAACTTGCCTTCAGGCCCTCAGGTTCTGCAGCAAAGGGGAAAGTAGGGCAATTAGCTTTAAAAAAAAAAAAAAAAAGTCAAAGAAATAGAAAAATAGAGGGGAAAAAAAAAGAAAAGAAAAACAACTAACATCTCTGTCCAACAGCAAAAGCTTTGTTTATCCTACTTTCAATACGTGGTGTTATACTTCCTGAGCTTGCTTATGTTTTTTTTTATAGACAGCTTGTCACCACAAAGTAGATAATGAAAAAAAGACTTGGAAAAGTGATTTCATATACCAGGGTAAATTTTTCCCTCTCAGTAAGTTTTTATGTTGGTAAATTGTTTATTCATGGGATAGGACATCCTACGTCTGACCATTTAAAATCATACTGAAGAGTAATATGTCATACCTTTACCTTAGCTCTTTCCTATCTTAAACTGCAATTATCGTATACAAATGTGCAGATATCTTATAAGTAATATTAACACAAAATTGGATATAGAAGAAAGTTTGCTAACTTTATCAGGTTAAAAAAAAGCTTAGATTATAAGCAATGGTGCCAGCTTGTAGATGTTTGAATACTGCTTAACCACATAAGTATACAGGTCACACTTATCCATGCACATAGATGTGTGTGAGTTAGAATTTGGACATTACCATCCTCCTATTATTTAACAAAAGAGTTTCACGAATATTTGAGAAATATATAAAATATTGACTAGAAAAGATTTTGCAATGATAGCTCACTTTTAATAACTTAGAAGGTTCCATGTAGTCAATGAAATAGTAACTTCCATGTAACACACACAGTTGTAATCCGTACAGGACCTTATAGCCATTTCTGTTTAACAAAATATGAAACAACTCCACTGGTAACTTAAGCTGTAGGAGTTTGTTTACAACAAAATGCAATTCCCTAAGGATCAATTCATCTCTCTTTGGGAATATTTGTTAATACTACTAAAGAGAAATAAACAATGAGGATGAAAAAAAGACAAAAACGTACCTCAAGATTGTTGTTGCTTGCTTATATATATAAAAATACACTTCTCTAACAGCATTCCTGAATCATATATCATTTGTGCTAATGCCATGTAAAGAGAACACCTCTATATGTATTGTATGCAATAGGACTGAAATTATATATTGTGGAAGCACAGACTGTTTTGTTTCATCAACAAAAATTCATGAAAGGTCTTGATTTCCCTCTTTACTTTCTCAACCCTCTCCTGCCCCAAAACTGCTGCTCAGTGCATCTACTTTGAAGAATTAGTTATTTGTTTATGCATCTGCATTTGTGATGGAATTGTCATCTCTTGATAGAGCTGCAGTACTTCTAAAGACTGTGCTGTAGTATTCCCTTCAAAATCAAGTTTCATGAACACCTTTTATAATCCATTATAGTCTTCTTTCTTCACTAAGTACACATCATTCGGAACTAAGTATGTCAGGCCCCCAGTATATGGCTGGAGTGTCACCAAGGTGCTGTAAACCTGGCACATTCACAGCCCTGAGGCCGCCGCAGCCCCCGGGGGCACCAGCTCCCATCTGTGCCTCCTTTGCTCAGAGCCCCTACCATAGGGTTTCGGCATATGGGGAGCAATGAGAAAGGAAATAATTGAATTTTGACCCAGTTACTCTCAGCTGCAAAATGCTGAGGAAGGAACCATTGCACCACCTATAACTGAGAGCAGTCACACACTTTGTATGGCCGGGTCAGCCTCTATAGAGCAAAGAATGAGTGCAGCTCCCAAAACCTGAATGTTATTTGAGCACACTTTGGGCAAGATTACACTAAAATAGGACTGGAATTACTACTGTAATTCCATAAAGGAAAAAAGAGTTCTATTAATCTCTTTGCTAGAAATATGGAACTCTCATTAGCATCACTGTGACCTATTTTATGTATGGTAAAGTTCTGAAAATATTTAGAAATGTGATGATACGGATATAGTGATATCAAGCAATAAGATGTACTCTTTCATTCAAACATCTTCTGAAACTAATTGGTCAAAATGTGACATAACTTGTTACATACATTCTGATAAAACACAACTGTAGATGGCATGGCATTAATTTCTACAAATGCCATAAAAATTGCAAATCATCACTGCTTACCTCCTGCCAGGAATATGTGTACTAGAAACAATTATGGAAATGAATAATTACTCATGTAATTTGAATTTCATTTTTATGTGAAAGACTAGTCCAAGACTATTTGCTGATTCAGTCCCAATGAAGATCTGCCTTGCAGCTGTTAATGGGACTTAAGCATGAATTTCAAAATCATTGAATGCTTGAGAGAGACAATCTAAATGTGCAAGAGATGTATTGGTTAAATTTAAAAAAGAAAAAAAAAGTCAAGTCTACAAATTATTTGTACAGCAAAGTATTTAGTAAACTATGCTAAGAACAATCATTTCAGTTTAGACATAGAACTTCCCTCCCAACATCAATCTGTGCTTCCATTGCTGGGATGTTACCCGGTAGAACGACTCCAGCTTTTCTCAAAAATTACACCAAGCCAGAAAACCACCAACCAAACAACCAGTGTGCGATGTGGCAAAGCCCTCTCGACAGCACTGTGACCAGTCTAACGTTGTAGACTCCCAGCGTGACTCTGGCAGTGAAGTAATCCAAAACACACAGCGGGAAAAGAGGACAAATCCAGAGCATGGGCATGCTATTCGCTTCCCTTCTAGTAACAGTCAGGATCAGATTTGCCCAACTGCTGAGGAAACACAGGGCAATAATGTGCGAGTGATCCACACCACTTACCACACAGGTTTTCAGCAATTCAGGAGGGAAAAGAATGCATAGGTACATATGCGCTTATAAATATTTCCTTCTTTCTCCATTTAGAGGTATTTGATTCAAAGATACAGTCCTCAAGCTGAGAAGTCCCCAAAATACAAGTGATTATTTCTAGTTGCTTCGTTCAGCTCATGGTAGTGTTGAGCTTGATCAGGGAGAGGGCTTTTCCTTTCCCCCCTTTAGTTTTCCCTCCTGCATCTATCACTTTATCATCTTTGAGAGCTGCCTGACCAGGCTTCACTTTTTTCTGCTTCTAGGGACCTATGCTTAAATATGCAACTGCGTCAGAAAGAGGATGTGTGTGCGTTGATAAACTCCCCATTTGTGTAACGCTTAGTAAACTTCTGTTCATCAAATTCCCAACACAGTATACTTAATTTGATATTTGCTGCAAAGCAGAAAATCAGCAATGAAATATTAGCCATATTGCACTGAGAAAACAAATATATTGTGAAAGATCATTTATCATTAGAAATTTTTGCTTTAATTTTAAATCAGGCAGCCGAAACAGTATTATAAGAAAAATTGCTTTGTTTATATAAATTCTGTGCTTGAGCAGCAGGTAACTAAGTTCATATCGACAATAAAATAAACTATGGTTTGCTCATCCCACTGTGCAAAAGTAAAAGTTCCCCTGCAAGTACTGTCATAAATCCTTGAAAATGTTTAAGTGCTCTGACACCAGGAAGTAGTTTTCCTGCAAAATGATGTTACCAATACAGTGTTAGAGAAATCAGCTTTGCTGGAACTTTGCTCCTAAGTAAGTCATCCACATGAAGTACAAGTTCGCAATAGTATCAAAACTAGTAGGTTCCCATTTTCCAGTATTGGAAGCAAAAACTGTTTAAATCAAGGTGCCTCTCTTAAAGGACTTTGCACAACAGTCCTACTGGAAACAACATTCCTAAATCCTGATAGCTTCAGAAATTTAAAGCTTTTCCACACCATGCTGGTGATACAGGCAGACATCAAGGGTTAAACTGGTTAAACCACCAAAAGTTTGTACTCTAATCTCAGAGCCTGCGACTCAAGCTCAGAGTGAAATGTCAAATTTATATTCCACAGAGGAGCAACAGCCTTACTTTAGTCCTGGTTTAGACTCCTTTCTTTTCTCATCCTAGAGATACTCTTAAAAAAAAGAAAAACTGAATAAAGACGTAAATACAACCACCTCATCCCACAGACACTCCTAGCAGCAAAAATATCACCAAAGAAGGAATGATGGAGAGCAGGTTAGGATTGTCAGAGAAACTGGCATAGGATGCTCCCATACCACCACTCTGTGGCTTCAGAGCAGCAACCCACCGGTGTTGCAGCATCTGCCAACCCACCACTCCCTTGACAGCCCCCAGGATGTTGAACCGGATTCTGCACTTACAGAGCAAATAAATCCCAAGGCATTTTACCCAGGTGTTCTTCTGTTTCACGTGTCACCTTTTTTTTTCTTCTCCTTTGTATCACCCGAAACATGAAACTTTTTTTAAACAGATTACCATATTGCTTCCTGAATGTTCATTGCTTCCAATTGCTTATTCCCCACTGACAAATTAGTTCTTTAGGGTGTTTTCCACAGCAACCAATGTAATCTCACAGAATATTATGAGTTTGACTGGAAAATAAGCACCATAAACTCCCGTAAAACTTGCCTGTTAGAAACTAAGGAGAGAAGAAAACAAGATATTACATGCGAGACAGAAATGTCAAAGCAAAATACATGTCAATGTTTTTTCCACTGAATATAACTGCATTCTTCTTACAATAAACATGCCAATTCAGAACAGAAAGCTTCCAGCTGAGCATCATGCTCTCAACACCCATAAGTCAGACTGCATAGCAGATGTTAAATGTGAAATCCATTAAGACCAATTAGATTCTACAGAGAGGAGGAGAAGAAAAAAAAAAGCAGTAATAGCACACAGAGGTATTACACAACAGTGCTGGGAGGCACAGAAAGCCGCAAAAGACAGAAGACCTGAAAAGGCCCAATTTTACCCTCCCCTCATGAAGGGACCGGCTAACAGCTCTGCTGAGATGCCTGCATTCCCAGGAAGCAAGGAGGGACTCTGGCCTCCTCTTTCCATCTAGAAACGGCTTTTGAGAGACAGTCCTAAGGTCATCCTCTACCACGCACCATAAGGCGGCCCATATGCTGAAATGCCAATGCAGCAGTTGGAGCCTCTTTCCCAAGCTTCTTGTGCATTTACTATTGCATTAATTGACCCAAGTCACCATGACGCATGCTAAGGTGAGAGTTTGGTAGCCCAGAGATCTCCATCAGCAGTCGGGCTCCACATGAGCATGGCTTGTAGCCAACGTACCACAAAAAAAGAAAAAACATGGTATGCTCTAATAGAGCCTTTCCAATACCAACATAAACAGTTACTCTTTTTATCATCCAGTAACATACAGGATTTGTAATAGTTGCATGGGGCAGACTGAGCACTTTTCAGCGCTAAGCCATGTATGTGAGTTAAATTCTGGCCATGTAGCAACTGTGTAGATAAATGAGCCAGTCATTGCATACGAGATAGCTTGCACACCACTGGGGGCAAAGAATCTAATTTTGATAGGAATTATGCATACTAAAAAGGAATGTCAGTCTCTGTACTTGTCAGGACATGTTGCCAAAGGCTGAAGCATTATTTCCTGGTATGCAGTGTCAAACAACTTCTATTTCTTGAATTAAAATTAGTCTGCAACAACTAATCCATCTCTGGATATTAAGCAATTTATAAATTAAATAGATGCATACATAGTATCTAAGATGCATTTGATCTGCAGCATCATTTAACCTGCAGCATGCAGAAAGACAAGGGGCAGATTATACCTAGCAAAGTTAGGGATGTAATAGAAAAAGGCTTGCAATCTATTTCACAAAATATAGATTAAAGGCCACCTTTAGTCTTTGCACATTCCTCAGCAGCTTTCAATGAGAAACCCATTCAGCAACTCGCGACCTAAGGAAATGGGTGAAAGATACATATCTTACTATATGTTTTTCAATCACTTTGTAACTTCCTGATGCTAAAATATGACTCGAGTTTACCAGAAGTCCTCAGGAGCAACGGTCAAAAAGAAGTCCGTGTGTCTGCTACATAATTATGGACCAACAACTAACAGTTTCTTGCTAAGGATGTTCATGCTGTGAATAACAAATGCCAGATAGGCATTTACAGGGACTTTCTACAGTGTAACAGGAAAGTAGGTAGGTTTCTTCTTGCCTGGCACCAATTCATTATCAGGTAACAGCAAAACCAAAGTAGCCCACACAAAGCTGTTTTATCTTGATATTTTTGCCTGTAGGGCACAGGGCAGGGTTGAAGATCCTCCATAAGAGCTCTGGAAATCAGCCACCTCCTAAGAGGCACAGCTCTATCTCCGAGGTTCCTGTGGAAATATGGCTGAGGAACCATTCGAGGAGCACATGCTCGTCTCTCTGGGTATTGAGCTCTGTCGAAGGGTGGAGAAAGGAATATAATCCTTCTGCTGGGAAGTCTAGAGACAGGTAACCTGACTGATTTTCTCACCCCGATACAGAGCACAGGCAGGCTTCCAAGCACAGCTTTCCCTCTGATGCACTCTTGGGCAGAAGCAAAGACACAGCAAGCATCCAGGGCATGTAATAAATAATAAATAAATAAATAAATATTGTTTTTTCAAAGGTCTCCATCAATTTGACATTTAGTCAATTAAAAAATAAAAAGACTTGTTTCAGGTGCTATGCTTTGCCTTTGCTTCTCTTCCTGTTTTGGTGGTTTTGTAATTTTCTCTCAGTCTTGCTGCATTTCACAAAAATTTATCTAATTATAGGAAAAAGTATGAAATCACATTAATTAAAATGTTGCCAAATGCACAGCTAAGTAAACAAAATTAAAGTATGCTTTTCTTTATTCAACATACTTGTAGCGGAACCCTTTTTTTGCTTTCGTAAGTAAAAACAACACAAGAAAAATATCTGGCAAAAATAGTTTTCTGATGTCAAATTAAATAATTAAATGTTTTACTTTACATATTACAGTAAGTCAGAAGACTAAAATCAAAACAAAAATCATAGTGTACAACAGCCAGTGCAACCCTGGCATAATTCCACATAGATCAATAGTATTACATCAGGGATTAATTTGGAACACTGATCTGAATTACAGCACTGCTCTATAGAGCAACTTGATCATGACACAAAAATAAATAAATAAATAAAGCTTTATGAGCACACACAAATGCACACCATGAAAAAAAAATCTGTTTCTGCCAAAAATAGAACAAGCCATTTCACATACTCCTTAATAAGGAATTCTTACTATTTTGGAAATCAGCAAGGCCATTTTTCTCGGAAAGGGCATTTAAATAATTATGCCAAATACTTGACAAAGTCCATGCAGAAAAGTGTAACGCTCTCCTACAACTCAGTTTTCACATTTCTTAATTAAATATGACATGCTTGACAGGCTATGCAATTAATCTTCAAAAACTGTTTTATTCGAGTTTTGAAGGCTGTATTTAAAGCTCTGAAGCCTTCTCAGCCGAGGCTGCTCGCCACCTACCTAACACCCTGCAGCGTGAGCAGCTCGGTGAACTTCTCCGCCGAGCAGCGCGCTGCTCGCGTCTCCTCCTCTGCTCAACGCCGTGTGCCCAGACACAGTTTTGAACACAGAGCTGGGTGCTGCTCTAACTCCAGGACGGTGCAGGTGGAGGCTGCATCTCCCACCACTGAGGTGGGCAAATGTTTCTCCAGACCTCGCTCCTGCGCTCCATCACCTCTATCACCATGGGCTTCACTCAACTCCATGCACACATTACAGATATTTAAGACACATTACCTGTGTCTTTTAACGGCAAATCTCCACCAAGGGCTGGTGCTTTTGCCCAGCTGCGGTTTTATCAGCCCCAAACCGCTCTCTAGCCCAGCTCCCATGCAGAAGGGCACTCTGCGAGACGGATGCTTGCCATTCGTCACCGCTTCATCTGCCACTTGCAAGTGACCCGAAACCTTTCAGGTTAAGCCCAGCCAAGTGGCAGAGTGACTCGGAGCCGCGGGCGTGCAACAGAGCGGGGCGGTTTCTGCTTGTTATCCAAGACGGACCCTTCCTTCCAGACTCCGGGGAAGTTGGCAGTGCCCGCAGCGCGGTGGGAATGCGCTAACGGCAACGGCAGCCAAGGTAGCAGCAAATATTAAAGCCCTTCCTCGCTGCCGGCTCC
>NW_010581603.1:76968-93439 GCF_000705375.1 Tinamus guttatus
CCCTCTGGGTCTGGGGTTGCACCCGCTCCCCCTACATATATATATATGTATGTATACATCCATCCATACATACAGTCTCCCAAATCTCTCCGCCTCCCTGGCGGAGTTTTGCAGCGGGGATGAGGACAGCCCGTCAAAAAGTCGCGCCCGGCAGGATGCGCGGGACGGCCCTAGTCACCGTCCATGCTGCCTGGCACGTCTTCCCCTAGGGAAGGGGGGTTTTTAGCGGAGGTCATGAGAGATGCCGGGACGCGGATACCCTGTCCGGAGTGACGGGGCAGCGGCGCAGGGCGCTCGCGAGCCTGGCGGTGCCATCGGGGTGATTCAGAGCAGAACACAAAGTCAGCTGCCTCCGGGGTCCAGGTGCCAAGCACACATTCCAGTTTGGAACGCACTGCCGTCCGGATTGTTGGCACTGTAGTAACTGAAGCTGTGCTCTGTTTAAACAGTAGCAAAAAAAAGAAAATCATTTATCTTTTTATTTGGAGCCAAACCCACCTGCATCCAGATTTTTTGATGCATGCA
Organism: Tinamus guttatus; assembly: GCF_000705375.1. Next base: position 77,494 of record NW_010581603.1, read on the forward strand.
CTGTCAGTCTGTCTTGCTGGAATATATCAGAGCACAGATTTGTTCCTGTGAATTGTAAGAGATATGTACAGTTCTTTTTGCTGGTAGAAACTGAGGCCCAACACTGGCTGGATTCCTCTCACTACCAGTGCCACGTATAAGTGTCACTCTGTTGTGCTGCACAGTTCGTGGATGGGGACACTTTAGACTTTTATTATCCCTTACAAATTAAGTATGCAAGCCTTAATTGTGCCACCGAGGCAACTAGTTCTTCATTTAAACAAGGACCACTCCCGGCCTGCGTATAAACACCAGGTTGCAGTTACACTGCTTTTGGCATCTGGTACCTCCTCACTTCTGTGTAGTGATCAAGAGAGTGGGTTTCCTTCATGAGCATTAGACAGCCAAAGCTTAGTCATGTTCTTTAAACTACTTCTTATTTTAATGCAGAAACATCTCTACAGCACTTCATCCCACCTATCTTAGATACCTCTTTCAAGGTGAGAGCAACCAGGGCAGTACCTTTGTGCCTCCATTAGCTATAGATTAGCTATATCTAATGCTTAGGGAGAACTCGCTCCTAAGGCTATGTGTGGCAAATGACCCTTCCAGACGCCCCATGTGGAAGCACTGGAAAAACTTGAGCAAAGACTTCTCAAAAGCTAGATATGTTATGTTCCAAACATGAGGAATATGTGGGAGTGAAAGTGTTGTAATAGAGTATAAATGAGGCTGAAAAATATTTCTGCAGTGTCTGACTTCTTGACCTCCTATTGGGGTGTGAAAACTGATGAACAGTTTTGAAAAGAGGGATGACTGCAAGAAACTAAGCAAAATTGTCTTTCCATGGTGATTTTGTTTGTCATGCTCTTGAAAGTCAGAAAAAACACAATTCAAACTGCTGGGCACCAAGAAAGCGGAGCATCCTTGTTTTTTGACCATTTTTTTCATTATTTCTTAAGGCTCTCATACTTAACGTATGAGAAAAGCTTGTCTTTACGCTTTTCGTTGTTCATATCTTTCCTGTAGGTGAAACTGTTTTTCCCGATAATTCAGCTGAAACATTTTTGCTGATTTTCTAACATAACAGGTTTCAATCCACCCTCTTCTGCGTGGTATGGAGTAAGACAACTCCACAGGCTCTAAGACGACTCAGGCCAGAGTTGCAACTCGTGGTTGCAACCCCGCAGCACGGCAGTGATGTGCAGTGCTGAGCTAATGCAGCATCCATGATTCTCCCCACCCCTGCACACTGCACACCTATTTTTTGCCAAGTGCCATTAGCAAGGAAACAATTGCATTTCTTCCTCATCTGCAAAAACAAATGGCTGCAGCCATTTGTTCACCTTCCTCTCTATTGACCTGTAGGTTGAAAGGATGCAACGTAATGATATGCAACTTGAAAATCATTAGAGGGGAACTGTTTGCTGCACAGGACTGCCCAAGTTTGGCATAGTTGCATGGAAGTCATGTATAAAATAAATACTAACTCAGGGAAAGATGAAACTTCATCACAGTATTATCAGGGAAAGGAGGGAGAATCAATGCTTCATCCTTTCTAGATTCAACAGCCATTGCCTGAAGCACTTGAAAAATCCTCATTCCTATTGCTTGCAGTCGCTTCCGTATTGAACTCATCTCTCTGCTGCCTGTTATTTGCTCAGCTCCATGTTAACCCTGTGAACACGCAGACGCGAAGCCCAGCGATGGCTCCACTTGAGCCAATGGCCAAAGCTCGTCTAATCTCCAAGGGTGATTTTTTGATCGGAATAGTACAGGGAGAACATACCTGTAAGAAGCATCCTGGTTCATGCTTGCAGAGGCTTAGCATAGCAGTGCCTGCAGTGCCATTTGACCAACACCCACTGCCAGTTCAACAGAAACAACTGCACATAGAAGTACCTAAGTAAATATCCATATGATTCAAATATGCAATGGTGTCTGTATGGTGTCTCAAGCAGGGAAAATAATAATAATAAAAAGAAAGATGCAGATTTGTTGTGATGTGGGTGTTTTATAGTAGGTCTCAAGACATCAAGTCAGGTTTTGAACTGAAATCCCCATAAAAAGGTAGCTTGTTCACTTTTTTAAGTAAGCTTAGGGATTCTGGAAAGAACGAAGGAGGTGAATTTCCTTCACAAAAGTGGTCCGTCCCCAGACAACAGTTATGATTAGGACAAGATTAGGATTAAGGATACACTTTATCATAAAAATGTGTTCACTATTTCAATGATTCCAGCCACTACATTCTTATTTTTGACGGGGTTGACATGGTTAAATAACATGAAACAAAGGCTACATGAGCACTTTTCAAGTTAATTTTTCAGTTATATTTTATTCCCGTCATGAAAAACAAAGTAAAAGAGACTTTATAGAAGAGCAAATATGGAAACTGGACAGTCATTCACACAGAATCACAGAATGCTTAAGGTTGAAAGGGACGTCTAGAGATCATCTAGTTCAACCCCCCTGCTCCAGCAGGGACACCTAGAGCACGTGGCTCCTCAGAGGTTCTTAGAGAATTACAAAAACTCTGTAATTCCGATTACTGAATAAAAAAGACTAAACTTTTTTTTAGCAAGGAGAAAAGTCATCTGCCAGACTTCCAGTGAAGTCAGGAGAAACTTTTCCTCCATCCTGAATTGCATAGTTTATCTCATAGAAAAAGATGCAGATGTCTAGTATAAGTAGCCCTGCAATGATAACAGAAATCACCTAATAAGCATTTAAGATGATTATGTTGTCTTTCAAAAAGTCATCATCTCCCAAAATGACATAAAAATTGGCAACACATTTGTGACAAACTGTCAGTAGAACCATATTTATAACAGTACTGTACTTTGGCTCTGTAAGTCCTAAAACCTTGACCACTTTCATGATTTCTCCTTTTTTTTGTAATTTCTGTCATTTTTTTCAGATTTTAGTATTTCATATTAAGAATTCTTAGATCACATTACTCCTTTACCTTTTGTTCTTACCATAATTCCAAAGAAATGGTTTTCCTAAAGACTCCTGACTGATAAGTTTTCCAGCCTCCTAGCACGGGTCACTTCAGAATATTTACAACAATTGCTTCTTAAAACACCTGATTATTGTTAATTCTATGCTATTATTCTTTCCGGCCCCCCAAATTCATTCTTTTTTATTTTTTATTCAGTTTAAAAATATTTTTATTCAACCCGTATTACTCAAAACAATTGAAACTTCATCCTACAAGAATTTATAAATGTATTTCTTTATGTGATTAATTCTCAGAAGCATTCATATGCTAAGGGAGTTTGTCCATTCAGGACCTAAACAACATTGCAAGTGTACTCAATATTTCATACATTCACATTAGTATTATAGGTTATTCACTTGCAATGCTGGGACTGAAATCTGAAGAAAACTAATCTGCACGCTTGATTTTTGAAAATGTGGGAATTTCCTTCCGTTCACTCCATAGTAATTGATTGTTCTAATACAAGTTGCATTTCGAAACTAGCCATTACTTACGTTTCGCAGATTATGCATTCTCAGAAAAAAAAAAAAGGTTTTGTGATAAGTTTTCACAGTCAAGTTAATCAAGAGGAAGTCAGCAAGTTTTGCTATTCAGGCACTAGGAGTTTTAGTCACTAATCGTAATGTGTCCATTTTTCAAAAGTATTTACAGGGGTTCCTTTTGTTAAGTCAGCTCTCATCCTGTGACTGAATTGATTTATTTGAATTATTCACTACAATAGCTGTGTCAGTTTTTACCTGTGTGTTAGGGTTCAGAGTCATTTATGAAAGTTGAAATAAACCGTTCTTTTAAACTGTAGTGGTTAGAAATCTTCCCTATACTCTACTAAGTAGAGTATACTCTACAGAAAGCAGAAAAACAAAAGAGAGAACAAGCATGTGAATTATAAGCCAGTCTAGCTTAATTAAAATATTTCAGTTGTATTATTTTACCCCAAAATACATTTTATCCAAAATATACATTAGTATATTTTATATTATTGTATCTGTTATGTGAAGAATGCAAGACTTTCTTTCCTTCACTAAGATTAAAATACAGAAGTAGAAAATATAGAGCTCATAATTAAAATTCTCAAAGTACTTAGTCTCTTTTCAGAACAGAAGTGTGTCTTCTATGTGAATTTACACTGACATGTGTCTAACTAAATTCTAACTTCACTGCAAACTGTGCATTTAGCAAGTTTTGCATATTAACACCCCCATAGCAATAATGAGTTAATTCGTTGTTAATTATCCATAATACTGTGCGCAGTTACAAAAGTGTGACCCAAGTAGAACAATGACATCCTTCTCTCTTTGCTCAGTGCATGCAGTGTAAATCAGGTGAATTAATACCTTTTCAATGTTGATCAATGTGAAATGAGCTCTAAAAATGTAGATGTTCTGTTCAGCTGCTCATTTCTCCATTATTTTGGAGCAGCAAATTCCCAAGGCCACCTATAATGAACAGCCTGGTGGAAAAGACATATATCCCATATCACAGTTAGGTGAAGTTAGGTTGTATTTCATTAATGTCTCATGCTCGAATACTAAGTGTATAATATGGTCTTGTACTGTAACAAGAAATTTTATGTAGCTTTTTTTCACTGACATCAGTTTAGGGAACCACATATTCTCTTGCTGCAACTTCCTGAGGAAGCTTGATTCAACCAAATCCAAAAAGACCAGATTCTGCGATAGGTATTGCGGTAGCTACATCCTGGTGCTAGAGTGTGCCTGTAACTGTTCGGTCAATAAAAATTTTGATTTCTCTGGTTTTGACAGGTTGTACATAAACAGAGCTCCCTTTGGCTTCAGCTTATTTTTGTGATATTCAGGAATTCTCTAAGCAGGCACTTAATGCCCAGGTAAGTAGAGAGGTATATGCCTACCTGTGTTTATTTCAGTGTTTATTTCAGGAACTCCTTACAGTGGTACAAACCAAGGCTTCACTAAACGCCACATATCCAGGTATCTCATATTGGAATGGCCAATCATAATGATCTTTTCCTTCTTTACTAAGGAAATGTAATACACAATGCTTTTTAAGTGTAGGATTATATGTGAGTCTTTAAATGCAATAAACTAGTAAATGTTGCTATTTTTCTGATACTATCTTAACTAACCGTACTGGATATGCACAGCTATGAAAATGTGTATACACATGCCCCCAAAATGCCACTGACAACAGATTTGAATTTGCTGATTTTTATGTTGATATTTCTGTGGAACAGGTTAAAAAAAGAAGTCTCAGGCAGTGCTCTGATACTGCAAAATGCTTAGGGCTAGAACTATAACAGGATTTATAAGAACCTATCCTGACTCAGGTACCCAAATCCTGTTAATATGCATAATTAATATGTGTGAAGTGCATAAACAGGAGCAAGCACTTTGGTACTATTTTGCATCTGGACATATAAACATTTTTGCAATGTTTGAAGAGCCCAATTGACTGTGATGACAGTACTAATCAACAGAAAAGTGTTCACATGCAACACAAGATCAAGGATTATTCTAAGGAGTCTTTGCTTCTGTGCCAGTTGTATTGATGTTTCATTAGTATGAAACAATATTTATATAAAGCATAAAATAATAATTCATAATGCTTTAGAGCTTCCTGTCTGCTCATTTCATTCTGTAGATGACAGAATAGCATAATGAACTATGAATCTTTATTTGAAGCTTGCACATATTTTTTCTTCTCTGTGTACTTTATATTTTTCTCTTAATGCTATATTGAAAAACCAAATCAGAATATAAAGATAGAATGTCTTTGTCTTGCGGAGGGCTGCATTCACAAAAGCAAGCTGTGGAATGTATTATAATGATAAATTAATGATAGCTTTAGAATAAAAGAAAAATTCTAGAAGTGACAAGGCTCCATGGAATAGCACAGTAAGCTAACAAATGTGAATGCAAAAATCAGTAATATCTACTCAAAACAGCGTGCATTTGATTTTAAAGCCCACAAAATTGTTGTCACTATCAAAATAACATTAATAAAAGCAATGAAGGACTAAGAATAAAGTAAAATTTGTAGTACTGGACCGCCCAGAGGAATTTAGACACTGCTACCTCCCACTTCTAAGACAATAAAAGGCAAGTCAGGATTTTCACAGGTCTTAGGGAGAACAGACAAAGAAAGACACATACACACAAATGCCCTTGGGAGGGGGAGATAAAGCATAAAAGGTATATTTCAGTCACAAAGTGATACCATATATTTTTCCTTATGGTCATGTTAATAGTTTAAAACTGTTCTCTGTTGTGATTTGACAAGCCTTTTTTTCTCATAAGAAACAAGAGTAGTTTAACAAGCGTATATATATATATGCGTATATATATATATATTCCTTATGATATTAAAGTATTTGATGTTAAATGCTGTTATTGTCTTGTAAGTAACTATTTGATTTTTACAAGGATTTTTACATTAAAATAGGCAATTATATAAAAGACATTAAAAGTCACCAAACTGCCCTGTTTATTATAAATTCTTTGATTCTTGCTAATGCTGTTTGATTATGTGGGGTAAAGAAAAACTTCTAGAAATTATTTCAGTACACTAGTAATTTATTTTTTTAATTAATATTCTGCCTCAATTGCCATCTCATGATCAATAAGATAATATCTTATTGTCAGCTGAACCTCTTCAAGTAAACCCCATTCTTTCCTGAATGTAGCTTCTCTAACACGTATATATGTAGAGAAAATGAAAACAAAAATATAGAGTAAATGCTAACAGGGAAATGTGCTTTTCTGGTGGAAATGTGCTATATAAGAGATTTATGGGGAATTTATGGACATTAATATACAGTAATGTAGGCTCAATAGTAAAAGGCTGTTGCAGTGCCTATATAAAAATGGCAAGAAGTCTAACAAAAAGTAGGTTGCAGAATGAGAGAGCTAGTGATATGAAGAAAAGTGGAATATTATGAGCAGAACTTAAATCTAGCTGGGAAATTGCATTAACTGGGCTATTAGCAATGAGGGATATAGGTTAGATGAAGCAAACTGGAATGTGGCATGGGACGTATGGGAAAGGGGGAGCTGTGCCTTCCCTAGGCATTTAGGACCAAAATCAGTTCATTCCCTTTATTCTGAGGCAGAGAGTCTGGAGGAGGGTGAAAAAATGTTCTAATGGCAACATAAATCATCTAATAACTCCAGTGTGGAGAGAAGTTTTGGTTTTGCTTCAAGCTACTCTATTCCATGCCTAGAGATGAGGATTGCTCAAAGCCTCTGAAAGCGGCAGGGGCCTTATCAACCCCTAGCAAACTCCAAGGCACAGACTGTCCGCACAGACCTTGAAGCAAAGGAAACGTTTGTGAATGTATCTGCAGACTTCCAGCCCCTTCTGTCCAAAAGGAATCATATCCTGAGTCAAGGGTATTTGCACTCTTTTTTTTTTTTTTCCTTTTGCATGCTTTCCTATGGCAGATATTCAAATAAGCATCCATTTGCTTCTTCTCTGTATGAAGAACAGGAGTGAACTGATAATTGCCAAGGCTGCAGTGTCATTATGGATTGAATATGAATAGGTCTCAGGGAATAAACTAGTCACAAGAATACTCTATACTCCACCTTCCCTGAAAAGAGCAGCTGGACTGTGAAATGAGTAAATGAAAAGGCTTGTGAAAAGGTCAGGAAAGCCCTAGAAGTATTGGGAGATTTTCTTAACTTGGTCATAGATTTAGGAGAATTAAGTGGAGGACATAAAGCATGTATGTTGGAATAGAACACAACCGCTATTTTCTATGAAATTCTATGCAAAGTTTCAAAATACTTTGCACAGAAACCCTGCTGAGAATGGCAAAACCCACAGACACTGTATGTGGAGTAGAAGTAAGTCCAGAGGTCGATTCTGGCATTTTTTATCAGGTTTAAACCTGAGATTAAAAAGTATATAGAGGTGAAACACAGAGGTGTGTACTGTTGTGTACAGTACTGGTGCACTGTAGGGAGTATTAGAGATATTTCAATAGAATTATTGAACATACAGAAGGTAACTGGTGCTTCAAGCAAACAACAAATGCAATACAAAAGTCTATACATAAAAGATTAATAAAGTATTAAAACAGAATTAAGAGCATGCCCATGTAATTTTGATTTGACTAACAAAACTTGTATTCTAAATTATATTCACATTGATTTCAATTCTATGAATTGCACCTTGTATTATAAATCATGAAATATTCTTGGTGCTGCCCATTTCTCCATCTGCAAACTGAGAGCTCAAAGATCATATCCCTAAAAACATAAGGCATTCAGATATTCAAGCTGAGCCTTTTTAGACTTCATTTATTTATTCCTTTGTGCATATTGCAAATGTGTGTTACATCTGCAGTGCTAGTCTGTGCTTTATCAGCACTTGGGGTCAGCAAAAGGTGAATGAGGCAAGCAGAATTACTGCTATCAGGCAATTTTAGTACATGGTAGGCCATACCTTCTTAAGGGGGCTGAAAATCAAAAAAAAAAAAAAAACCTGAAACTATTGCCTTAGCTGAATATAAGTAATTTATTTCTCAGAGCAAGTGCAAGTGATCTACATTTATCATCTCAGAGCTTTTCATAATGTAAAATTATCAGGTAAAGATTCTCAGTTCTGTTACAGTATTTTTACACCATTCGGGTAGCAGAAAGCTACTATAGCAACTGTTGGCAACTATATTCAGCAGAGTCTATTGGTGCTATAGAGATTATATAGACAATTATTTGCTGCTCTCATATATGCTTCCAGGAATAGGCCAGGTAGCTCTTCAAAGGTAGCATAATTGAGAGCAGTCTAGAGGCTGCTTTAAATTGCACGGTTCCCTAAAGTGATCTAAAACTAACCTTTGTTCTCATCTACTTCAGTGTTTTGCAACTAGTTACTGCAAAAATATTTTTAATTGAATAGGAAAAGAAGGCAGAAAGAAACCTTGACTATAATCCATTTGGATTAGATTTTCAGAATGTGACCTACATGAATATTTGTACTGCTTTTCCTTGGTTTAATTCATATCTTCCAAGCTGATGACAAGTTTTGCTGGCACACACAAGAGCAACTTCATTTTTTTCAAGTGAAATATGTCTTTTTTTTTTTTGCAGGTACATGATAGAAAAAGAGTTTTGTGCTAAGACACACTATGATAAAGGAACAAATTCTATTAATTTAACCTAATGGAACTGCACTATGTGTAAATCAGAGTAGAATTTCATCTATGGCATGATGTTTACATCTGTGAGAAAAAGCACACCTTTTTCAGGGATGAGTGTAGGGATGAGTGTAGCCAAAATTTGCATGTGTAGAAGGCATGCGATCTCCACCAGATTATTCATCCTGTGGGCACCATATTGTAACATTATTAGATTCAGCTGCATCGCTCATTATAGAGTCTGGTTTCAAATGAAGTAGAAAGGCTGGCTGCCATCCATGCATTTTTACTTCATTAAAAGAAAATTAGTTGATCGTGTCAAATGCACATTTGTACTGTTTGTGGTTGAGAGCATCCTACCAAGGAGAAGAGAACACTCATTTTTATGGTGTCATGACCAAAGGATTAATACATTTAAACCTTTCTATTTCGGAAAACAAAACAAAAAAAAAGTAGAGCTAGAACCCCATTTTTGTCTCCTAGCTCAGTTTTTTCATGTTATGCTTAACATCATCACTGTTTTTTCAGTGATGACCATGAGCTCAGGACACAGAACAGAGCAGGCATTGACCAGAGAAGGCTACTGTCCAAGACACATAATAAATTGTATGATGAACCATGTGTATTGCTAAAAGAGCAGAGGATCAAATACATTTTCATGCTCCTGGATAATAATACTTCCAAAATGTGGATTAAGACCTGGTCATGGGGAGAAATATTTCTAGGGAATAAAGTGACTGCTATCTATAGCTTAGAAGTCACCCTGGGAGAAAGCTCCTCTGTGTGCCCGTAAGCTATAAGAATCACCATCTAAAGACAGAAAAGAAGTATGTAGCAGGATAGGACAAAGATACTGGAACAGAGATTTAGCTCTTAAGAGACTTAGCAAGTAAAGAAAGTGAATTAAAACCTGACCTCCCTGAAATCAACTGCAAAACTCTCATTTATTTTAATAGGGTTTTGCTTAAGAAATCTGTATCTTTAAACCAAAACATGACTCTGGTATATATATAATAAAATACTATTCTAAGTAGGTAAATTGATAGATATTGTAACATAAAACAATAATCTAAAGACTGATATAAAATAACTTGCTTTCTTACCCGTGGCCTTTTTTAGACCAGTGCTGGCTTGAGGGGATTTGCAATGCTTGGATGAAATATCTGAGACAAAAAGCTCAATGAATCATGCAAAAAAACAGTGAAAGTGCTAGGAGGCGCAGAGAGAAAGATTGCCTGAGAATTAAATAGAAGGGAAAGTGGAAAGGAATCAGTTTTTGAGCACATAAAAATATCACCTGAAACAAAAACCTCCAGCTCTACAAAAGTATACTCGAGAGACTTTAGGCAAAACTAATTTTAAATTCAGTTTTTCCAGATCTTAATTTTATAGATGTTTATGTCTGATCTATAGCTATTAATGAAGAAATCCTCCCATGTTCAGAGCAAATACTGGGCCTCTGTACTCCTTAAATCTCACTTAAATCTAAGAAATTGAGTGTAAATGAGACTATAAAATGCTATGTGCTATTGTGAGTAATGCCACAGAGCATATTTTCAGGTTTTGGTAATCAGACTGCTATACAAGTCATTTTTTTTTCATTCAAAAGAGCAGCAAAATACTCTCACTGTGGGTCAGCAATACCCATTGGTTTGTCCTCACCTGCATACAAGCAAATATTTCATTTCATATTGCCTTACTATACTGCACAGACTCATCATACAGGGAGCTGTCTGTGTTAGGTTGCATTTGTATTCAAATAGCAAGTCATGATTCATTTTTTAAAAGATCTTTTGGTAGCAGTAAATAGACTGATTAGAAATATATCATTATAGTACATTATGTCAAACAAATCTTTATGAACCAGCATTCAAACAGCCTTTAATGCTTATCTTCAGTGACGTCCAGAAATGGAAACCAAAGCCAGCCATGGCCATGCCGAGAATGGAAATTTGAGGAGTCTTTTTTATATGCAATAAACATAGCCAGCTGGGAGCACAGCTGCTCACTAAGGAGCCAAAGCTCTAGCTTCCTGCTACCTGGAAGGGTCTAATTACAAAACCACCTAGGCTGGCTTTCAAAACTGCAAATGCAGGGTCAGGCTTAATTTAGGCATGGTACAGAATGCCATCAGAATAAGGCATCTAAAACAACATCATATCACTAAGCAGTGGCGGGGGGGATATTTTATGCAGTAATATAAATCCAAAGAGCTATTAAATGAAGCTCAAGTAATGTGCTTCCAGGGGTATTTAACTTGAAAATCCTAATTGACCCAGTTTGCCTGATCTCCTTTTACAAAGCCATTTGAAAAAATAAATAAATAAATAAAACAGCAAAGTAATCCACAGTCCCTTCTTAAATGCAATAGTTTAACACTTAAAGAAAAAATAACCCTTTTCTGTCTAACTTTAGCAGATCTCCTTAAGTGAAGATCCAGAAAATCAGATGGAAAAGTGCTTCCTTTTATAGATGTACTTTTGCACCAAAAGTACATCTTCCTGATTCTTGTTTTAAAAACAAATATTATGACAAGCTAACAGGCAAAATTGTCCTTGCTACATTTAGATATTCTTGTTATTGCCCTGCGATTTCCTGCATTTGGGTGATTTTAAGACAGTACAGGAAAAAGATTTTATAAGACATGAAAACTTAATGTAATTAGAGTCTAGAGAGATGCCAACAAACATGGATCAGTCATTCCAGAAGAACTCCAGCACCAGCGATGTGCAATAGCTTTTCTTTTCTCTGTGTGTGTAAGACTTGTGTCACCAGATTTCTGTATTTATTTGCCAGAATGGGACAGATTCTTTCAGCCTCTTTCCCACAGCATCTTGAGTATTATATCGAACAACTAGCACATCGTCACAGAATTTTGCCATGTAGATTTCTATCCAGCAATTAAATCTAGATTGGTCTAGATTTCTAGATTTAATTTGTCTTCCAGATGTTCTTAAATCACTCCCTTTTATCGGTCATCTTTCTGTTCTACATGCCTGATTTAAGATAAAGCTTGCTATGAAAGCCTGAAAAATTAAAAAGTTTACTTATCATACACATGTGGTACTGCATGGAAGAGAACAGGCAGACCAATAAGTTTACCAATATGGCATTTTAAAGATAATAATATAAACAATGTCTTTTCTCCAATGAATGGATCCTGCATGCATGCTTTTATTAACTAGCAAGAAAAGTGCATACTGGAAGTTGGCAACTAACAGGAGAATGCATGATATAACATATAAGAAGAAGATGAAATGTAAATAAAGTTGGAATATAGATCTTGGAATTAGAGGTAAACACCATGGTATGCCTTTTAATTGCTAGAACACAGTTACTTCCTATATCAAGCTGATTTGAAGGAAGAAACAACAAATCTAGTGCAAAGCTGAGTTGTGTGGCTAAACACAGCTGAGTGCTTCCAGCCTTGGGAAGAGCAGACACAGACAAGGACACGAGGCCAGGCAGCCGTGTCCAGAGGAGCAGTGTAATGTCACCAGCGTGACGGGGTCTGGGAGCGCCCTTCATCCCCGCAGGCGTCTTCGTGTCTAGAGTCACAGAGCAAGCAGAGGCCAGTGGATGAAACGGGTGATGGAAGGAGCGGCAAACACGCAGTAATAAAAAATTCTGCATTTACAGTCACCTGCCCTCCCTTCCAGTATCTCCTCTTGTTGCTGTTCTCCCATTCTGCACTTTTGTACTCTCCCTTTCGTGCATTCTGCTCTTCTGGAACTCCAAAGGGAACATAACATTCAGAGTTTGGGTAACTTTTGCATGCCAGGACTCTGTTTGAATGAGATTTGTGTATCCTCAATAATTACAAATCACATCTAAAGGATAAATTGATCCACATTGATTTTTGGTATGGGGATTTATGGTCACTATGTTTCTGAAAAATGGACAGCATTAAGATAATAAATCTAAAGTGCCTGTGGTGTTTTCCTTCATATTCTATTTTAACGTCATGGCAAACAAGAGCAACAGTTCAGACATCTGTCTTTAGTGACAATCTAAAACTTTCACCATAGTTTATTCTTAGCCTCCTCAATCACTTACAATTTCATTTTCATCCCAAATCACTCAGAGTGAAGTTCCAGATTTTCACAGAATTCATGTATCTATGATTAAAGGATGCAATTCTTTCTTACATTCTGTTCCCCAGTGTTTTTCTTTCATTATAGTCACTAAGAAAATAACTTTCTCAAGCACTATATTAGCCATAGTTTTGTCTGATATTCACATTCTTGCAGATGTCCTCAGCAAGTTTTGGAGTACCTTCCCATAGCTGCTTCCACCACCCACCATGGAGGACTCTAAGAAAGACAGGTTTGATCTGAACAGTTTTCTCAAAAATGTGCAAGCAAGCAACTGAAAACTGAAGCAAGTCCGATAAGCAGCCTGGCAGAGAGAGGGAAGCAGCTGAAAGCAGGAGGAAATTATTTGTACTTCCTCCTAGTCTACCATTAGGCTGTTATCAAGAGGATTCAAGATTCAAGAATAGGTCCTAACTTAAGAGAACACAGAGCACAGAATGCATTTTCATGTATTATGTAAGATCAGAAGCTAAAAGAAAGTAACATTTTTATTAATTAATCAGCTGTAAATCTGCTAGTTATAAGTGCTTAATAAGTGTTCCTTTCTAGACATCATCTTCCCATCGATATTAATGAGTTACGTGAGCATAGTTATGGTGATATTAATTTAATCATAGAAAACCAGTTTTCTAAGTAATTTATTTTTTTTAGATCAAAGGACATATGTTTATCCTTTTTCATAACTAGATATGCCTGTGGTTTGCACTAATACTTCCTAAATATAAAATGATATTTATTTCAATATACACTATGGGCTTTTATTTTCTTATTGTTTTTGAGATTGAAACTGAATATGATACACTTGTAGCTAATTGGTTTGATCTGATCTTGTACTGAAACTTTCCTTTGTGAGAAACAGAACTAGAGATGCAAAGTATTTTTTCAGTGACTCATGCTATTTCTACTGATTTTAAAGCACTGTAACAAATTGTTATTACCCAGAGATGTAATTCTCTACCCACACCTTATACCTCTGTTGTCCTAAAATTCTGCCAATTTAGGATCTTTGTTTTGCCTGTGGGCAAGGATTGAATGTGTTAACTTTCTACCAAATATTACCAGTAGGGTCACAGTATAGGCAAGAAAAAGGATTGTACCACACTTTATCCTTTTCCAAGTATTTATTGGTTATTTAACATGGCAAAAAACATCCCCATGAAATCTATTTTGTGGACCCTACAGCCAGATAATATATTCCGGATGCAATTGGTCCATGGTGGAGTGTCCTTTATGCACGATCTTTCATCTGATTCTTAATGAAAAAAAATGCAAGCCTAAAGTCTACTTAAATCTATTGCAGAGAATGGAACTGTAAAGGTTACAGCAGCCAAAAGTCTACATATATATTGCAGAGCAGTACCACATCCAGCAAACAAAAGGCTTGCTGATCCTGCTGCTGCTTCCTGGTAAAAATCTTTCTTAAACCACAAAAACAAGACTCAATCCCTTCTATAATACTACCTGAAAAGAAAAATATGGCCTGTCAGTATCCTGCCTTTAGCTGGGAGGTAAGGAAGATTTCATTTACTGTTTGTCAGTGTTTATGTCCATGCCCTTGCTGTACAGATGGAAATGTAGTGAAGCAGAAGCTATTTGGGGAATATCGTCAGCCTGGCAAAGACTTACAGCAAGATATGAAAATAAAAAGCTCAGTCCTATGTGTTAGAAATGACAGTACAAACTAGCTCCAAATCCAGGGTGAATCCTCTCCTCGAGTTGCTAGTTTTATTTTTGCATAGAAAAATAAAATGTCAGATTACTGAGTCTGAACCTTATTTACTGTGGCAATGTCAGTGGTGGCTTCCATCACTAATAAATGAGTTCGATGTCTCCCATGGTATTGACACAATGTGACCTTGAATGAGGGAGGATGTTTTGTTTTCTGTTAAAGATGGTACATTTCTGCAGTCTTCTAGAAGTGTGTTACAAAATATCTTGAAGAGATATTAATCTAGATATTAAGTTGTTAAATACATGGGTCCAAACTTACATAGGTACTTTTTCTTGAAGGCTAGATAAATCAGGGATCCATGAAAATGGACAAAAACAGGGAAAGATGCAGGCCTTCCCACAAGATCTTTATGCAAGTCTAGAGTCTTGAAGTCTCTGCTTAGCACTAACAACTAACCTCAGCGAAGGGAAAATATGGAAAAAAAGGAAATGTTTGAACCTGCTACAGTCAGGATGTTAACTTCTTGTTGTCTTAATCTGTGTGTCTGCCACTCCTCTATTCATATGACGAGTACTCTTTCCACCTACACTGCAGTGCAAGGTATAGTGCTGCTCTAGGACTGACACTGCTCTTTTCTGCAGAAAAACCTACTTATGAGTGACTGACTCTGCTCCTGAAAGTCTGGTCATCTGCTTAACAAAAATAAAAAAGTTGATCTGAAGCAGTTTAAACCTCATTGTTGCTTAATTTACAACAATATGAACTGCAAAATGAACACTGTTTTAGGATGCACCATCTCTGCAGCCCTTTGAAACCTCTTCAGATGAACTAAAAAGCCATGACGAATTTTACTGTTTTGGAGTCTGCCCTTTTCCCTTACAACTTTCACTGAAATCTTGAAGTTAGATGTAAGGAAATGTTTTCAGGTCGTCCGGCATGCCCTGTGCCAGGCTTGGTACATTGGTATTGTGCCAGTTTTCTAGCCACCTCCAGAGCAGCAGCTTATTTTTTCGGTTTGTCAAGGATAGTGTCTTACTGGCAAGAATAGTCTGAAAAAAAATACTGCAGTATTTTCTATGGAGACC
>NW_010581603.1:93489-108835 GCF_000705375.1 Tinamus guttatus
AATAATGAAGCAGAAAAGTAGGAAAGAGACATGGTGGAAGCATGGGGAAACAAGGAAGACATTGGGCATTAGCAAACAGAAAAGGAACATGGAATATAGCAGAAATCTAAAAAAAAAAATCCTAAAATGAAAATTCTTGTTAAAATCAAATGGATAAATTCTTTTTAAAAATCTAAAATAATCATATGTTAGCACAATATTGCTAGAAAGACAACAAGATATGAAAATTTTGTCTTTCTTTTACTTATTTTTGTCTTTCTTTTACTTATTTTTTCCATTCCTTGGTATTTTCCTGCCCTGCACCAATGAAATTATTTCACATCTGTATTTTTTTTCCCTAAAATTTCCTCTTTCTTTTCCTTTTTTTTTTCTTTTTAGCTAGATATTTAAGCAGTATTTTACTAGATTACTTGGGCATCCTCACGTTACTGCTTTGTGTTGTAATGCACTTGCTTTTATTATGCGCTACTCAGTGGCTTACTTACCAACATAATAAGACCTTGGACTATTTAGTATTATCTTTGGTTTTAATGCTTCTTTTTTAAACAAAAATCTTTTAAGCATAAAAAAATCTTTTTTAATGCTTTCTTTTCAAAGAGATGGAATACAATAACAGAGAATCAAGGAGTGCACAAGGACAAAACAATAACAATCTGTATTTCAAATGAAAAGGGAATTGCTGGTAACTTGCTTACCTTGGGATATCTGAAATGATAATAAAGTTTCCATTATTAGTCTGGGAATAAAAGTATTGGACAGTCAAGGATAGGCAATAATTCTGAATTAGCCCTCTTAAAAAAAAAACATTAATTACCTCAGATGAGTACAGCTATAATCCAAATCTATCAATATATACATTTCTAGGTACAGTAAAAAATATAGACCTTTGCCAAAACCTTCAAGAGTAAGTTTTTCAAGATTTATATTTCTTAACTATCCTTAAATTCTCTCTACCTTGATGAAATATACTTTTGCACTACCACACACAGAGTTGACCCTGTGACCACGAAAACTTTGGTCACTCAGAAATAGCTATCTTTTTCTCTCAGAAGTTTTCTCTCAGAATTTTTTCAGGTGTCCTTTGTTCAATTTTGGCAACTGTATTTCCCAGAATATATATGGAAATATTTTTCTGAAAAGAATTACTAGGTCATTGAATATAAATTTGTGAAACTGCAAAAAAAGATGTTACAAACCTTCAGTTCAAGAGCGTGTTTGTACATCTAAACTGCTTTATCACCTTCAAGCTGCACCAAGTACTTCTCAACATGCGTAGAAAACTAAGATTTTGTATTGTAAGAGCTAAAGGAAGAATACAGGGAGTCCAATGAATCACCAATGTCCTACAGCCTTGTAGTGACTGCGAATTTGTTAGGTGATGATTTTGAGGACATCAGTTCCTGTTGCTTGTTATTACAGCCAAGCACATCAAACCAAGTCTTCTAGATTCTTCTCAGATAAATTCTTAATTCCTTTTTCATGACTATATTACACTGGCATCTTATTGTTATCTGGTGGCACATGATGAGTTATTTAATAGAAAAGCAAGTATTATTTAATAGAAAAATAAGTATTTCTTCCACAATCATTTCTATGTTTAATGTTATTAAATTTCATATTTACTTTAGCTGAAGACCCATTCTTTTGTATGACATCCCATTCCTTCCCTAAACTGAAAATATTCTCGCATTTACAGCAAAAACTGTGGAAGCACTTTACTATCAGTATGTTTTTTCTAATCTAGACAAGATCTGCATATAGAGAGTTGTGCTTTTGTGTGCCTGATGGAGACTGCAGATTTCTCATCCTTTTCAGAAAGTGGCAACTGAAAGATCCATCAGAAAACCCAGTCTCACACATCAGTGTTCGTAGTTCTTTTCATGCCCTCTTTCACAAACTTTTCCCTATATATTTTTAGCAATTGCTAAAAAATCATGATTGGCCTTTTCCAGCTTTTCACAGGGATATATGGTCAGTCAAAAGCACTTATGTTTCACACATAAATCTTCCACTTTAGGGAAGAGAAGGGAAGAGAATCTTCTGCCACCAATACTGAGGACCACATTGTCTCTAACATTGGCAAAGAAGGTACAATAATTAAAAGGGACCCTTGGAATAGCCTATAGGTGAAAAAAAGGCCACAGGTCCTTCCAATTTACATATAAGTAAATAGAATCCATAGAACAGCATAAGCTTTCAAAGCTCACTAGCCTCCTCTGACTATCTAAAAAATAATTTGCACTAAATCCCACGTATGTCTACAATAAGATGCAGAGAGCATAGCTGAGTATTCACATTGAACTTGTTTTCCTGTGTGATTTTGCTTCTAGGATTGTCTTTCTCCTAATATTTCTCTAGGTTAGCACCTCTGAGGTAGTTTTATTAGTGGTAATAACACTGAGAGTGACATTTCAAGTGGGAGATAGCAACCATTTAAATATAACCCTACTTAAAGCTAAAGTAAACAAAGGTAAGACAATATGCTGGTTAGACCCCAGTAGGCATTACACCTTACCTGTATCTATGCCCCATTCTAAATGCTGAACAGAATCCTTGGGTCAAAGCTGACATCTTCGGGTTGTTGCTTAGATACTACCTTCACAGGCATCATATGAAAAATCTATATATATGGGTAAATAAATAGATGAGCATTAGTAGGTTGAACCTACAGTGGACAAACAGAAATCACTTCTTTACAATATATATGGGGAAGGAAGAAACAATTGTGGAATATGCAGAACATTACACTGTGCAGAAAGAAAACATGATACTCTGCTGGGATGCCTCCTCCATGCACAGATATTTGGGGCCAATTAAAATAAGTTACAGTCAGAATGTGCATGAATTTGGGTCAGTCAGTTTTTCTGTATGAATTCTTGCTGAGCTAGGATACATACCAGAATATAATGTTTGTTTGCCTACACAAGAACTTCTTAAAATTTGCGACTTTGAAATAAGATATCAAAACTGAGATTGTATCCTGAAGTTAGAAAACCACTTTAAGGTGATATCTACTATAGGCTTTATTTTCTAGCTCAAATAAGTTAAATTTGCAATTATTCACATATTCTATTCAGAATGGTCAAATTATAACTAGTGAAAGCTGCTTTACTAAAAATAGATGCTGCTCTGCATAAGTATTAGATTGGTTCCTGTTAAGCCATTTCCTCAGTAGCAAAAAAAAAATGAAAACACAATTTTGATATGTGTTCTGCTTTGCTAATATTCAAAAATTAATTTGTTGATTTTTTTAGTATAAATAATTTTGGCTTGGAGCAGCACACACTGAACAAAATGTGTTTTAAGTAAAAGCTGACAGTTACAACATCACAATACCAGAGAATTATCTATTATGTAGTTATGGTGATATAAACTAGTCTTGTGATGCACACAACAAATTATATAGGATTTTTGAGTAACTGCATTTTGCTCTATTGAGCAAAATGAAATGACTGTACAAATTACTGCTTTTTGCCTTTTGTTATATTTTTGTTAATCCCCTGCAGAATAAATGTGTGCCTTCACAGGCTTTGCATTAGAAAAACAATTGTGAAAGCAACAGAAGCAGAGAAGAATTCAATACCCAGATTATATTGGTGGAAAGAAGAGATAGAAAAATAATTTTGAAGGAAACAGAATAGTATGTATAACTGTAAAACAGTTCAAGATCTCTCAAAATTTCTTCTCCTTGAAATAACTATTTATTTGGTCCTGCCTTACACATCATTTTTATTTCAGTTTGTCATTTATTTCATACAATTACTGCAATCATTAAAAAAAATCAGTCAGGATATTTAAAATGGCATATCAATCTAATTATCTACATTAAATCTATTTTCAATCAATTTTCACCACAAAAACATAAAAATGTCTGTTATATACCATTTCTGTTGCAACTTCAGTATGGATTCCTCTCTATATATGACAGTTTCTGAAGCTGATTCATCTGCTATGTAGTGAAGGGGGACACAGCAACTACTGAAAATTCTTCAGTAAAGAGAATATTTCTAAAAAGTGTTAATATAACAAGAATCATATGAAAAAATATCCTACAATAGATTATCACTTTCCAAACAAAATGATTTTATTATTTTTGATCATAGGCATTCAATTTTAAAGACTGAGTTCTCTGTTTATTTTCATGACAACTCCTTTTCTCTCGTCTTTTTTCCCTATCTATTATCAGCCTCCAGAGTAATGTCCACTCATGTTCAGCTACTGTCCAAAGTCATCTAGAAAATGGTATTAATTACTGTCTCAAATTATTATTTAATGATATATTCTCTAAACGATCTTTGTAGTAATACCTACTAAATATAGAGTTTGAAAATTCAGGATTAAAAATATTACTTTATTTACTATTTCTTGTGATTGTTAAGTAGGTTGCAGGCAAGTTGGCTGGTTTTAGTAGCTTGTTTCTCAAGATGATATGGCTCTTGATATGTGAATGTAAATGTATGAGAACAAAACAAGAATTTCATCAGAGCATCTTGGCGACTCTTCTGTTGTCAATAATCTATTATTATAAGTTCATCTTCAGAGATAAGTTCATCTTACATTTGTTTAATTCAAGAGATTTGTCATGTCTTCTATCAAAAATCACTAGATTTTATGTTTCAGCCAATTGCATACAAAATACGGCATTTATGGTCGCTTATTCCCAAATGATTTATTCAGTTTGACTAAGTCTGTGCTTAAACACGTATCAAGAAAAATAGCTGCCCTTCAAAAATGCAAAAATGAGCATGTAGACATAACAAGAAGCACTGGCTATTTTTAATTTATTGGGAAAGTACCATCCATTCACTTTTCATTCACTTGTTCATCCATTATGATATTCTTATAGTATTTACATTCATAATGAATAATGCAGTCATTGAAAATTGCAATTCAGCAAAACTGTATCTAAATGTAGGTATATGAAATGTCCTTTTGAAGTTATGGATCTCGGAGACCAGAGTGAACAATTTCAAATCTCATCACAGGCTAATATTAGTTCAAGAATGAAATTCCATACACTCATTGAATAACAAATACATTCTCAAAATCACCAATGACTCATGAAAAAACCATGAGCGAATAATGCACTAATAAATTTGTTACATGACATATTCCCAGAAAGTTCATCAACCAGTGTTTCCTATAGTAGCACCTCATGCCTTAGCATACCTATTGCACTGTAAAAGAATAGAAAAGCTGACCTCTTTTTTAACAAAGAAGAAAGTATATAAATAATATAAGCACATTTTATGTACTCTCTCTATGACAAATTTATTTAAGACAGTGGAACAGTAAACTCAGTTTCCTGCAGCTGTTTGGCTAAATAACAGACCGATGCTCTCTGTTGATCAGATGTTGAGGCAAGATAAAAACTTACTTAAAACGTGCTGTGTAAAAACACTTCTAAGACGTAATTTCTATAATGGTCTATTGCATTTCTATAGAAGGGAGATCTGTCATTCAAACTACAAGGAGGGTTTGTCTGGACAGACCCTCTAGCGAATCCACTTGTGGCAGGACAACAAGAAGTATATATGACATGTTTGATATAATTTCTTTCTGCAAATAATAGAAACTCTTAGCATGAATTGATTGCTGTTGTCCTGGACTATCTGTTTGGAAGCTCTGTCCTTGAATACAAGTCTTAAGAATTCACCATCTGCACTGAATTAGCTGGATTCATACGGAGTAATTCAAGCCATTTACATCAGTCATCCATCACAAGAAATATGTGTATGTATGATATATATGTATATGCATATGTATATATTTATCTGTACATTCTACCACTGATTCCTGTAATTTAGGTGGAATGCTTATCACTTTTGAGCATCCAGCAAAGATGTTTTAGGATGACAGAGTTCCCAAGCTTGAGCAAATGCAAGGATGCAGTCAATATGAGGAGCCTGTAGCAATAATTTTCCAGGGAGATACAATTCAGTAAGGACAGAGAAAGGTGTTTATCTTTTTTTTTATTTATTTTTATTTTTTTTAAGGAACAAGAGGTTCATTATTTGCAGCTAAATACAGGTGCTGATTAAACTTTTTAGCTCCCCAGACTAATCTTTATCAATCTGGGAAAATCTGTAAGAAGAAATTTTGAAGCAAAGTCAATGGGCCTTTGAATATGATCTTCTGTTACATATGAATTATTACTTGTTTTCCATATGGAGAATCAGCCCAAGGTAACTGTAACTCTGTTGCAGTGTATGCCCTTTTGATGATATAACCCATCTGTCAGAAACTTTCGGAAGGCTTGTGTGCCAACATTTCATGACTAAATTCAGTATGGAGAATGGGATATTCCCAGTGTGCTTACCCAGAATGGAAGATAGCAATGGAGCCTTGCCAGTGTGGTGCTTGTGTGATAGATGTGCCTTAAACCAACCTTCCATGTCAGCGAGGCCATAGGGGAAGACTATTTGGGATCATATGAGTGTGCTAAAGGAAGAACTCGGAAAGGGAATGAAAAAAAAAAAAACCAAAAAAAAAACCCCCCAAAAAACAGAAAAAGAGACTAGAAGCAGAAGTGAATGTGTGACCACTGCTATGCAGGGGCACCGGCTGGGCAGCCTGCTGTAAATGTTGCTTTGAGCAGGAAAATAAACCTGTTGTTGTTTTGGCCATATATGCGCACAACTCCTTTCTGTGATTGATAAAGGTATTTATGAGGTTTTTTTCCCTAAAGCTGGAGAGACAGCACCTTGAGGGTGTGGACCAAGCATCCTAGTAGCGGTGGTTGCTAGTAGCAGTAAAAGTAGCACTTTTAACAGAATCCATACTCCGTTAGGCATGCAAGCCCTCTATAATGAAATTTTATATATATATATGTATATATATATAATAAACAGTTTCACAAAGGACACCAAGCTTAACAAGTCGTTCATTAGTGCTGAGAAACACTCTATACCTTATGCTAAACTGAACTCAGTATGGTTGTTAGCTGCCCAAACCAGTTGTTACTACCCGTGTACAGAGACTTAGAATGGAAGTGACAGAGCCATTTTTTGTTGTTTTTACTCAGTACTCTAATCGTTATATGGGATGTGGGACATTCAAGTGAATTTCTGTTCCACACCTGAATTAGTTCTACATCTAATGTTCAGCAAGGGAATTTTATGGATACATCCTGAGCTGCTTGTTGTATAAAGCTTTCTCACATGCCTAACTATGACAATATCTATCTATAGCATTATTGTATACCTGAGGTACCTTTGAGCCTAGGATTCTAGTTTCTTTGATAATCTTGTTGGTGTTTTATGGTAATCTGGAGTATATATTTTTTGAATATATAAACTTATATATATAAGCACGTTTGATTTTATACGTTTCAAAGTTCCAGTTCTAATGTAAAAGACCCCATGCACTTCATTCTATAGTATAAAGTAACTCGGGTTTTAGATTAATCATCTTTGGAACTCTGCAGGAGTTTTATACTTTGCTGATTACAGCTGAATTTCTTACAGCTGTTTTCTAAATCAGAGGACACTTCATTCTTTGTTTCATGATGCAGAAGCTTAGCATATGCTGTTTACAGCTTTGTGTTAACTTCACTACAATAAGGCCCAGGCGAGTGATATGTATGGGTTTTAGAAGCACTGAGGTTTACCCACAACTCTGTGGTTTTAAGTAGTCTCTGATTGTCCTGCTGTGAAATTAGAAGAACAGCACACTTTGTACTAAGCTCCATTTTAATTTTTCCCCCTTTTCACTTGTAAAAGGAAACAAATAACACTTTGTTTGTTGTCTGCTAAATTAAATAGTTGCAGAATTGCTAGAACCTTCCCAGTAGATTTCAGGTTGTTGTCTACAAAGTAATAAAACTGAAGTCTTCTCATAATGACTTCCTAGAACAGTGGTTTGTATTTTGTGTCATTCTGAATATTCTCTATATCTGTCCCAATTTCTTGGGGACTTTATTTTCAAGCAACAATCTTCAGGGTACTGTAACCACTTCCTGTGGGAAAGCAGACAGTCTAATTTAAATCTAAGTGTTGTCTAAAATGCGGTAAGGGTAGATTCATTAAACCTGAGCTCTTCAAATACTTCAAATACTCCAAATACTGCACAGACCCTGAAATTTAGCTCATTTCTCTTATCTCAGATATTAACTTCAGTGAACTAACTGACCGTTTTGCTACAAAAATGTTTATCTTGCCAGTAGAAGATAGATGATATATTCGGGGGCCTACAGCATACGTCTTATGAAGAGAAATGGAAATAGCATGGGCTATTTCATCCGGCAAAGAGAAGACTAAGAAACAATCTAGTAGCAGCCTACATGTATCTGAAGGACAGTTACAAAAATGAAGAGTCCAACTCTCCTCGGTGGTATGGTATGGTATATCATATCAATGGTATATCATTAGGCCATAGCCACAAATTGGGAGGGTCAAGTTGGACACCAGGAAAAACTTGGGACTCAGACCAAGTGGTGAACACACTTGGAAGTTTTCAAGACATGCTAGACAAAGCCATGGCTGACCAAATCTAGTGCTTGTGGTAGATTGTCATGCTTTGACAGGGAGTTCGGGCAACTGATGTCCCTTCCTACACTCCTGATGTCCCTTCCAAATAACATGTCTATGATTCTATGATGTGATTCTGCGGTTCTTTTTTCTTATGCAGCCAAAATGCATTCTGAAACTAATCTTTTTCCAAAAAAAAAATGACTATTAGGCTCATTTTAAAATAGTTTAACAGAGTTTCATTTTCTCTCTGGAAAAAAAAAGCATGAAGGACATTCATGAAGGACAGCAAGGACACTGGTTGTGTAAGAGAGCTTCAATCCCTTCGTCCATTTTGTGTGTGAAAAATATGGTGATAATGAAAAGATAGAGTCTGTGAAATAGATAAAACAGTACCTTGGGCCTTAAAGAGACTACAGATTAAAGCCCTAAGAGCCTTGAATGTCTATGCAGGTTGTTTTATTCTCTATAGAAATCCCTTTTTTCCCTTTACCCTCACATATTTTAGAAAACATGACTAACTTATTAGCCAATAATCACAATTCCCTCTTTAACTAATACAAAAATTTATATCCCCTCTATTAAAGGCTAGAGAGAGAGAATAGTAGAAAAAAGAAAAAGCATTCAGGTGGATGCTTTCATCCACATTCCACCTAATGTAATGTAAACTACTGTTTACATTCCATATATACTGGAAAATAGACAAGACTGCAATGAAAATATGTTCTGAGTTTTCTTCCTTTCCTGAGCTGACTTTCTCCAACTATATAATGTAATATTTCATTGTTTTTGTAGACTTACCTGTGTCTACATAGCCAGGGGCAGTGCAACATGTAATGGCTGATCTGAGCCCAAACTGCTGTGAACAGTGTGTGTTGCTGCTCTTCATGCTGTGCTGAGAAGGTGAGCATATGGTCCATTATTTTTAAGTTTTGTGTCAAGAAGAAAATAAAATCTACAAAAAGAAATCATGACTGGCATTCACCAAGACTGCAGAAATCATCAGGTGAAATAATTATTTTTTCCTTGGAATAAATATATGCACATTGTACATTAAAATTTACTTGAGAAAGTGTGTTTATAGTATGGTTTGTGGGATCAGTAAGCAGACATAAGTTGCTATGCCCATAAATCTTTGCACTGCATTGAGAGCTTACACTAACAGCTTTAAAAGTGAATTAGGTATACTTCATGATTCCCTTAAGGATATACATGGACTTGCTACATGCTAGATATCTCCAAAAGAACGTTCAGAACTTATCAAGGAAAAACTTTCAGATTCAAGCAGAGTTCTTTGGTGGATAAAGGTACAGCTGCTGCACTAAGCATGCATCTCTTGAAGAGCAAGTTGGGTATTGAATAATGGATTCTGCCCAAGTCTCAAGCCCTCCTGGACTTTTCCCTGTAAATTTCTGATGAATTGGTAGCACTGCACTAAAGAAATAGATTTGAAACTGACTGATTCCCCCTTACAATAGTGACCTCAATTTTATGGATACTTGGAATCCCAAACCAATCAAACATTCTCCCTCTTTTCATTAGAGACAAGTATTTTATTTTACTTCTGATTTGTATTTATTTCTTCTTAAGGACCTATTTAGATTCTAGCATCAAATAAGACCATTTTCCTGGGGTATATTGTGATTTCTGAGCTTGTGAAGAGGAAAAAAAAGAAAGTGTGGAAGAGTCTACAGCATCAGTTAATTTATTTACAAGTACCTGCTGCTACTGATTAATGTTTGTCTGAACCAGAAGGAATCTGCTTTCAAGTATTTTCATTATAAATGTGAAAGCAATTTTGCTAACACAAACTGTTCATTGTCAGGCATGTCACAGATCTTTTACACTCTACAGAAAGTTGAAAATGGTTGTGCTTAATTTTTTATCCTTAAACCTAAACCATTCTGTTGCCCAGAAACATCTCAGATCCTGATGTTGAGTTCCGCCAATATGCTAATGACCTTTCTCCAAATTTCCTACAGTGTAATTCAGAGTAAAATTCCATCCTCTTTGTACTAGTTTCCCATCCTGAGCATTAGTAATTGTGTTTAATATCGCTCTTGGGTTAGATGAAAGAGTAATTCCCAGGTGCAACTGTATGTTCTGTACTAGCTTGAGGTCTGCCTAGGTGATCAGAGTTCCTCATTGCTTTAAAACAGTCAGCTGCATTGGCAGGCAAGCAAATGTTGTAGTTTCACCAGAGTTACCAGATACAGTTGTAAGAATACATGATGATGCATCGCTGCCATAATAGCATCTCTGTTTGGGGGTGTCCTGTTGGGATAGGGAGTAGGCTTAGCCTAGCAGCTCCTTAAACCCCCTGTCCATCTTTTACCTGTATTAGAAAATGAATGATTGCATTAGGTCAGGTATCCTGACCAAAAAGTCTCATTGTGAACACTTAATGATGCCTGCAAACCATATTCAGAGTGGGAGGGTTACACAACCAGTACCTACCAGAACAAGAGAAACATCGGGACTGGTCCCAGGTTATTCATTAATCAAAATGATAATGAATGGAGACACAGACATCTTTCTCATTCATGCAATTCACTTATTCCCTGTGCAAAATATTTACTAATATTGGTATATGTAATTATCTGTACTCCACTGGGTTTTGTGTACAGAGTATGAACAATTCAAATTGTATCCTTCATCGCTAGGATGATGGATACCTGCAGGAATGTGTATGTTTTCCGGTTTAACAGTGAGCCATAGGAACTCTGCCCAAATACCACTGAACCAAGTGAAAGGATTTTGTTGACATTGATGAGCATGTCAGTATCCAAATGAGATAGATAGAAAATTATTTTCACTGCTCACTGTTTATTAGAAATTGATCTAATTCTGAATTTAAAGAATGGCACACTCTAAAAGAAAACAATGAAAATAACTCATTAAGTATAATTGCACTAATGTTATAGAAATACTTGTCTAGAATCAAATTAATCTGTATGAAAGAAACATTTTGAATGGATAGAAAATCTCATGTTTCCTTTGCCTTGCTATTTGATTGCAGTTCAACTTACTTAACTATGAAATGTTGCTTAGCTCTTCTTGGTGGTGGCCAGCAACAGAACAAGGGGTAATGGATACTAACTGAAACACAGAAAGTTCCATCTCCATCTCCATACTAAGGAAGAACTTATTTCCTGTGTGGGTGTCAGAGCACTGGAACAGACTGTCCACAGAGGTTGTGGAGTCTCCTTCCCTGGAGATCTTCCAAACCTGCTTGGATGCCACCCTGTGCCACGTGCTCTAGGTGTCCCTGCTGGAGCAGGGGGGCTGGACTAGACGATCTCTAGAAGTCCCTCCTACTCTCGGCCATTCTATGATCCTATGATTCTGTGATTCTGTGAATGCAACTTTACAAATGACGATTGCATGAGAAAATGGATAACCAAATAACATAAGTGTTAAGGGCATTGACATAATTCTTTGTATTAAAAAGTATAGGAATATCACAATTCTCTCGTCTTCCTACTTCCAAGTAATATACTGCTATGCAATGATTTTTCAGTGACCCAAGTCAAGTGAAACAAGAGAATCTGAGCAGCTTAAATCATCTTTGTATATCTGAAAGTGAAAACAGCCTAACTTTGTCATGTAATTCTGTTTGGTTGTCTTATATATTTGTGCGCATGCCTGCCCCAAAATTGCTGCCCAGCAGTGATTTTTTTTTTTTTTTTTTTGTGAACATGTTTCACCAAGCTAGGGACATGCAGAAGTAAAACAGACATATGTTCTCTTACTTAGGTTACTGACATGTCTTGCAAAGACATGCGGTCACTACTCAAAGGAGGTGTTTCAAGGCAGTGCTTACCAAAAATCTCCAACGTATGTTTACATTTTACAAGACTGAATTCATGTAACATCAGTCTGTCTCTGGGGAAAAAATATTAGTCTTCATTCAGCAAAAGGGAAGAGCATCAAGCATTATTGCATTTCATGTTTGTTCTTGTATGAAGCAATGCATTATGCACTACTTGCAATAAGAAATCACTCTCCCTGAGTACATATCAAAATTACATGACAGTACTATGCAGGAAATTAGGATAGGGCATGAAAAACAAATGTGAAAAACTGCTTTATTGGAAAACAATCACAGGACACATCAAATATCTTCAAATATTAATGCTGATGCCTGTGTTTTCTGGCTTATAAATGATATTTTTAACAGATACAAATATATAGAGCAAAGTTGATTATATAGGATATTACAATTATAGTTTTGTAAACAAAGATAACAATAGGTCAAAACAAGAGAAAAATTTTGGGGAAAGGAGGTATTCCAGTTTTTAAAAGTTTTGATGACTACTGAAACTCCAGCCCCACAAAAATTTCCAGTATTCATGTTGCATCACTGTTTGTTAAGATATAATGGGGATTTGTGTCTCTGCTTTAAACAAGTAGGAAAAGTCGTCAGAAAAATATGTCTCAAATGAATATATTTCCCTAGATTTATCAAAAACTCAAAATGTTCTTCCCTTTGGTAAAACTGAGTATGACCTATCAAGGACAAAGAAAAGACATAACAACAAACAGGCACTAGTAAGCAGAATATAAACAGTGTATGATGGATTATGCCCAGTAGTGAGTTATTGCTGACTATGCACATCATCTTGTCACACTGGACTGCAAAATAAAAGTATTTGTGGATTTTACCATGAGAATATTTCTGGAATTCACTGAACTCATTATCCGCAGATACAGACAGGCGGATAGTGATACGGATTTTTGATTATTAAGAACAGTACAGACTGCTATAAAATAAAGCTCGTCATTGATTTGGCTCAGAACTACTGAATTAATGTTTTATTGAGGTTACTTGAGCAACTTACCACGACCTGTTCAAGAGGAAGCAATGAGCGAGATCCAGTGCTGTCAGCCAGCCAGATGTTGCATGCCAGATCCATACCTGGGCACTGTGGCTGCAGACAGTGGCTGTGAACTGTCAGGAGACCTGCAAGATCCCACAAGAAACCAGGACATATCGCATGAGAGAGATGCTGGAAAGGTCTGGTAAAGGGTCTTTTAGCCCATACTTGGAGTCAGAATTTGAGTAGTGCTGCTTTTTGGGAGAATTAATCTCCTAAAGTTAATTCTTGGAGTATGGAAAAGTAAGACTTCTCTGAAGTTCATTCTGGCTCTCAGTACACTGCCCAACATGTAGGTGGGTGTGGATGTTGGATTTAAGCCCTAATTTGCTTTAAACCCTCTTGCGCTCTAAACTGCCTCATGTAGGACTCCATGTCAATGAACTGTCTTACCCTTTCCAAATCCTGTTGTGCTTTACCTCCCTCAGTAGAGCCTCCACACAAACAGCTTAGCCACAGACCAGCTAGTACCGTGACGGTAATTTAAAAACAAGAATCCCAGACAAGGAATGTCAGTTTTTCACTACATTTGTTCATATTCAGTGTGGCCTTCAGGCAACTGATCACTCTTCTGGGTGATCAAGTTGCTTCCTGGAGGTTTAAATAAGAATTGTCAAAGACAGAGAAAAAAGGTCTGTATCTCTGAAGTCTTTTCTTTCTCCACAGGAGGAAGATGTGGCTACTGGGAAGAAGCGAAGTGTCGCACACAGACTGGAAAAAGGCAGAGAAGGACGAGAGTGTGGCAAACAGGACTGCATCTTGCCAGACGGAGGCTGACCATCTGACTCCACCAGGCTAAAAAGGAAATATATCATTCATGACATGAGCCTACCCATCTGATATATAGTCTATTGGGTATAAAATGAGGGGGCGATCGGTCATTGGGGGTTGTGCCCCAGTAGAAAAATAGCTGGTTAATTTGGGAAACCATGCTTCACCTAACCTGTGTGAGGGTTTACTGCAGGCTCCATCACCTGAAGGCCTTGCAGTCCTTAAGGAATTGAGTTTTCCACTCAGCATGTTTGCAAGGGGTAAGGTATTATCCTCACTGAGACTCTGAGAAATGCCTGTCTCTTAAGAAAATCAGTGGGATGATTGGGGGATAGTGGGATGCTAAATATGTTTGAGAAGCAGAACCCAAATCACTACCTATATCACATAAGAAATCCATCAAGGAGCCTGAGCTGAAGCTGCGTGCACCGAGTCTCAAGCCAGCACCTTAACTGGAATCCCTTTTCTTTTGCAGACAAACCTTCTTTCCTTAAGTCCTTCATCTGTTTATTTATTTATTTATTAATGTTGGTAAACATCTGTATACAGAATTTTATGCATAAAGTGATGCCTACAGCTACATATTGTCCAATTCATTCACATTTGAATGTATGACGTGCATTGGGATTTATAGAGATTCAGAATATTATTACTGTCACCATGCCTTATAATTGCATTATGACCCGCCCCCCTCCTTAAATGAACAGCATTGTTTTGTTAAGCAATCAGAATGCAAATACCCCTGGCACAGTTAGACAGCATTGAAGGATTCCAAATACAAACTGTGCAGTAAAGCACACAAATTCTCTAACAAGCTCTTTATTACCATACTGCAGTGATTAGAGAGCAAAATGCTTTTTGTGGTGCACTGTCACACTATACTGAAGGAAGGCTTTGCAATGTTTGAACACAGTGTTGTCACTCACTTGTGTCTTGCTGCAAACTCTTTGCTAGTATAAACTCTTTTGGAAATGACACTATCCCATGCTTGTACCTAGACGCTATTGTTGGTTAGCCATTAGGCACTACAGCATAATCATGATGAGGAAGTGGGAAATACAAAGGTAAAAATTGTGATCATTGGCTAGATCAAAGTCCCATCCAGCTTAATATGCCTTCTCTCACAACAACCAAAAGCATGCTTTTATGCAAAGAAACAGGGCCTGTATAGGGTGAATATTCACCTGGTATAGAATTCAACTTTCCAGCAGCACATATATTGAATATGGA
>NW_010581603.1:108878-121658 GCF_000705375.1 Tinamus guttatus
GTATTATAACTTAATGAAGCAAAAGCAGATTACTGACAGTTTATTCCTAATATTTATCTTTGCAAATATATGTATTTATACATGCACACAATACCTGGATGTCTATTGTTCAAAAGAAAGGCACATATTTTAGATACAGTCATCTGAAACATCTTTTGAGACAAAGACTAGTTTCAAAGTCAACTCTTTCTATCACGATGTTAGGAATGATGTCAGCCCTTCTTTGGGATAAAAGATAGACTAAATGGCTGCACAGAGCTCCTTCCTGTAGATTTTTTATGCATTGTACAGATTTTCTTATGTATCAGTGGTTTTCTATCTGCTACAAGAAGGAAGTTCAATTTTAACTGAAACAGGAAAATATCTTTCATTCTGCTTGTTCATACAACACACATGTAAAACTTAAGGTGGTGATAATAGATTAAAAAAAAAACCTGTAAGGGTCATGAGGAGATCACAGTTCTTGGTAGCCATAGCCATTGTGTGGGAACAAAATTGCTCTGTGTATCTTACAGCCAAGAAAGGCACACAGCAACACAGCTTTGACCTGCCTCAGCAAAAGTGTCTCCATATTATTCACAGAATATAGATTGTGGCTCTTGTGAACCATGTTATGCAGGGTGCCTTTGCTTTTTCACTTGAGGAGGAGATCCTTGCAACATCTCAAGATGTTCCCGACAACTGGTTTTTGCTATGGATTTCAGTGTCTTCCTTTGCTGAAGGACTTGGTCAGTAGTCAGATTGGCATGCTAGAAAAAGACAATACAAGTGTACAGGCAATGCTGGTGGTGATGAAAACTGTGGAGTGCTTAGTAAAATCTATCATTCACCTCAGTGGCTTCCCTCAGAAATTTTTATGTCTCTAAGGTGAATTTCTCTTTTGGGAAGTGGTCCTTTTACAGGACAGGAAACATTGGGTATGCTTCTGTCTTAGCCAAAGGGTTTCCTATGCAGTGCCAACAGTTACTCAGCAGTACTGATTATGCAGGTGAGCTGTATCACGGTATCATATATCACTCTGCAACCCTCTCTGCAGATTTCTATGCACCATGTAGCAAAGTTTGAAATGTAAGCAAATTTATGCTGCACTCATCCTTTTTGTGGTTATTAGTGTCACTTAGTATTATCTTCCTCTAGCAAATGGACTCACCAAGCAAAATGCACAAGTGCACTTTAAAGTAGATCACATTATCATGCCTACCTCATCTGAAGAGCCAAGTGCCATTACTACTTTTCACAAGGAATAACTGCCCAAACTATTCCACTTTCTGCAGTGCATCAACAGTATACTTCCTCCACTCAGTTAGCAATTCAGAAGAGCAATTGAACAGTAATGCATGACTTGTATTGATATACAATAGAGAGATAAAATCTCATGTATCAGCTTATGCCTTTTAATGTTAGAGTATCTTCTTCTGGAGCCTTTTCACTTAGATTTGCATTTATACAGCCTGATCTTATTTGGGACCTCAACAAGGAGTTGCAATTAAAAATATTACGTTTACTTGTAGAACATTTTGGAGGTTTCTTTCTCAATACTAGTGTTGAGATGATATATAAACCTGATTGCATAGTTAATTTCACAGTCAGCTGTAGGCATCAAAAGCTCAAGAGTTGATAGGATTTAATTTCAGAAGTATCTTCATTTTGTTCTCTATCATTCCTTCTTCTGCTTTATTTTCTAGAAGGCAAACAGAGCAGCAAAGAAATACAGTGAGGATGTAGATTTCATCACTTAAGTGATGAAGACAATGACTATGACTATGAACTTGAAAAAACAAACAATAAAAACAGATGAAATTAGGAACGGGAAGAAACTTTGGCTAAGAAGTACAGTCAGGAAGGGGGCTAAGGGTTAGAAGCCAGACCAACAGACAATCTACTGATCTGAAAAGTAAAGCCAGAGCTGATACTGTAGGTTTAGAGTTGAGAAGCAGCAAGTGCTTGAGCAAAACAAGGAAGGGCCACTTAAAATCCACAGATGAAGGCTAAATAAACTGGAATAGAACAAAAGAAGGATATCATAGTCAGAGATTGCTCTTTGCAGTAAGGAGGAGCTTGCTGAGATAGCTGCTTATGTCTGATTGCTACAGCTATCACAACCCAGAAGCAGATGGGTCATTAGTCTCCTGAGAGACTGACTGCGGTAAGGTGGTAGCTCCTTGCATTTTGATTGCTCAGGAGTGCTCGTCAAGGGACTGTCAGGAAAACAGCCACAGTAGACACTAAAGCTCCATTCTTAGTGATTTTCAACAATAGTGACCTTTGTGCCTTTGAAGATATCCCCTTCGTTCTCTGCAAAACTGTGATTTCCAAAGTAATTTTACTTTAAAAATTATGCATTGTTGGTTGTTCTGTGACCTCTGTTTGCTCATTACCGCTGCACTTGATGCCACGGCAGAAGAAAAGTAATGATTCTTTTTCCTAATTGTAACTAAAATGCTACTATAGCAGAAGATATGTGTTGGCCAAGGTCTTTATTATGCAACTGTATGCAGATCACCGTGAACTGCATCATTCATCTAGTTCAGTGATGCAGCACCAAGGTCACTTGGCATTTTTAAACTACTGATGAAACCATAAGCCTAATAAATGTGCTTTATAATCACAGTGAACATATTGTCACTGTCATAGGTGTTATTCTTTCAAAA
Source organism: Tinamus guttatus (assembly GCF_000705375.1). Next base: position 111,530 of record NW_010581603.1, read on the forward strand.
ACACTTGGCAAACATGACTAAAACGCAGCCCTTGTGTGTTCTTTGACCCTCACTTAAGGATGCACCATCAGGAAACTTGAGCAAGGGGAGACTGTTTAAACAGGTAAGCCCTAGCCTGCAGCTAGAAAATCAGTACTTCTGATTTTCTGATTTAGCACCTTTGCAACTTACATAGAATAAACACGCAAGATAAATTAGCATGGAATTAGTGAAGGTCAAATGTTGGCAGAGAACAGATTTTGAAAAGAAACATATCCATTAGCAATTCAGGCAAAGGTAGAGTGAGTTCAATTTCATATTACAACTATCTGGATGGGTTGACTTTAATTATCTGGTTTGTTTTCATAGACTTTATGCTGTAATAACCCCTTATTGGTCAATTTTGGTCTTTTTTTTTTTTTTTTCAATTAGCTACCAAACGCATCAATCCACTGCAAGAATTGCCATCATCTGGAATTTAATCATAAAGATTATCAGAAGCTGCAATTTTTTTTTTAAGGATATGTATTATCTCCCAGTCTGAGTCACTAGATAGTATGGCCTCAGAAAGTAGTGATATACAGGGGACAAAAAGGAAACTTAAAAGGAGCACAATGTATTGAATTCTTGCTTAACTTGACACATTACTGATAAGAATAAAGGTTAGCAATTCAGTGAAAAATTCACTTAAATCATTTGGTGGGTAGAAAATGCCAACAAAAAGATGGTTGATTAGCAGACAGCTGTAATCAACAGGGTGGCAATAGAGGTCTAAGACAAGGCACAGAGCTGGCGTGTCTTGTTCTCAGATGACAATACGTTCATTAGTCTTACAGCTTTTGTATTTAATTCTTCTCAAGAGTCTATTCTACCCCCCACAACAAAAAATGGAAAAGTATTACACTTTCTTAACAGAGCTATTTCACCACGTATAGCCTGAGTCCAGTGTGTCAGCAGCTTTCAATCCTCAGTTCAGTTTACCAACAGTTAAGTTACTGTAGGTCTGTATATAATCTTTTAAAGATGATAAAATACAAGATTTTTTCATAAAAAAATGAATCTTGATACTACAAACGTGACCTTTGGTTTGCCAAGCACAGAGGCTCTCTGGGTGCAACTTGAGGTTTTGTCAGCAGTTGCTGTTCAGTAATTTATTCTGTAGTCAACACATACCCTGACCATGCTACACTCTCTTATCCAGTACATGCTCAATTTAATATGCTCAGTGTGCAGTTAATGTTAAGTAATAAAGGCACTAGTATCTCTTAAATCCCCCCGTCCATGTTAAACTCTGTCCCTTTCAGTACACAGCAGAAATCTGATGAGAGAGGCTCCCACATATCTTTCAAAGGACTGAGGGAAACTCAACATTTTGTTTTAAAACACAAATGATACAGCAGTATTCTGTTTTCATTCTGGTGGAGCTGATCGCTTTTTGTTACGAATACGTGGTGTGGTTACCTCCAGAATTAGGCAGTACAGGGTAGATGATATCAAGATCCCAGTTTTGGACTCTTCTGGGAAGCTGTTCGGTTTTCACTATGCTTTTACTTAGAAGGTAATAGTAGCAAAGATCCTATGCAAAACACCTCCTGTTTGGAGAGGCTTCTTTTCTTTGTCAGTTCAGAGCAGCAACCCTTCAGAGAAGACTGTGTCTTTACTGGGAAAGCAACATGACAACCACCAAAGTAATTGTGTGGCTCATCAGAGTGTGGAGAAGCTCCCTATTCTGGTGTGAAACTTCTCACAAACAAAAAGATTGCTGGGGATTCGCCTTTGTCTTCTCCAAAACCTGGAGCCTTTCCTCTATTACCTTCTCACACAACTAGTGTTTTATCTCCTGTATCTCCTGTGTGCTGGAAAAATCACATGTGCGCTGAGAAAATCAAGAAACCAAAGACAGATCAGGAACTTCTCCCCTTCAGAACCATGATTTCTGGTTTTCCTTTTCCTTTTGCTCTGTAGTTTGTATTTTAGTTTCTGGATCTTTTAACTTTTTGGAGTGGGAAATGTGAATTGAAAATCAGTCTGTGGCCCACTACTATTTTATAATCCTCTCATTGGTGAGCTAAAAGTAATAGTTTGATGGGGTCATATTTAAACTCTCATGTAAGAATGTGATGGGGTGAAATATTATGGCCTGGACAAGGGAAAATAAAGCTAGGTGGCTTTGAATAGACTTATCCAAAAATATCACTACAAGAGCATATTATTGAATATGCATGTATTGAACTGAATTTATTTACGGTCAAAATAACGTTTATTTTAAAGGAAATAAAACCTTTAAATAGTGACCATAATCTTTTTAGATTCAGCAACCACATAGGACCAAAAGCACCACCATGGCTGTGCTCAAATTCAGAGAGGAGAGTTATGTAAATGGGAAGAATTTTGTTTAAAATAAGCTAGGAAGAATGCCTCAGAGATTTAAATATCCACAGTCTGCATAATGACTGCTGAAAAATATCATACTGGGAGCGCAGCACCAGTGCATATTGCCTGCTGGAAATACTCTGAGAACTGGTAAAGAGAATGGCTAAGTAGCAAAGCAAAGGAAGGAGAATTAAATTAAGAAGGCATCATTAAAAGTGGTGAAGTTGCATCTTCCTGAAGAAAATAAAAAGATATAAATTCTGAAAGAATAAACATAAAACGATAAACTAGCATTTCCTTCGTAAATATAGTGGTAAAATTTAAATTCATTGTCTCCCCAAGTAATTTGACACCAAAACGTGAATTGATGACTTGATTCACTGTTTTTTTCTGCCATACAGTACAGATCATGTACAGGACAAAAATGGATCCATTTCTAAATAAATTTTTCAAAAAAAGGGGAAGCTGTACAAGTCTCTCTTCAGAGAGAAGGCTATTAATACATGGTAAATCACACCATCTTAATTTTTAACTGAACTTTGGAGTCTCTTCAAACATTAAACTGCCCCATCAGTGGCAACTTTACTCCTTGATAAAGCACGGCCAAATTTACCACACTTTCAAATGCAAAATTTTGAAATTCGCAAACTTTATAAATCTATGCAAGTAGACCCTGCGTAGTTATTTCAACATTTTGTCCCAGGATTATGCCTCCAACTTTGCCTCTCTATGGCTGTATCCATAGCCTTGCAACAAAGAAATGGATAAATGTAGTAAATATTTTTTTGCATAAATAAATGGTGTTTTTTTTTTTAAGGAAGTGGCTAAGTGTTTATATTTCAATATCAGTGTGAACTAGTTCTCTTGGAGTTCAGTAAAACAAAACCCAGAATGGTGAAACCAAATATGAAAACAATAAGAAATATTTTTGTCAAAGGTGCTTTCAATACAGAGACAGAATCACTAGCATATCGTTAGCATGAGGACAGAGTGATCACTAATATACCTCTGAATTGCTCATGAAAAGGGTTAAGAAGGTGATTCATTTTCAACAGTCTTGAGCAGTTTCTGCAGGTTAAATTTCTGTGCAAGTGCTGCAGGATCAGGGCTCACTTGTAATTGAGTCACTGGTCATCGTCTCAGGAGAGAGGGATTTTGCAAGCATTTTACTAAATGATCCTGAATAATGAGTGGACAACAATCAAGATCATAAAAATATTCATGAAAAAAGGTAAGACAAACTAAAACACCAATAAAATCATTTACTGCCATTTATTAAATTCAAATTTCCCTTTGTCTGTTTCTTTTCCTCAGCCCTTTCTACAACCATATTCTTTTTCTCTACCAATATCTACTGGGTTTTGCTCTTGTTATGCTTACACGTACATCTCTGCTTCCTCTTGGTGACTTGATATTTCCAATTCTCTGTTTTGAAACACCTTGTGCATTGTGTTTCATTGCTATTATAAAAATCTTGGGTTCCTTTAAGACTAAAAGCAGAAAATAGATTTATTTTGCCAGATAAAATTGTGGAGATTAGTATTTTGCTTGCTCAAATAGAGTCCTCCCTTCCAGGAAACATTTTTAGGAGTTATGTTTCCTTTGTGTAGTGCTTTTCTGCAGTGACAGCAGGCAGTGGTTTAATGGCAATTTAAAAATCTAGCATTACAGTACACAATAAACAGGACAAAAGTGTTTTGGACAGTCACTTCCCTTTAAGAAAAAGCAAGATGACATTTCTAGTTTTCCCATTCAATTGTAGTAACCTGTTCTTCCTGTTGCTTTGACAATTATTCAAGACCATAAAGCAGATCTGCTTGGTCTTCTGTTTTTTAAAAAACATTACCAAACATTTTGGATGTTAATTTCTAAACCTATAAGAGGAAACTATGTTTACCAAAACAAATAAATTCATATTTTCACTTGATTTACGAGGTCTATTAAGTATTTGCATTAATGCTTTCCAGTTACTCTGTAATATACATATATTAAACCCTATAAAATACTGAAAAAAACAAGAAAACTTAAAATTACCATTAATTTTGTAATTTTCCACTTTTACTACTTTCCTAGAACAAGTATATCTTATTTAGCTCTGAGACTTTAAAACATCATTACTTCTGTCTTCCTGTTAATTTGTTTTCTTTTATTTTATTATCAGCCATTAGGCAAATCAAAGATAAATCGTATAATCTCATTCTGTTAATGGAGCTAAAAGCAGTTCTAGGCAATCTAAAAATAAGTGTACAACCTCTAACCCCAACAACGACCACAGAGAGCAAAAAGACTACTGCAAAATACATCTCAGAAAACCGTTAGAAGCGCAAAAAGTCCATAAAGTAAGGCACACGGGTATGCAATAAGAAGCTGCTGTCCTTCCATGGCCAATGCAGAGGTGAAGATTTTGGAGGCTGACAGACTGCACCATCCAACGATAAGCAGAGCTAACAATGTTCCCAGTGTTCCCCTAGGAGAAAAACAAAACAAAATAACAACAGAAAAGAGAATCCACTTGTTAGTGAATGCAGCCTCAAATCTGGTCAGATCCTAGTTCACTTCTAGCAATTTGTTCCTGATAAGATGATCACCACTGACAGAGTTGAGGACTGACTTACATAATGAAAGTCAAGTTTGAGAAACAAATAATAATAGCACCAAACAAAAAATACTTTTGTCAGTATGAATGAAAACAGCAGCTTAGTTATACTGCCAAAAGGACTAGCATATTTCCAACTAAATCTTCTGGGGATCCAGCAGACACATCAGCTGGAGTTTTTTTAAGATGGCAAAGATCCTACTGCAGCCATCAATCAGCATGGGGAAGTTCCTAGGATTTGAAATGACACTGCAGACCTAAACTTCCATGAGGCAGCCTGATGACCTGCAGTAGGCAATGCAGTTTTGTAATGCAGCAAAGGTTTCAGTTGGGCTTGAGCTCTGAGGAGATGCAACACATCTCTTCAAGAATTACACCTCTGCTGCTCAAGCAAAAAGTTGCTGGCCACTTCCCAGGATGATGCTCACTTTAGTCTTTAAAAAAATGTGCAAATCAAGTGGAAAGTAAAGGGCAGAAAAAGAATCACCGATGAGCGCATTTTCCAAATAATACTTTCCCTCATCCTGGTATCTTTCTCTGCATAATGGAAGACATGGGGTTTTCCACATGGCCTCTCTGTGACAGCTGTCTTCAGGTACAGCTGTCTTCAGATACAGTTCTCTTCGAGTTAGATTTACCAGTTCTCATGGGCAGGATGGCCTGGAGAGCTGGTGATTATGGGGGCTATCCTCAAAAGCTCACTGTAATATTCCTTTCTTAGAGAGAGATTATAAAGAGCTCACTACTTAGCCCTGTGGGACAAGATCTTGCCAATAAATAATGTTTCACATATGCTTTATTTGCAATTTGTATTTTCAGTTTGCTTCTGTAAAATGCATGAGATCATGCACATAATATGCTGAAGTACATAATGAGTTCGGCTAAGTTTTGCACTTTCCCTATGTCAATCTCAAGGACTTTCAAGATGAAAGAACCTCTGCCACTTGCTAAATGACTTTCTGGCACTCCACTCGTACAAAGTATCAGTGAAACAACAGAATCAGAAGTGAGAAATGGACTATGTATATTTACTGAGGTTCATCTAGCAGAAATAATCTCAACTAATTTTGTTATTGAAAGTAAAGCACTATAAGTAAAGCTCTCTTATTTGATTTAGTTTAGTTAATGCAATCACATCACATAAAATCATTTCTTGGCAATGTAGTCTCCAGATCTATAAGGTATTTTGTGTCCTGAAGTCTTGGGACTTTTGGAAAAGGATGGAGAAAATGAATTTTAAGATCGCTCCACTCCTCATTGCAAATTCAACCTATAAAAAAATATAAAGGCTATGTGGTTTTATGTTCTTAGTCTAAGTGTTCCTTTGAACAGGGCTCTGCAGACCAAATTCCTCGTCTCTGCTACAAGCAGAGCTTCTAAGATGCTCGCTTGAACAGCTAGCCAGAAATAGGTATCGATAGACTCTAGAATAGAAAATAGGTTCTTGGAGCAGATATCCCTGCTGGCAGAGGGCTAGGATGTAACAGAAACATATTGTGTGATGACAATTTTCAGCTAGTATGATGACTCATTAGGTGGCTATTACAAGGTGGGAACAATTTAGAGCTGCGGCTGCTCTCCCTTGTACGGGGGGCTCAATGGTCTCTCCTGGTTTGTTCCAGGACTAGCAGTTGTTAGGATGGAAATGTGACATAAAATCATATTGGAGCCAAGAGACACCTCTGTGCACTTAACAAGATCCTCAGTCTAACAGCACACTACTGACAAAAAGAATGCCTTAGCTTCAGTGATTCTGTCAGGAAAGTCCGTAAGGTCCAAATCCTTAAGCACGGCAGAGGGGCAAAAGGCAGATGTCATGCTCATAGTGACCAGAGGACTGAGGGCATACTGACACAAAGCCTGAGTTGGGAGGATGGACCTCTATTTATCTCTCTCATAACCCATACACGGGCCACCAATCTGGTTCTTTGCATCAGCTGGATTTAAGAATTCCCTTACACTCATTTCCTTCACTATTTAGTCAAGTTAATGCAATGGCCACTCAATTCAGGTATTTAATAGTAAAGATTAAAAAAAAAAAGTCTCCTGATTTTTTGCTCCTAGAAAAGGGACCTAAACAACTTATGATCAGACATCAGAGATGACCATTAAAAAAGCTCAGAGACAATCTGGTTTCATAAAAGTTTGAATAAGAAAATTAGTCTTTTTTGCATTGTTCAACACCCAATATGTTACATATTTTGCTTCATTCACAGTTACAGTGAAATAGCTAATCATGCAAATCATAAAAATATGAAACTATCCATTAACAGTCTGTAAACATTAATAAAACTTTAAAAATTTGTTTCAATTAGATTATAATCTATCTTTGCAATACATGTATGCATTATCTTAGGTATGTTTTCTGTAAAAACAAATATTGAAGTTAGTCAATTCTGGACAATTTTCAATGGACAAAACTAATATTTTTACAGAAACGAGAATACAATCATGAGTATAATCCTGTCTTTCCTTTGTCATTTTATATAATTAAAAATCAAAAATAATCAAACTAATTAAATCAAAATTAATTAAATCTTAATTTTAATTAATGAAAATTTAATCAAAATTTAAAATAACAAAAATATATTTATTTTAAAGTTACCATTTTTAATAGCATATCCTTAAGAAATAGTCTTGATATTTACTGTGTTCAAGCAATCACCTAGGGTAAATGGACAACAGAATCCTGTAGATAGTCACTTAACATTATCAATTCATTTCAGACATAATGATTAATTTGTTAAAGCCTGTGTAGTATTTATAGATTTTTGAAAAACATGTGCTTTCAGTAAGTTCATAGCATATTACAAGCATATTACTGTGCATGCTTGGGGATTTTCTGATACAGAAAACAGCACCCTGTGCAATTGTAACAGCTGGTTTGGAAATAGTCCCATCTGTCCCATGATTACATAGCTGCACCTTTTATATGGGGGGATTACTAAACAAGTTAATCAAGCAAGGGTAGCGTAGAAGAACACAAAGTCAATGGCTTCTTCAGTGGCACTGCTTTGCCTTGTCATGAACAGCTCAGAAAAACTTGAATACATGGAATATGGTGAAGTTGACTTGTCATAGATCCATGGAGGCACACAACAAAGATTGCACTAAAATCTCAATCCCACCATATTATTTCCTTAAAACCCAATAACTGCATATATGCAATTGCTGCTTTTCCATACAAAATGTCCAGGGACATTTTCTTAACTGGGGCAGTTCCTAAACAAGCCAAGGCAGGTGCTACATCCCATACTTTAGAAGCTGGAGTGTTAAAAATATGAGCTAACCACAGAAAAATAAGGAGAGTCAAATTAGAAAAAAAAAAAGTATATTTATGATGTACACAAATACTGCTCAAAGCCTTCGGGCAAGACTTGCTGTCTCCTTGTGCTTTGCAAGGAAGTATGGGAAGAGGGAGGTAGTTTCAGTCTTTATCTCTAAAACTTAACAGATGGAGCGGGAAGGAGATGCTCACATGCAAGTTTCCTTTATATAGATTCAATACTATGTACCTCCCTGAAAAGGGGAAAATTGTTTTTTCAAAGTTTTTTAAGTGATTTTCAGGTCTACCTCTACACCTTACATATATCATATAGCATATGACTCCACCTCTTAAACTCTTGTTCTAATGGTCCAAGCCATTTATGGTTGGCAGATTATTCCTTATATTACACAGAAGTGGGTCTACAAAAGGAAAGGAAATCTAAGGATGGGAGCCTCGTGCCCCCAGGGAAGGGGGATGAGGAGAACCAACTATGCAAGATCAAACTTCAGGAGTGGCTTTCAAAACTGACAGCTAAGTGTAGCCAGTTGGCTCTACAACACAAAAGGAACATTTCACACTTTCGTAAAAATCAAAGCCACCCTCAATCCAAATGGCAAACACTGGATTTAAGGGTTTAGATTACAATGAACACACATCTACCCCTCAAACACAGATCACCTCTCACTCCAGTTTTGTCCACTTCTACATGTAAATGCTATCAGAAAGGTGTTTTTCTTTACAATTTTGGAAGCTGAAATTTACTACATCTTTTCATATATGAAATGCTTTGCATGATACTAGCCTTCCTAATTATTGTCCTTCTTACAAATTCTGTTGCCATACGCTGGTACCTACTGTAATGAGAAGACAACTGCAGAGCCAGACAGGATCACCATGGGCAGCAGGCAATAGCCCAGAACGCTTGCAACGCAACCGTGCGAGACTCCTGTGATGCTCATCAGGTTGAGGAGCGCATGCATGGCAAGGCATCCAATGGCACTCATGCCATACACGTAGCCAAAGTGAACTTTTCCTGCCTGGAATAAATATGAGTAAGAATAAAGCAACAAGTAATCATCGCATGGTAGAAGAAGACAGAGGCAAACATTAGGTCTCTTTCCTTTTCACACACATTTTCTCTTCACTTTAGGTACCTCGGTTCAAACGTGAACCCCAGATGATACTTTAGGGTGTTTTTTACATCAAAATAGTGCAATATAAAACTGTGAGAATGTGTATGTGCTGAATTTGGAGTTATAGGGCTGATTCTAAGTCTTCATGTAATTTGTCTCTGATATAGGACAGGAGTTAAGGAGACTTGGGAAGAGGCTGAATGATAGAAAATTGAGGGGAAATTTTGGACATGGAAAACACATTTCAGTAACAGGAAAATCTTTCCAATACACACAGATGTGGCTGAACATGTGTCCCAAGAAAAATGAAGAGCCAAATTAATGGCCTTCGCACTTTGCTACAAACCACCAGCTTTAAGCAGACCTACAAAAAACTAGTAAACTATTGAAGGACTTACGGTGGTTCTCAGAGTGAATGTGTCCATTCTTCCCCTTGATTATCATGTGAAAGGGACTGGGTTGTTCCTGAAACCTAGCTCAGCACATGGAGAGCTGCTACTGACACACCTTTGTGTTGGATCAATGCGACATACTAATTTCTCCATAAACCAGTAACTGACAGCTTATGTGATTTTTGCTCTGATGAACAAAAGATTCTTGAAATATTTTTAATTCCTGATTTTACTCTTTTGTGTGAATTTAGTGCCTATGGAAGTTACCAGCTTGAAGACTGATATTTTCTAATTGATACGAAAAGCTAGTACAACAGGCAACAGTGGCCACAGAACTACCAATTTCTTCATGCTCCTGCCATCCATTTTCAGAATGATCATCTCCAGA
>NW_010581606.1:0-13220 GCF_000705375.1 Tinamus guttatus
TAGTGCAGTGCTAAAGATAAGCCTTTCACTAGAGCACACCAACACTTCTTTACTTTCTTTACTTCTTTCTTTACTTCTTTACTTTCTTTACTTCTTTACCATCTTTACTTTTTTACTTCTTTCTTTACTTTCTTTACTTCTTTACCTTCTTTACTTCTTTCTTTACTTCTTTAAGTCTTTACTTTCTTTACTTCTTTACTTTCTTTACTTCTTTCTTTACTTCTTTACTTTATTTCTTTATTTACTTCTTTACTTTCTTTGCTTCGTTACTCCTTTCTTTACTTTTTTACTTTCTTTACTTCTTTATTTCTTTACTTTCTTGGGGAGCCTTTGGGGTGTTGGGGAGTGGAAGGAACTTCCTTGGCTGTAGCCCTTTGTTGAGGGATGTGCTGGGCAGTGGGTGCCCATGCATTGCGTTGTGTTGCCGGTAGGGATCTCCCTTAGCTCGCGCTTTCTTGAAAATCCTGGATCTGTTTAAGCTCTGCAGGGTATTTTGTCCCCGCACTTTATCCTGCTGCCTGCTAAACCAGCTGTGTCCCGGCTGGTGGCTTCAGAAGGCTGTTCTGTAGCAGCGGGTTCCCTCGCTAACCTCCCACTCCGGGGAGGAAGGAGAAGGGTTTCTCCCTGCCCTGAGCAGGGCTCTGAACGAGCCACCCCTGGAGCCGCAGATGAGACCAGCAAACACACTCAGTCCTGCCTGGACAGAGCTGGAGGTAGACTGTGACATGTGGCACCTCGATGGTAGAAACTGAATAGGAATAACTGAACAGCAAGAGAAATGAAATCCAGTAGGAATTGAATTCTAATTGGATAGGAGCAACAATTCTGCTTAGAGGTAGAAATTGAACCAAAAGGGCTTACTTGAATTTAGGGTTAATAGCTCTGCATAATAATATCATTCAAATATATGATTACAACGTTATTTTGGTTAATGTTTATGTAAGATCAGCATTTTCACTGTATGTAGCAGCTTTTTCTTGATGAGGCAAAGCCCCAGAAAACCAAGGAGACTTGGGACGTAGGGAAAAAGCAATGATATCTGAATGCTTAATCTGTGCTCTACTGAGGTGAGGAGGTGTTTATAGTTGGTATCGTAATCCTTGCTCAGTATTTATGCCACAGGCTTGTAACTTCAGGTAAACTAAACCATGAAACAATGTCCTGAGAGGTTCTTTGCCCCACTTCTCCATGCTCACGTCTCTTCTGCTTTCTTAATTTTCTGCATTACATTTTAGTTCATGTTTTCTTTTAATTGCTGTAGTGATTTCTTTTTTCTCTGAGAGGGCATGTCACAAATAATGACCAATACAGTCACACTAACCACAAAATATTTTAAATCTTTTTTCGCAAGTCAGTCATCTTCATGGTTTGTGACATTGGGGTGAGAAGATACCTTACTATTTTTTTATTTATTTCCTCGGGATATTCTTTGCTGTCAGCAAAAATGTAAATTCTGTCCTTTTTTTTTCTTTGTAATGCTCTTTGTTTACTTATTGTTTTATTCTAGACAATGATAAAATCAGCATGCTCTGCCAAACTCGGTGAGAAAGGAGGAACCTGCAGCACCTGGGGCATGGAGAGGTCTGCTGTGATATTATGCAGTTTCTCCAGAGCGCTTCGGGTGAGGGCCAACGCGAGCGGCCGGGCGCGTGCGTCACTCGTGCCCGTCGGTGTGCCCGCCGTTGGCGGCTGACGAGGCGTGCGCTGAGCAAACCCGACATCACAAGGCTGGAAAATAAAGCAGGCTACTTCAGACAGCCGCCCACAGAGGTTTTACAATGCAGAGAACTGTTATTAGTCCTCTTTTTATTTCCCTCCCTGGTTATATGGTTTATGTCTTCTCTAGAACAGATTTCAGCTCTGTGTGTTTAAAAAAAAAAATAAATGCTGTAAGACAAATGATATCCTTTGGAGTTGTTAGGAAGCAAAGTGAAGTGATGAAACCCTGCGGAAAACCCTTTGACTTCTTTTATTCTGCTCATGTTGTCTTGCTTGCTGTTTTTTGCTTGTTCTGTCTTTCACTCTTGCTTTCTCACTCTTGCTCTCTTTCTTGTGCTGTCTTTCTGGCTTGCTCTTGCTCACTTTGTTGTGTCTTTCCTGCTCAATTTTTTTTTTCACAGAACGCAACGTGCTGCCCCATTGGCTAAACTGGCTTGGTTTCCAGGGGTCTGTTGAGAACCGAGTCTTGCTCGCGCTGTAAAACTCACCGCTACAACTATCGCTTCACAGTTCTGAATCGCTTCAGCAATTTTATATGAAAGCATGTTTGCCCAAGATTGGAAACACATAGTTACAATTAGGATTTAAATCCCAGCCTGGCTATAACACTATTTTATATCCATGTCCGAGAGGGAAGTAGGCATGGCAACTGACTGACTACAGGTTTATTCACATAATAAAGCAACTCGCATATTGTTGGCTCTCCAAAAATGGATGTCCCTCCATCCAACTTCCAAGGAAACCTCAGAAAAGCAAATACAGTTTGACACACTTCTGCGTTGCAGTGATGGCAACATTGTGCTTTACATTTTGCAAGCCCTGTTTTAATTTTGCAATGAGCTTATATCAATATTTTTTTTTGTTGTCATGGGCATCATTTTTGGCAACAGCCCTATTTAAAGAAATAGCAACATTAACAAGCCATCTGTTAACCTTCCACAGAACGGAAAGGCTTTTGTCAATTAATCTAATGAAATCACAAAAATAATTTCCTGGTCTCCAGTCATAGCCCAGTCATCCTATCTTCTGTCAATAGGAGGATATTGAAGCACACAGGAACATACATGCACACTTTTATCCTGCTCTATAGTGTAGCCACAGAGCTGTATTTTAGTGTAGCAAATTATAAGTAGCCAGTGATGTCAAAGGTATTTTCCCCCCTTGAAAATCCTCTTTGTTGCACAAATGCTTATGTTCAACATCTAAGGGTTTCCTCATCAGGCAGAGAGCAAGGCTGGACACAAGAACTGTGAGAAACCATTCTGAGTTCAGGCCAGCCTGATTAGTCAAGGTTTCGATTTCATGATGTAAAAATATAGAAAGGAATGAGCAGCATTTAAATTTAGTGGAGAATAAACAAAATTGCTAAATGACTCTGCGTTGGCATGTGGGATGAGGCCACTAGCATGACTGAATGGAAGGGGGAGAAAAATTGTGTAGAAGAAACTGGAGTAGTGGGGAAAAGGGAAAAACGAGTGGTGAAAACATGGAAGATCAAGGAAAGACTCGAGCTTTGTGAGCTCTGTAGGTGAGATACTTAGGAAGGGCGAGAAGAGAAACATTGGGAAATTGGTGTGAATTATAAAATTATGGAGGTTCAACAAAAGCCTTTCAGGGACCATGGACATATTGGCACTGAACAACAGAGCTGCTTCTGGGAAATATCCAAATACACCTGAAGGGAAGATTTAACTTTTCCTCTTCCTCCTGCTGGTGGGGATTTGGTGGGAGGAAGGAGATAGATGAGGAGATGTTGGCGTGGGGTTGCACGAGTCAATTCCTGCGGGGTATTTATAGTATTTGAGAGATGTGCAGCCAGAGCAGCCTTGCAATTTCTTGCAAGCTTTCCGCTTGTGCAACCTCTTCTGGCTTGTTGGTTAAGGGCAGCACGTGGCACAGTGCTGGGCTAGCACTGGCAGAGGCTGCCCTTTGGCACGTGCGCAGCAGGGCTCTCCAGGGAGGAATTGGGTGATCAGAATTGCATCTTGTATCGAGAAGGGTGAAAAGAGGTTTCTTGTTTCTTTTACTAGGAGGCATGACTGAGTCTGGCTCCTTTCTGGTGCATCCCTGACAGCTTCTGCAGGCTTTGGTTAGACCTCAGTGTGAACCCCTTGCTCTTCTGCATGTCCCCGCCGTCCCCTGGTCCGTGTTTACTGCAAGGTTGCGGTTAACGAAACACAAGCCATGGTGGGAATGTTGACACTGTCACCGAAAGCACCACCCGGGTAAGCTGCCAGCTCCTGTGTTCGGGGGCGCCTCCTGGCTCCGGGGAATCCAGGGCGAGCGGGAGTTCCCTGGGATTCGTGGCGTCAAGTTGGAGCGTTTCTGCGGGAGCGCGTGTTGCGCAGGGTGCAGTGTGACGCAGCTGCCCGTACGGGGGAAGGAAGCGCTTTTGTCATTTAATCAACCAGTAGTTCTGCCAAATCCAGAGTTTATTCAGGCTTGAAAGACTTGAGCTTAATTAAGCAAATTAAACAAAGCATTTCCCTTCCCATACAGGCCTTGGCCCCTTTTTCTTCTTCTGAGAGATAACCAACAGTCTATAAATAACAGGAATTGTCTTTTTTGTTGACCCGTCACAGAAGGCTAGCGGAGAAATATTATGCACAGGTGCAGCATGTTCATAGGATCAGAGGACACAGAGGTGCTTGAAATGATGTTTATTGAAATTAAATTCTTGTAACAGGTTGGCAAAAGGATAAAACTGTTCTGGTTTCAGTGTTGCTTGTGACACGTCACGATCACTTTGATGAAAAGTGGTATCCAAGCACAAGGAAGAGGTTAATAATTTTCTAAATTCAGTTCCTGGCTGCTCCAAAGACGTCGTGTTTAACCGTCGGAGGTCAGTTTACCCCTGTGCCTTGCGATGCGGTTCTGCCGTCCTGTGTGCCCAGCTGCAGATCTGTGTTAAGTCTTTCCCCCTGGACATCTAGCAGGACCATGGCTGGCTCAGCTCGGGATTTTGTGGCTAGAAAACATCCTGAAGTGTGGCCACAAAAAGAGTGTTGTGCAAAAGCATGTCTTTGCCCAAGCTTAGATTTTCTTCCTCCCTCAAAGGAGGGGTTCCAACCAGCAAATTAGGCATTCGCTCTGCTACCGAGGTGCCTTCATTTCTAGACTTGCATATGTGCTGAGGAGACCTGGAAAAGAAAATTTAGTCCTGGGAAAGACATTTTTCTTCATCTCTTAGACGCATTTAAATTATATGTCTTTCACTTGCAGGAAGAATGGGCAAATTATACTAAAACTGTCTATACAGATGTAGTTTATGATATGCTTTGCCAAATTTATCAGCATATCTCTGATAATTACTTTTAGCCAGTGTTTTTTTACGGTAGGTTGGCACCTTCCTACCAGCAAAATCATTCTAGACCGTATTTTCTTTTTTGCCTTTACTAATAGAGTGAGGGAGAGGGGGCAGTGTGGAGGGACCCGCTGCTGGCGCCGCGCCACGCGCTGCTGGCGCACGTGCATCTTGGCTACCCCTTGGCTAACGAGCTGGGGTCTGTGCTTGCAGCCTCCTGTCGATACCCACAGTTGTGTGTCTGCTCACAGCCACCACCCCAGTCTTTTGGTCATTATCCTGGTTGTTGTTCAGTTAATGCTGTTAGCTTTGAATATTCTTGTAATATAATATTTCTTAGAAATAGAATTTTGCTCCAAGTGTTACTAAAAGCAAAGGCCTGTAATCGGGCAGATGAAGCTCATTAGTGTTACATCTCAAGGAGCTTTTCTTTGATGAAAACTAATTAATTTTGCCCCATTGCAAAATTGTCCCAGCTGTAATGGGAGCTAAAATCTAATCAGATAAAAGGTACTCAGAAAAAAAGCCATCTCACCAAGGCTGTTGTGAGAACACAGCAAGATGAACAGTCTTGCTAATCTGAGCAGTAATGATGTGTTTTGCAGCTCTAAGGTTGAGCATTTTGCAATTGCCAGTGTGTTTAAAGTTTAAAGAGAGGGCTGAAGTCCCCCATGCTGAGTACAGTTCTCCAAGCTTTTTTCACCCTGAAGCAGCAATGCAACATGAAGGACTGGTTAGAGAATAAAATATTATCGTATCTCCTTTTTAGAAAAGCTGGTTATTTATAGCAAGGAGAGGAAGCAAATGTGGAAAAAACCCTGCTTTAATAGGCAGACCGAAAGTCTTCAGTGATTATTTAGACCTTGAGAGTCAGTTCCTGGTTTCTCTTGGCCTTTCTGTTTTTAAGATGTGCAAAATATATCAAACGCAGGCTTTCTGCTTTTCACATTGAAGAAGTCTAATGTCAGATAAACCTCCTAAATAAATGTGACTACAGTGGAGGCTGAGCAGAGGCCTATGTTCACGGTAAGCCTGTTGTGTCAGAAGGGCCTGCAGAGCCTTCCCTGCCTTCAGCATGGATCAAAGCGCCCGGCCTTGCTTTCTGGGCTGTGCTTACTCGTATCATTAAGGAGCACAAAGCTTTCCCACTTATTAGCTCTTTCTCCTTTGCCTTCAACACCAAACGTGCTGCTGTTGCACTAATGAAGCCAACAGGCTGAAGTTAACAGGCACTCGATGGCTTTTCTCATCAGTGGGCTTATTTATGCATTTCACTGTTTCGCTTTGTGTCTGCCTGTGATGTGAAAGACCTGGATAAATCCAGAGGTTTTTGAGTAGAAATGATAATATAGTCAAAATAGGGGGAATTTGATGGTTCTTCAGTGAATGGGGTGCCCTTCTACTAGCTACACTTTGTGTGTGAAGGATGCACAAGCATTGGGAAATGCTCAGCAGAGGTAATCCCTGGCTGTTCCAGCTGCTGAGAGCAAGTACCTATGAGCTACCTATGACACTCGGGCACTCTGGTCTCTTTTTTAAGGTGTTTTTCCTTTCATATTCCCGTGAGCATCGTGCATTTGCGCAGATTTGCCTCTGCAAGGTTTGCCTTGCTTTCCTCTTGCCCGGGGTGGGCTTTGGGGGTGACTGTGCCGGCCGTCCCCTCGCGCCGTGTCCGGGTGGCATCCGCAGCCGTGCACAGCGACGGCTCCGCGTGAAGCAGAGCCACTTCCCTCAAAGCAGCGTAAGGACAACGCGGCGTCCAGGCCGGAGCACCTCGTGCGGGGCTCTTGCTCGCAGCTCCGCACTCATCCGCCTGCCTGGCGGTTTCATTTAATTTCACAAGCATTTTCACGGGCCATTACTGGAGCTTTCTGTGGCCTGAGGCTAGTTTCATTTAGCTGGAGGTGAGTAGGTCAACACTGAGCAGACTTGAAAAAAAAACATGAAGGATTGTCATTAGCACCTCTATACCCACTAATTCCAGGGTGTTTGGAGCAGAGAGCTCTTTTGGGATTTTTGTTCCCAGTCCAATAGCAGTTTTGACTGAAATGTAGCTAATCCTAAATGAGGTAACATTCAGTGGCAAAAACAAATTGGAGCAAGGCTTCTCTCTTGCTCCAGTAGCATCTTAACAAACGTTTTCCAAAGTTGGATAGGGAAAACTATGTCTTGTTTGCTAGGAGCAGCACCTAACTTGTATCATTTATGACTTTATTTAGCTTTTATCAAAAGAAAATTTATTACCTGTCTGAGATGAACAGGCTAATATTATTTCTTTAAACAGCCCAGAGCAAATATCCAAACAGTGAGTGCCCACATGTGCTTCAGTGGATTTACACAGCATCTCTGGAAAGGTTATTGATGCTGCAGCTGGCTGACTCTTTCCAAGCAGGTAACTTGCCCCACTGATTCTTGTACTCGTCATTGGAAAAAAAATATTTGTGAATGTTTTCAATGAATCTGTAACTTAAATAGTTTGCTGGGTAGCATTCCCCCCTTTCTCTTGTTGCTTATTGAATGTTTGTGAATGAAATGTTTTCAATGTTCAGCAACCTCTCTGTAATACTCAGAAGATCAAAACCTAGTAACTCGGTGGGGTTAACAAAGTGCCAAATCCTGCTGGAGAGAGGGTCTCCTGTCCAGTAACTAAGTTATTGCACCAAGACTTTCAGATGTGTCTCAGAGATCATTTTTAGTGTTGTAGCTTGCAGGGCTTAAGAGAGTAAGAAGATTAAGAGGGGCTCAGTGTCTTGCAAAACATCGTGCTTGGCTTTGGGGTCACAGCTGGCTCAGGCCATTAGGTAGCTCACATGGGAGCTGTGATGGACGATGGGGGTACGTACAGGGTTATACCTAGGAAAAGTGAGGGGAAAGGAAACATGATTTTTGACCCTTAGTAGGTCCCATGCTCTCCATATGCAGGTTCTTTGCTACATCAAGGGCAGCTCTGCTGGAGGAAGGACAAGCAGAGCTTGAGGTCATCCTCAGGATGTGGCCTGGAGACGCCCAGCACAGCCCTCTCTGTTCAATGCTGCTCCAGGGAAAAAAATAGAGCTTTCCAGTAGTTTTAAAGATCTGCGTTATGTCCATCTTCACTCTTCCCTGCAACTTCCGTAGTGTTCAGTTAAATGCCATACAATTCTTAAAGGCATAAAATGTCTGCAGCAGTTAATTAACAGAAAGGCAGAGGGCTGTGGTAAGGATTTGCAGTGGTCAATTCTGAAGAAAGTAATTATGGTTAAGGCAGACTTAGCATTAAATCGTGTTAAACCTGTTTTGTTCTGGGGTTTAACGCTTGATACCTTTTGTGAAAAGGGCTTGAGCAGCTGCATTCTGGCGTGGGGCAAACGCCAGGGCCTGGAAAGGGGGGCGGCTGCGCCTAGCGCGGGCCGGCCGGGTGGAGGTCCCGGTAGCAACGTGAAACGGCCGCCGTGGAGATGAGAGCAATTCCTACCGCACCGGGAGAAGGAGCCGGTGACACTGAGCACCTTGACGGGATTGAGGGGACTTCAGGGCTGGCTGGTTCTCTCTCTGCCGCTCCTGCAGCGCTCAGGTAGTTAATCTCATCTGTCAGCAGACGATTAATAACGCTGCCGCTCAATCCCGTCCTGCCTCTCTTTGGCCCTTACGGTGTCCGCTGTGGCCGTCACCGTCAGATGCTGTGTCTCCCCTAGCTTTGGAGCACTTAGCCCTGGTTTGGCATTATTGTTTTTTAAAACTGACTTCTTCATGGGGATGGTGGCTGTGATTGCATTGTTTCTGAAAAGATGTGATAGGTTAATCAAATCCTTACAAGTTTACTTGTCTCCCATAGAAAGCCAGTTTCCTGGAGGTGGGGCAAGGAGGAGACATAATTTGTACTGATTTTGTTTCAGATAGCAAAAAAGAAACTCTCTTTTCTGTGTGGGTCTCCACAGAAGGGAAGATCTGGAGGTGTGGCAGTTTTTTAGCTTGTCAGCCTAAGAATTTGCAGTGTGTTTATCTACAAACAGCATCAGCACCCGCTATCTCATTCAAGCTCTGCTGCCAAGCTACTGCAAGCAACTGCCAAGCTACAGCAGGCCCTGGACAGAAGAGCTACCCCTGAACTGGCGCAGGAACAGACTGCTGGCTCCTTCTGGAAGCCCTTCATGTTCCTGGGGCTTCTCTGCTGAAGGGTCCTATGCCAGAAGACACGAGACTTCTCATTCTGAAACAACCTTTTCCTTGGAGTGTGAGTGCTGCGGAGAGGAGGATTAATTTAGCAAGAGTAGTTGTGAGAGGATAACGTAATTGAAGAACAGTTCTCGTAGCCGTCACGGTGTGTTGTAGTTGCTGTGGGTCAGTGCAACAGGTCTCAGCAGCTGCACATGGCCGAGCACTGCCTTGCAAAGCGCCTCATCAGCTTGACCCAGTTTCGAGCAGGTCAGCCCTGTACTTGATCCTCAGGTGCTGATTATCCCCCTAGAAGGTTTTGTCTGTAGAAGAGGGTGCCTATGAGAAATATCCTGTAGAGTTTTAAAAACTCACCTTATTTGTAGAATATTTTGCTCTCTCTGTATTCTGGATAAGTATCATTAATGCTCCATGGGTCTTTTCCATTTGGTAACTTTATATATGGCTTATTTGAGGGAACCAGCTTTTCTCTGTTCAGAAAGTATATTCACTCCTGGTCTTGTCTCTGAGATTATGCTGGTTTAACACATCACTTTGGGAGAAGCCCCTCTGATGTGAGGGGAGAAGAAAGACATTCATCTTAGCTGCTTTCATCTTAGGTTTTTGCAACACTGGCGAAGTCTGAGTGCAAAATGTGTTTGTGTGTCATGGACATCTTCATACCAATTTTTTTCTGGGAGGTCCTTTCTGAGATAGGACCCTCATGGGACAGACTGCCCACAAAAGGTGCACATCCCTGTGACCTGCAGTACCTGTACTAATGTGAGTAAACCAAAGTATTTTGAGGCACTCTGCTTTCTTTTTCCTCTTCCATCCTTGTTTCTCATCCCCCTTTTTTTCCCAGCAACTGAGCTGCCGCTCTTAAATGAGATGTTATTTTGTCAGCTTCCTGAAGGAGCTGGAAGTGGCCTGCTGGCTGTGAAAACCCTCAAATCACAGGACAGGGTCCTGGTGCAGATTTTCAGAAAAACCCTGTCATGTAGAGAAGGATGTTGTCGTGAGTACTACTTGAATCCAGAATGGTTAAGTGATAGCAGTGCCTGGAGCTGGAAGCAAACTTGACCTTGTTAAAATGATGCTACCACCATCGTAGTCATGACTTGCCTTTGGTTTCTGAGCAAAGCTGGAAAGGTTACTTGGTGCGAGATCTAGATACCTGTGGCTGCAGAGTTAGGCAAGACTGCAGACCTACTAAGTGCCCTCCTTGTCTAGGCCCCATAAAGATCCAGCTTTCAGGTGAAACATTGTAAACAGCTCTCTGAGCCATCTGTAGATTCACAGGAGCTGGAAGCACTGAGTGGAGGGCAGCAGAGCAGGCTTCAGTAGTCATCCAGACCCTGATTGAGTCAGTTCATGCTTTGTGGTTCTGCCCTTTCAGACTAGGGGGCATTGGTTGTGGTGAACAGTGCATCTTATTAAACCAGTGAACTAGGTTAAATCAGTTCCAAAAAATTCTGGGCATCCAGGTTATTCTTTTATGTAATTCATTAATTATTTTCATTTTATCTTAAATTGCTCTTGCTGCTGCCATACCGCTTGCGCAGTGTTAGCCCCTCGAGGCCAAGCTGAGAGCAGGCTCCACAGAGCGGGGTAGGAGGGGAGGGAGGGTCAGCGTCCCAGAAAGTTTTCACTCAAATCAGGCATGACAGGGCAAGGATGGGAGGGAGGCAGAACTATTCTGCCCTTAAGGTCTGCCAGAGCTGGAAGCAAAGCTTATATCCCCTCCACTTCTCTTGCGTGCCCTGAGGTTTGTGTGCTCCTGCTGAGTCCAGAGTCTCATTTCTCTGTGTGTCCCCTTGGCTGCTCTTGGCCCTTCTCAGTGCAGATGTCTTCAGGTGCTCGTAGGCATCAACCACCCTTCTCCTGCTGTCTCTCTAGAAGTGTTCAAAGGTGTCTGGGCAGCTACAGATGGAGGGCGGCATCAGAGTAGGTTTTCGCCGATGCTTGGGGAGCTCACTTGGCACCGAGCATCTCTGCAAGTCTGGGCTGCAGAGAAGGACAACCGTGTGGCAAAGGACATCAGAATAATCCGCATGTTTAGACCCAGGATGAAGTGGCTTTCCCACCACATCCTGCGCTAGACTCACAGTCTGTTTGAAGGGGAAGGAAGAGCAGATCTGAGTCAAAGAGTATGAAAATTAAGACTTCTGTCACAATGTAGCGTGATCGGAACTCAAATGTCTTCTGAAGCCTATCAAAATCTGTCAGGCTTTTTTTTTTTTTTTAAGTGTTCTTTCAATTTTTATCAAGGATCTATGCAGAACATTTTGATGGAAAGGAAAGTTTGGGAGCTGCAACCTGTCTGCCATCAGGAAGTGCTAGAAACCTAGTCCAGATCCTAGGGTTGTCCAGGGGAAGAATCTTTATTTGCATTTAAAGAAGCTTTGGTTTTATCATCTGATCTATCAGATTCCTCTCAATTTTAAGAGAGCTACCTATTGAGTAATTCTTAAAATCATAAGCAGAGGGACATACTAGTTCTTATTCCTGCAAATGATGAACTAGGGAAAGCTGTCAGGTTAGGCAGACTCTATCACAACTATCCCACTCTGCCAGTGTTTACAGATTCATTATTAATATCAGGGTCCTGCATGCTAAAGAGCCTTTGTGGAGGTAGTAGGAGTTGTTTGCTCTTTGAGTCAACTTATTGGTTGGAGAGATCTATTCTGGTAGAAGGAAGTGATATGCCTGCTGCGTAGAGTGAATAAATATTGCATTTTCCTTATGAAGGGAAAATTGAAACACCTGCTAATGAAACATATCCCATTAACAGACTGGAGTAAAGGGCTTTTCTGGCTATGCCATGACGTGTTCACATGCCCTCTCGCTGCTGTGCTGTTTAAAGGGCAGGGCTAGTCGCTTTCAGTGCCACAGATGTGCTCTTGGAAACAGGGTTGTCCGAGTACAGCATCCTCTAGGGCAGAGGATGAGCTAAAATCACACTCTCTTTCCCCAGTAACTGGGAGTTCCTCAGGCTCGGATATGGACCTGGGAGATGCAAGCGAGTTGTGTTGTGTAGTTTGGATTATGTACTCTGACCAAATAATGTCAAAACCACCTCAGCAGACCAGAAAATTCGTGTCTGGGTTTTCTGTGTCCTTTTTCTGTCATCAGCTGGGAAAATAGCATTGTCAGTCATGTTTGTCCTCTTGTGTAATCTCAAGCTGGCTTCCTCTCATTACTAGCAAAATGGATGTCTCATCTCATACCCTGTGAGTGCCCCAGAGAAGAGAGGGTGCCCAACGTTTCTTAGATGGTGTCTGAGACACGGGGAGCTTGGTCATGGAGTGAGTGAAGAAGTGACTGTGAGGAGCTCGCAGAGCTCCTCTGCTCCTGCCCATCCTCCTCCCCCAGCTCCCTGCAGCCTTTCTCACCCCGCAGGTCTTGGGGAACCTACCTTGCATGGATGTCAGTGGGAATTTTGCCTCATAGTCTGGAAGTGCATCTGCCTGCTAATGTGAGTTCATTAGCCTTGGCTTGTCTCAAATCACAGCTATTAGAACAACGTATGAACTAGGACCAGCAGGACGATTTCTGTCAGCCCTTTCCAATGGGACAAGAATCTCCTCTTGCTCGGTTAGAGGTTGGCCTGCTTATAAGCTTGGCCATTATCACTTACAATTGCTTCATACCACGGTTTTAAACAACTGGTAGCATCAAGGAGTCTGTTTCAGACACAGAAGAGAAAAAAAGAAATTGAAGAGGTTTGAGACGCATTTTAACTAGGATAAAAACAGCTTTCAAGGTTAACTAAAAGCCTACCTTTCAAAAAAAAAAAAAAAAAAAAAGCCATAGCAAAATACCTTCTGGTCCATATGTTTTTGGACAGCCTCCCTGCCCAGCACAAAGACAGCCCCCCCATCCCTGGAAGCTCCAGGAGAGCCTGTTCCTGGGTAACGTTTCTGCTTCCCTTGTCCTGTCACAACAAATCCTCTCATCTCGAAATCGTCGCCCGGCCTAACCTCGGGGAGGAGTCAGAGGTCTGGGCTTACCTGAAGCCAGGGCAGTGGGTCCCCCCCGCGCCCCAGCCCCCCCCGCCTTG